>JAUFNR010000028.1:0-356355 GCA_031216915.1 Pictodentalium vernedei
CATATCTCAGCCAATTCTAGGCAGATTTCCATGAAATTTTCACTCCTTGTTCAATGAATAGTTGCGGCATCACATTCCATGAAGAGCGACATGAATTTCGCATTTCGTCACGTCGCATTTGAAAAGAGCGTATGCGCAGTGATTTCTCTGAAAACATCATGGAAGATTTAAAGAAAAAATGGCCATTTGCAGTTCTTAGTGTTACATTACAAGTTGTATGGAAAAAAATATTCCTGTTAGCACTTGTTAACCCTCTACAAGCTGCCAGACATCAATATTTTGGATACATTTGAGATAAAATGGACCATTTCAAATAGACACAGCACTCAGTGAGTATGTGTCAAACAAACATAACTCCTTTTGTCGGTCACGACTTGTTGGACGACGATATTGACATTAACCCACTCCACCGTTAATGATGGTTTTACCTAAACAATTTTTTTATCAAACTGAGTCATTAGGCTTTTCCCTCTGGAAAAGACCTATTGTTTTTCTACGGATTATTTTTTTTTTTTTTTAGGCTTTTCCCTCTGGAAAAGACTATTGTTTTTCTACGGATTATTATTTTTTTTTTTTTTTAGGCTTTTCCCTCTGGAAAAGACTATTGTTTTTCTACGGATTATATTTTTTTTTTTTTTTTGGGGGGGGGGGGGGGGGGGGTTAGGCTTTTCCCTCTGGAAAAAGACTATTGTTTTTCTACGGATTATTATTTTTTTTTTTTTTTTTAGGCTTTTCCCTCTGGAAAAGACTATTGTTTTTCTACGGATTATTATTTTTTTTTTTTGGGGGGGGGGGGGGGGGTTTCTTTTCTTTTTTTTTTTTTTTTTTTTTCCACACATTTTGTCCATACGATTCAGAAGCCATTTCGAACCGATTTTCACGAAATTTTGCACACGCATAGAGGGGCACAAAAATCTAAAAATGTACCGAAGCGCAATATTCGATTTAACCCTTATTTCGTCAGAATTGGCACAAAACTGCCAAAATTGGGGTTGGAGGAAAATGGGCTGTGCTTGGTCAACCATATCACCAAATGTGTCCCTACGAGATAAACATAACCTCCTTCATTGGAAATGGAATTCACAGTCGATCATTTTTGTAAGTAATTAAGGTATTAACAAAACCAAGCATTAACCCTTTAGAGCTGGTTACAGAGAGATACCCCTAAAAAGGTTAAAATTTGTGTTATCTGAGGATTTCTTTTAAAAACATCCCGTAGATTTTCAACAAAAAATGGCCATTCTCAGATCTTAGTGTGACATTACAAGTTGTATGTACAAAATATTTTTGTTAGCATTTTTTAACCCTATGCAAGTTCTCAAACATCAAATGTTGATAAAATAGTCTGTGCTTGCGTACCCACAGCACCCGAAGTTGGGAGGAGAGATCAAAATAAGTGGAAGTAGAATTCACTGAAAATTATTTTTGGAAGTAATAAGAGTATTCCAAAAACAACACTTTAACCCGTTTTGGGATGGAAAAACAATGATACCCATCAAAAGCTTAAAATTCATGTTCTCCCTGGATTTCTCTGAAAACATCTTGTAGATTTTAAAGAAAAAATGGCCATTCACATTCTTGGTGTGACATTACAAGTTGCATGAATAAATATTCCTGTTGGCACTTGTTAACCCTCTACAAGCTGCCAGACATCAATATTTTGGATACATTTGAGATAAAATGGACCATTTTTAAATTGACACAGCACTCAGTGAGTATGTGTCAAACAAACATAACTCCTTTTGTCGGTCATTCACTTGTTGGACGACGATATTGACATTAACCCACTCCACCATTAATGATGGTTTTTATCGAAACAATTTTTTATCAAACTGTGTCATTTGAGACTACTATCTTCACCTTTCTCATAACATCAATGAAGGAATTTCAGGTGAGACAGTTAAAAACAATTCATCAGACACTGTGGGGTCATGACAAATCATGGAATCTCATCGGGAAAAGCCATGATTCTCCAGAATCATAAAGTCTAGTTTGAGGCTACTTTACTCACCTTTCTCATAACATCAATGAAGAACTTCAGTGAGACAAAAATCAATTCATCAGACACTGTGGGGTCATGAAAAATCATGGAATCTCTTTGGGATAAGCCATGATTCTCCAGAATCATAAAGTCTAGGGGTTTTTTTGGGTTTTTTCTACACATTTTGTCCGTACAATTCAGAAGCCATTTTCGAACCGATTATCACAAAATTTTGCACACTCATAGAAAAGCACAAAATCTAAAAATGTACCAAGGCGGAATTTCGACTTTACCCTTATTTCGTCAGAATTGGCAAAAAACTGCCAAATTTGGGGTTTATCGGCACTTTCTCGAAACACGTCTTGTAGATTTTTTTTAAACATTCGTCATTGCTAGAACTGCCTGTGACACGACCATTGATACACATGACATATTAGGCGATGCATATGGTAATCCTTCTCAGGCTGCCAAACATCAACATTTTGATGAAATGGGCTGTTTTCGGGCCCCCTACAGCACCTAAATGATACACGAAAGATAAACATAACTTCCTTTATTGGAAGTGGAATTCACCGAGGATTATTTTTGTAAGTAATACGGGTGTTCAAAAAACCAAGTGTTAACCCGTTTTGGACTGGTTAAACAGCAATACCCCAAAAAAAGCTCAAACGTCATGTTTACCGTGGATTCCTCCAAACGAGTCTTGTAGATTTTCAAGAAAATTGGTCACTCTCAGGTCTTGGTGTGACATTACAAGTTGCATGGATAAAATATTCCGGTCAGCATTAGTTAACCCTCCCCGAGCTGCTAAACATAAAAATTGCGATAAAATGGGCTGTTTTTAGACACCAACAGCACCCAAACGGTATACCAGAGAGAAAGGGTCCTTCATTTATCGGACGCAAAATTGATCGGAAAATATTTCTGAAAGTGGTAAGGTTATTCAAAATTTGACGTCTTAGCCCATTTTGGGCTGGTTTTAAAGAGAGATACCCATTAAAATCTTAAAATACCCATTTTCTGTGGATTTCTCTAACAATATTTTGTAGGTTTTCAAGAAAAAATCGGCTATTTGGAGGTCTTGGTGTGACATTACATGTTGCATGAACAAAATATTCCGGTCAACATTAGTTAACCCTCCGCGGGCTGCTGAAGGTCAAAATTGTAATAAAATGGGCTATTTTGGACACCAACAGCACCCAAAGGGTACACCACAAAGAAAAGTGCCTCCTTTTACCACAAAGAAAAGTGCCTCCTTTTATCGAGCGCACAATTTATACGGAAACATTTTTGTAAGTAGTAAGGGTATTCAAAAGAGAGATATCCCTTGAAAGCTTTAAATTCCCATTTTCTGTGAATTTCCCAAACGGTAACTTGTAGAGTTTCAAAACAAATTGACTATTCGTAGGTCTTCATGTGGCATTACAAGTTGGATGGACAAAATACACCGGTGAACGTTTATTAACCATCTACAAGCTGCCAAGCATCGTAATTTTGTTAACATGGGGCTGTTTTCAGACACGCACAGCACCCAAAGTATATTTGAGAGATAAACATAATCTCCTTTGTTGGAAGTGGAATTCACAGAGGACCATTTTTGTAAGTAATAAGGGTATTCAAAAAACCAAGCGTTAACCCCTATTGGGGAGGTTAACAGGGATACCCATCTATAGCTTAAAAAGTCGTTTTCCTTGGATTTCTTTACAAACATTTTCTGGGGTTTTCAAGAGAAAATGGCCGTTGATAGGTCTTGGTGTCATATGACCAGTTGCATGGATAAATTATTCTGGTAGGCATTTGTTAACCCTCCATGGGCTGCTAAATGTAAAACAAATTGAAGAAATAGTCTGTTTTGGACACGAACAAATGGAAATGCCACAGTGAAACGTAACTTCTTTCACCAGACGCAAAACTGATAGGGAAACATTGATATTGATATTAACCCATTCTACCATTAATGATGGGTTTTACATAAACATTTTTTTTATCAAACCCAAACCGAGTCATTTGAGACTACTATACTCACCTTCCTCATAACATCAATGAGGAAACTTTCAGTGAGACAGTTAAAAACAATTCATCAGACACTGTGGGGTCATCAAACAACATGGAATCTAATCGGGAAAAGCCATGATTCTCCAGAATCATAAAGTCTAGTTTTTTTGTTTTTTTTTGTTTTTTTTTTCACACATTTGAACGATTCCGAAGCCATTTTCGGACCGATTTTCACGAAATTTTGCACACGCATAGAGGGGCACAAATCTAAAAACGTACCAAAGCGGAATTTTTGATTTAATCCTTATTTCTTCAGAATTGGCAAAAACTGCCAAAATTGGGGTTTATCGGCACTTTCTCGAAACACGTCTTGTAGATTTTTTATACATTTGTCATTGCTAGACCTCTCTGTGACACGCCCTTTGATACACACGACATATCAGGCGATGCATATGGTAACCCTCCGCAGGCTGCCAAACATCGAAATTTTGATGAAATAGGCCGGTTTCAGGCCACCACAGCACCCAAACGACACAGGAGAGATAAACATAACTTCCTTTATTGGAAGTGGAATTCACTGAGGATCATTTTTATAAGTAATACGGGTGTTCAAAAAACCAAGTGTTAACCCGTTTTGGACTGGTTAAACAGCAATACCCCAAAAAAGCTCAAAACTTCATGTTTTCCATGGATTTCTCCAAACAAGTCTTGTAGATTTTCAAGAAAAATTGGTCACTCTCAGGTCTTGGTGTGACATTACAAGTTGCATGGATAAAATATTCCGGTCAGCATTAGTTAACCCTCCCCGAGCTGCTAAACATAAAAATTGTGATAAAATGGGCTGTTTTTAGACACCAACAGCACCCAAACGGTATACCAGAGAGAAAGGGTCCTTCATTTATCGGACGCAAAATTGATCGGAAAATATTTCTGAAAGTGGTAAGGTTATTCAAAATTTGACGTCTTAGCCCATTTTGGGCTGGTTAAAGAGAGATACCCATTAAAATCTTAAAATACCCATTTTCTGTGGATTTCTCTAACAACATTTTGTAGGTTTTCAAGAAAAAATCGGCTATTTGGAGGTCTTGGTGTGACATTACATGTTGCATGAACAAAATATTCCGGTCAACATTAGTTAACCCTCCGCGGGCTGCTGAAGGTCAAAATTGTAATAAAATGGGCTATTTTGGACACCAACAGCACCCAAAGGGTACACCACAAAGAAAAGTGCCTCCTTTTATCGAGCGCACAATTTATACGGAAACATTTTTGTAAGTAGTAAGTGTATTCAAAAGAGAGATACCCCTTGAAAGCTTTAAATTCCCATTTTCTGTGAATTTCCCAAATGGTAGCTTGTAGAGTTTGAAGACAAATTGACTATTCGTAGGTCTTTATGTGGCATTACAAGTTGGATGGACAAAATACACCGGTGAACGTTTATTAACCATCTACAAGCTGCCAAGCATCGTAATTTTGTTAACATGGGGCTGTTTTCAGACACGCACAGCACCCAAAGTATATATGAGAGATAAACATAATCTCCTTTGTTGGAAGTGGAATTCACAGAGGACCATTTTTGTAAGTAATAAGGGTATTCAAAAAAACAAGCCTTAACCCCTATTGGGGAGGTTAACAGGGATATCCATCTATAGCTTAAAAAATTGTTTTTCTTGGATTTCTTTACAAACATTTTCTGGGGTTTTCAAGAGAAAATAGCCGTTGATAGGTCTTAGTGTCATATGACCAGTTGCATGGATAAATTATTCTGGTAGGCATTTGTTAACCCTCCATGGGCTGCTAAATGTAAAACAAATTGAAGAAATAGTCTGTTTTGGACACCAACAAATGGAAATGCCACAGAGAAACGTAACTTCTTTCACCAGACGCAAAACTGATAGGGAAACATTGATATTGATATTAACCCATTCTACCATTAATGATGGGTTTTACATAAACATTTTTTTTATCAAACCCAAGCCGAGTCATTTGAGACTACTATACTCACCTTTCTCATAACAACAATGAGGAAACTTCAGTGAGACAGTTAAAAACAATTCATCAGACACTGTGGGGTCATGAAACATCATGAAATCTAATCGGGAAAAGCCATGATTCTCCAGAATCATAAAGTCTAATTTTTTTTGTTTTTTTTTTCACACATTTAGTCCGCACGATTCCGAAGCCATTTTCGGACCGATTTTCACGAAATTTTGCACACGCATAGAGGGGCACAAAATCTAAAAATGTACCAAAGCGGAATTTTTGATTTAATCCTTATTTCTTAAGAATTGGCAAAAAACTGCCAAAATTGGGGTTTATCGGCACTTTCTCGAAACACGTCTGGTAGATTTTTTATACATTCGTCATTGCTAGACCTCTCTGTGACACGCCCTTTGATACACACGACATATCAGGCGATGCATATGGTAACCCTCCACAGGCTGCCAAACATCGAAATTTTGATGAAATAGGCCGGTTTCAGGCCACGACAGCACCCAAACGACACAGGAGAGATAAACATAACTTCCTTTATTGGAAGTGGAATTCACCGAGGATCATTTTTGTAAGTAATACGGGTGTTCAACAAACCAAGTGTTAACCCGTTTTGGACTGGTTAAACAGCAATACCCCAAAAAAGCTCAAAACTTCATGTTTTCCGTGGATTTCTCCAAACGAGTCTTGTAGATTTTCAAGAAAAATTGGTCACTCTCAGGTCTTGGTATGACATTACAAGTTGCATGGATAAAATATTCCGGTCAGCATTAGTTAATCCTCCCCGAGCTGCTAAACATAAAAATTGTGATAAAATGGGCTGTTTTTAGACACCAACAGCACCCAAACGGTATACCAGAGAGAAGGGGTCCTTCATTTATAGGACGCAAAATTGATCGGAAAATATTTCTGAAAGTGTTAAGGTTATTCAAAATTTGACGTCTTAACCCATTTTGGGCTGGTTAAAGAGAGATACCCATTAAAATCTTAAAATACCCATTTTCTGTGGATTTCTCTAACAACATTTTGTAGGTTTTCAAGAAAAAAATCGGCTATTTGGAGGTCTTGGTGTGACATTACATGTTGCATGAACAAAATATTCCGGTCAACATTAGTTAACCCTCCGCGGGCTGCTGAAGGTCAAAATTGTAATAAAATGGGCTATTTTGGACACCAACAGCACCCAAAGGGTACACCACAAAGAAAAGTGCCTCCTTTTATCGAGCGCACAATTTATACGGAAACATTTTTGTAAGTAGTAAGGGTATTCAAAAGAGAGATATCCCTTGAAAGCTTTAAATTCCCATTTTCTGTGAATTTCCCAAACGGTAACTTGTAGAGTTTCAAGACAAATTGACTATTCGTAGGTCTTCATGTGGCATTACAAGTTGGATGGACAAAATACACCGGTGAACGTTTATTAACCATCTACAAGCTGCCAAGCATCGTAATTTTGTTAACATGGGGCTGTTTTCAGACACGCACAGCACCCAAAGTATATTTGAGAGATAAACATAATCTCCTTTGTTGGAAGTGGAATTCACAGAGGACCATTTTTGTAAGTAATAAGGGTATTCAAAAAACCAAGCGTTAACCCCTATTGGGGAGGTTAACAGGGATTCCCATCGATAGCTTAAAAAATTGTTTTCCCTGGATTTCTTTACAAACATTTTCTGGGGTTTTCAAGAGAAAATAGCCGTTGATAGGTCTTGGTATCATATGACCAGTTGCATGGATAAATTATTCTGGTAGGCATTTGTTAACCCTCCATGGGCTGCTAAATGTAAAACAAATTGAAGAAATAGTCTGTTTTGGACATCAACAAATGGAAATGCTACAGAGAAACGTAACTTCTTTCCCCAGACGCAAAACTGATAGGGAAACATTGATATTGATATTAACCCATTCTACCATTAATGATGGGTTTTACATAAACATTTTTTTATCAAACCCAAACCGAGTCATTTGAGACTACTATACTCACCTTTCTCATAACAACAATGAGGAAACTTCAGTGAGACAGTTAAAAACAATTCATCAGACACTGTGGGGTCATGAAACATCATGGAATCTAATCGGGAAAAGCCATGATTCTCCAGAATCATAAAGTCTAATTTTTTTTGTTTTTTTTTTTATTTTTTTTGTTTTTTTTTCACACATTTAGTCCGTACGATTCCGAAGCCATTTTCGGACCGATTTTCACGAAATTTTGCACACGCATAGAGGGGCACAAAATCTAAAAATGTACCAAAGCGGAATTTTTGATTTAATCCTTATTTCTTCAGAATTGGCAAAAAACTGCCAAAATTGGGGTTTATCGGCACTTTCTCGAAACACGTCTTGTAGATTTTTTATACATTTGTCATTGCTAGACCTCTCTGTGACACGCCCTTTGATACACACGACATATCAGGCGATGTATATGGTAACCCTCCACAGGCTGCCAAACATCGAAATTTTGATGAAATAGGCCGGTTTCAGGCCACCACAGCACCCAAACGACACGGGAGAGATAAAAATAACTTCCTTTATTGGAAGTGGAATTCACCGAGGATCATTTTTGTAAGATATAAGGGTGTTCAAAAAACCAAGCGTTAACCCGTTTTGGGCTGGTTAAACAACAATACTCCCATAAAGCTAAAAAAATTCATGTTTTCCGTGGATTTCTCTGAACGAGTCTTGTAGATTTTCAAGAAAACATAGTCACTCCCAGGCCTTGATGTGACAATAGAAGATGCATGGACAAAATACTGTGGTGAGCGTTTATTAACCCTTCAAGGGCAAAGAAAAGTGCCTTCATTTATCGGGCGCACAATCTATACGGAAACATTTCTGTAAGTAGTAAGGGTATTCAATAGTCGAAGTCTTAACCCATTTTCGGCAGGCTAAAGAGAGAGACCCCTTAAAATCTTAAAACTCCCATTTTCTGGGGATTTCTCTAAAAACATCCTGTAGGTTTTCAAGAAAAATTGACTACTCGCAGGTCTTAGTGTAACATTACAAGTTGCATGGACAAAATATTCCGGTGAGCGTTCATTAACCCTCTGCAGGCTGCCAAGCATCGTAATTTTGTTGAAATGGGCTGTTTTCGGACACGCACAGCACCCGACTTGTACCTGAGAAGTAAACATAATCTCCTTTGTTGGAAGTGGAATTCACCGAGGACCATTTTTGTAGGTAATAAGGGTATTAAAAAAACCAAGCGTTAACCCCTTTTGTTGTTGTTAATAGTGATACCCATCAAAAGCTAAAAAATTTATGTTTTCCCTGGATTTCTTTACAAACATCTGGTAGAGTTTTCAAGAACAAATGGCCATTAATAGGTCTTGGTCTCACAGTACAAGTTGTTTGGATAAATTATTCTGATAAGTATTTGTTAATACCCCATGGGCTGCTAAATGTCAAAATTTTGAAAAAAATTGTCTGTTTTTGGACACCCACAACATCAAATGGAAATGGAACAGAGAAACATAACTTCTTTTACCGGACGCAAAACTGACAGGGAAACATTTTTGTAAGTATTAAATGTATTCAAAAATCGAGGTCTTAACCCATTTTTGACTAGTTAAGGAGATATACCCCTTAAAAGCTTAAAATTCCAGTTTTCTGTTGATTTCTCAAAAAAAAAATTTTCAAGCAAAATTGACCATTCGCAGGTCTTGGGGTGACATTACAAGTTGCATGGACAAAATAATTCGGTAAGCATTTGTTAACCCTCCAGAGACTGCCAAGCGTAGACTTTTGGAGAAAATGGGCTATTCTAGGGCAACCATAACACCAAATGTGTACCTGCGAGATAAACATAACCTCCTTCATTGGAAGTGGAATTCACCGACGATCATTTTTGTAAGTAATGAAGGTATTCACAAAACCAAGCATTAACCCGTTTAGGGCTGGTTACAGAAAGATACCCCTCAAAGGGTTAAAAATTAATGTTATCCGAGGATTTCTCTAAAAACATTTCGTAGATTTTCTAGACAAAATGGCCATTCTCAGATCTTTGTGTGACATTACTCAAACATCAAAATGTTGATAAAATGGGCTGTATTTGCGTACCCACAGCACCTGAAGTTGAGGGAGAGATCAAAATAAGAGGAAGTAGAAGTCACTGAGAATTATTTTTGGAAGTAATAAGAGTATTCAAAAAACAACACTTAACCCGTTTTGGACTGGATAAACAATGGTACCTTTGAAAAGCTTAGAATTCATGTTCTCCATGGATTTCTCTGAAAACATCCTGTAGATTTTAAAGAAAAAAATGGCCATTCGCAGTTCGTGGTGACATTACAAGTTGCATGAATAAATATTCCTGTTAGCACTTGTTAACCCTCTACAAGCTGCCAGACATCAATATTTTGGATACATTTGAGATAAAATGGACCATTTTCAAATAGACACAGCACTCAGTGGGTATGTGTCAAACAAACATAACTACTTTTGTCGGTCATTGAATCGTTGGAAG
This sequence comes from Pictodentalium vernedei, assembly GCA_031216915.1. NCBI lineage: Eukaryota > Metazoa > Mollusca > Scaphopoda > Dentaliida > Dentaliidae > Pictodentalium > Pictodentalium vernedei. The sequence continues at coordinate 10,431 of JAUFNR010000028.1, forward strand.
ACGATATTGATATTAACCCCCTCCACCGTTAATGATGGTTTTTACCTAAACAATTTTTTTTATCAAACTGAGTCATTTGAGACTACTATACTCACCTTTCTCATAACATCAATGAAGGAACTTCAGTGAGACTGTTAAAAACAATTCATCAGACACTGTGGGGTCATGAAGAATCATGGAATCTCATCGGGAGAAGCCATGATTCTCCAGAATCATAAAGTCTACTTTATTTTTTTTTTTTAGGGGGGGGGAGGTTCCACACATTTTGTCCGCACGATTCAGAAGCCATTTTAGAACCGATTTTCACAAAATTTTGCACACTCATCGAGGGACACAAAATCTAAAAATGTACCGAAGCGAAATTTTCGATTTAACCCTTATTTCGTCAGAATTGGCAAAAACTGCCAAAATTGGGGTTTATTGGCACTTTCTCGAAACACATCTTGTAGAATTTTTTCAAACATTCAACATTTCTATATCTGCCTGTGACAGGACCATTGATACACAAGACATATTAGGCGATGCATATGGTAACCCTCCACAGGCTGCCAAACATCAACATTTTGATGAAATGGGCTGTTTTCGGGCCCCCACAGCACCTAAATGATACACGAAAGATAAACATAACTTCCTTTATTGGAAGTAGAATTCACCGAGGATCATGTTTGTAAGTAATAATATTTTGATGAAATGGGCTGTTTTCGAGCCCCAACAGCACCCAAACAATAAACGATAGATAAACATAACTTCATTTATTGGAAGTGGCATTCACCGAAGATCATTTTTGCAGTTAATAAGTGTGTTAAAAAAAACCAAGCATTAGCCCATTTTGGGCTGGTTAAATAGCGATACCCCCCCCCCCCCCCCCCCCCCCCAAAAGCTAACAAAATCATGGTGTGACATTACAAGCTGCATGGACAAAATATTCCAGTCAGTATTAGTTAACCCGCCCCGGGTTGCTAAACGTTAAAATTGTGATAAAATGGGCTGTTTTTGGACACAAACAGCACCCAATGGGTATTCCACAGAGAAAGGTACCTTCTTTTATCGGATGCAAAATTGATAGGGAAACATTTTTGTAAGTGGTAAGGGTATTCAAAAGTCGAAGTCTTAACCCATTTTAGACTGGCTAAAGAGAGATACCCATTAAAATCTTAAAATACCCATTTTCATTGGATTTCTCTAAAAACATCTTATAGGTTTTCAAGAAAAATCGGCTATTCGCAGGTCTTGGTATGACATTACAAACTGCATGGACAAAATATTCCGGTGAGCATGTATTAACCCTCTACAGGCTGCCAAGCATCGTAATAATTTTAAGAAAATGGGTTGTTTTGGGGCACCCACAGATGCCACTGTGTACCTGTGAAATGAACATAATCTCCTTTGTTGGAAATGGAATTCACCGAGGACTATTTTTGTAAGTAATGAGGTTATTCAAAAACCAAGTGTTAGCCCGTTTTCGGCTGGTTTAAGAGTGATTCCCTCAAATGCTTAAATAATCATGTTTTACGTGAATTTCTCTAAAAATGTCAAGTAGATTTTCAAGAAAAAACTGGTCCTTATAAACTGCAAGGACAAAATATTCGGATAAGCGTTTGTTAACCCTCCACAGGCTCTCAAATATCAACATTTTGATAAAATAGGCTGTTTTCAGCACCCAATCTGTAGCTGGGAAATAAACATAACTTCCTTTACCGGAAGTGGACTTCACCGAGAAAAATAGGCTGTTTTCATCCCCCCACAGCACCCAACCTGTAGCTGGGAAATAAACAAAACTTCCTCACTTGGAAGTGGACTTCACCGAGAAATATTTTTGTAAGTAATAAAGGTATTCAAAAAACCAAGCCTAAACCCGTTTTGGGCTGGTTAAACAGCGATACCCACCAATGGCTTACAAATTTATGTTTTCCCTGGATTTCTTTAAAAACATCTTAGAGATTTCAAGAAAAAAATGCCATTCATAGGTCTTAGTGTGCCATTACAAGTTGCATGGCCAAAATATTCCGGTGAACATTTGTTAGCTCTCCACGAGCTGCTAAACATCAAAAGTGTGATGAAAATGGGCTGTTTTGAGACACCAACGGCACCCAATGGGTATGTAAGTGCTAAACAAAACTTCTTTTACTGTGCGTAGAATTCACAGAAGATCAGTTTTGTATGTAGTAAGGGTATTTAAAAGAATGAAGCTTAACCCATTTTGGACTAGATAAGGAGAGATGCCCCTTAGAAGCAAAAAATTTACATTTTTCGTGGAGTTCGTCAACTGCTTGTTGGCAATTTTCAAGAACGATTGGACATTGGCAGGTCTTGGTATGGTATTACAAGTTGCATGAATAGAATATTCCGCTAATCGTTTGCTAACCCCTCTACAGACTGCTAAACGTCATAATTTTGATAAAATTGGCTGTTTTCGGGTGCCAAATGGGTATGTAATAGATAAACATATCCTCCTTTATCAGACTCAGAATTCACGAGGGATAATGTTTGAAAGTATCAAGGGTATTCAAAAAGCCAAGCCATAACCCTGTTTTTGCCGGATTAAAGACAGACAGCCCATGCCATGTGTGCTGCCTATATTAACTGTAAAATCGACCCCACCCCCACCCCACTAAATCTTCTGCGATGTGGGGTGTCGAACCCGACCACCTGACCTCATTAGATAACACTCCTTCGTCGTATTTAGCTGCATGGATTTTCCAAAGAAGCAAAGATATAAATGCGTCCGCGGAAAATAATGCCAATTATTTTATTTAGTGTGTATTTTGTCCGTATACAAAATTTCTCACCCACATACACTTAAGAATGATTCAATGGTACGATTGGACTTATTCCTCTCATAAAACGCGAAAAAGACTTGATTTATTGCATTTTAGGAGTGCACATGTATATTTTTAGAAGATTCTCTGTCTGTTATTAATCTTCGGCGTTAATCTTTGATCTCGTTAGGGACTAACAGTAATTAACACCTTTTGCAGAATCGAGTTTTTCAGAAAACTCTGTCGCGATTGCATGAGTCATTTTCAAAATTCCGATCAGTAATCATGAAATTATAAATATGTAGTTGGCAATAACAAAATTGAAAGCATGTCGGCCAAACTTGCATGACATCAGAACTCGATTCGGGTAAAATACTGCGACGATGCACTGAAAGGACGAGAGTAAGGAACGCAGATATCGAAGTAGGCTTTAAACTGTCCATGGAATAGTCGTAAAATCAAGTTTATATTTGCAGCGTTACTGCAAATAGGTTTCCCGTTCTTTCTTGTTAAAATGTTGTTTCCGTCAAGGCTAAGTACCATAGAAAATTTGGAATACTGGACAATGGGATATGGACACCTGCCCCATGAACAACTGCCTCCTATTAAAATTAATTAGCGGGGACATCTGCCTCCCCCCTCCCCATCACCCTGCTGTTTTTTTTTACCTAGGACACCTGCCCCCTGCTGTTTTTCTTACCTAGGACACGTGACCCCCCTGCTGTTTTTTTTCACCAAGTTTGTTTGCTAACGGGCCCCTCCCCCTTGACCTTTCTATCTTTAGAAGCACCCGAGCCGACGGGGAGAGGGCGTTGTTGCGAGCATAGCTGGCATACTGCCCCGGGGAACGAGCCCAAAAATATGGGTTGCCCTGCTCGCTCGTGCTCCAGGTGGCCCTGCGAAGCACCTCTAGTTGTCGTTATGTTAGATTTTGGGAGAATAAAGTAAAAATAAGTTTTTAACGAGACAAAATTCTGGCGGGGTATGATGTGGGTGCGGGTGCTAGATTTGAGAAGTCTGAAGTGCAATTCATAGGATGGGGAGCAGAGCATAATTGAGAAGTATCGGTGGTCGATATACGATTTCCAGTAAATCCTCTCCAACATGAACTCAAAGGTAAGTGTATATTTATTTATTATCAAGAATAACCGCCCATAAGTTCCGCTCTCACTGTGTCCAGTTTCATCGGTCAATTCCACGATGTTCCACCACCGCCATCGGTTGATTTATCCCAACAATATTACCGATCTTACCACCCCCACCCCCACCCCTTCCTGTCTCTTTCTCCAACCAAACACACATTGAAAGGTACGCCTCACTTCATATTCCACACTGCACTGCATTATATTATTTATTTATTTTTTATTGGTGTTTAAGGTCACATATTTTTGCACAATGGCTAATCACGACCGTGACAGTTCTATGGATGGAGGAAGCCGAAGTACCCGATGAGAACCACCAGGCAACGACGAGCAGCTGCCAGCTCCCCAGCATCGTAACTCCGCACTGAAGCACAGGCAGGGTTAGATTGGTTGAAGACATGCGTACCATCGACGTGCAGTACGCCTTAGTACACGGCGGCATCGTGCCCCCATGTGGATAATCGGCGTTAAGTACCTTGCCCACTGACACAACGCGGGAGTCCGAATTGGTCGGTCAGACGGTCACCCGGACTCGAAGTTGCTTAACTTCGGTCATCTGATGAGAATCGGTTACCACAACGCCACTGCGCCCCGCCATTGCATGATAAGAAAGCAGTAAATAACGTTAGCTACAGCGGGATCATTTACTTATAATATCAATTACAGTTTTGACACTATAACATTTTCCCGACTGTGGGTCCAGGTATAAACTAGTCTGTAAAACGGCTATACACTGTCCATCCTCCACCCCAGGGTGGCCACGTGGCAATATATAGCCATCTTACAGACGCTATGTTGTGCCTAAGGAACCTTACAATTAAAGGGGGAGGGGTCCCCAACATGGGAAGGGGTGCAGGTATATTTAATACTATGTAAGACGGTTATAAAATGCAGTGGTGGCGCCAACATTTCCCCGGCAGTGGGGCTAGGTATATACTAGTTTGTAAGACGCATATACTGCCAATACCCCATCCCAGCCTATATTTTATTTCCATAGATGTACGAACAACACTTTCTATTTTTTCTATTTATATGTGTAATATTTGTTGTCTATAACTTCATGTTTCTCGTTGTTGTCAATAACTGTAGGAGGTGTGAAAAGATGACGTAATGATGCATAACAACTGTGGTCGAATAGGAGATAAATGATACAGGGACTACACATGACATGCTTAAGAACTTAAAATTCACATTTTCTGTGGATATCTTCAAGTGGTTCTTACAGATTTTCAAGAACAAACAAACTCTGGAGAAGAATTATAAGCCTTCATTAACCCTCCACAAACTGTCAGATATCAAAATGTTAGATAATTTTGAGATATAATGGGCTATTTGCATTAGACGCTGATTCTCAGACGCTGATATTTATATTAACCCTCTCCAACAACAATGATGATTTAACCCAAACTTTCTTTTATCGCGCTGGGTTATTTGAGACTATTATACCCACTTTTCTCAAGGCATGAATAAAAATACTTTAGTGATGAAATTAAAAACAATTCTTCAGACACTCCAGGGTCATAAAAAATTATGAAATCTTGTGTTCTCCCTGGATTTCTCTGAAAACAACTTGTAGATTTTTAAGAAAAAATGGCCATTCGCAGTTTTTGGTGTGACATTACAAGTTGCATGGAAAAATATTCCTGTTAGCACTTGTTAACCCTCTACAAACTGCCAGACATCAATATTTTGAATATATTCAAGTTAAAATGGACCATTTTCAAATAGCCACCGCACTCAGCTGGTAGGTGTCAAACAAACTAAACTCGTTTTGTCGGTCATTAACCTGTCGGACGACAATAGTGATATTAACCCTCTCCACCATTTATAATGTTTTTTACCTAAACATTTTTTATCAAACTGCGTCATTTAAGACAACTATACCCATCTTTGTCATAACGTCAAAAAGGGAACTTCAGTGAGACAGTTAAAAACTATTCATCAAACACTCTGGGGTCATGAAAAATTATGGAATCTCACCTGGAAAAGCCATTATTCTCCAGAATCATAAAGTGTAGTTAGAAATCATTTTCTTTCCCAGATTTGCCAATTAGCAGATAGGACTTCAAACACAGCTGATATGACATCGATCTTGGCCAAAGCTGCCCCCTTTGATGCATTACTAGCCACAGCCTATTTGTTTAAATCGAGATTGGCACAGTTATTTTATTTATTGTTGTTTAAGGCCACATAGTTCTGCTCAATGGTTAATTGTGACAAATTCATAGATATAAAATCAAGCCCGATATAGTTATTCACTGAACGCAATCAGGAAAATTGTTACCTGGCATAATGGAAAGGTCTGAAGCCAAATTTTTGTATAAGGAATTAATAATGGCAATAAGTAAAGATTAGGTTGATGAAGAGACGAAATACAACAGAATAGAGATGAATTACAACAGAAATGAATTTTTCAAGTGAAAAAAGAAGATTTTTTTTAAATAAGACTTAAGCACTGCAGTCATTGTCCAAAATAACCCACAACTGCAATATAACAGCCCTGAGACCACTGGGCCTTAAGAAACCAACTCAAAGAGAAACTTACAATTCCAATATTGGAACTGACTGAAACATTAATTGTTACAAGTAAAAGTTCACAATTGTTTTGCTGGAAAAGGCAAAATGGGCAAACTAATAGCAGAAATAATTAGTATAAGGGAAACTACACTCACAACTAGAGGTGAGAATGTCCCAGATGGGCCTGTCCATGCCTCCCGATGTCGTGATTCTAACATGAAAAGGGGCATAACTCTGGAAAAAAGTCTCATGGAAACTATAATCGCAGGTGCACAGATTCCCTTGGTAGTAACTATCCATACCAAGTTTCAAAGGAATCGACCCTTACACATCTGAGAAAATCTCCGGACAAAATTCTTGACCTGCCTTTTTAAGTCGAAAAGGGCCATAATTCTGCCAAAAATAATCTTACCAGAACTATAATCGCAGGTGCACAGATTCCCATAGCGGTGAACATTCATACCACGTTTCGAGCAGATTGGTGCATAAATGGTTGAGAAAAGCTCCGGACAAAATGTCCAGAAAATAAGAGTTCAGTACTGTAGTCATGATTCCAAATAACTCGCAACTGCAAATTGAAAGCCCTGGGGCCACTGGATTCAAAGAAATTTACTAGTTGACGTCGACACAGATGGGATCATGACATTACCTCAGCGCTTGTAGTCGGAGAGCTATGAAAGTGTCAGTAACACTGTAGCTCATCTTGTCAAAGAAGGGACTGAACTAAATGGAAAGAGTAAGCAATACCAAATCATTCAGTCAAGTTCCTACAGAAAAGACATCACACCAAAGGAACATTTAAAATCTGAAAAAGATCATGGAAGAGATGTGGCCTATAGAGACTGCTAATGGAATTGTTGATAATTTATGTGCCAAATCCACGATGGTCACTGTCGGCCATGTTTTTCAACAAAATTCAGAAAAATATGGTTAGCCCATCTGGACATCACACCAAAGCTAGATATGAAATTCGCAAAAAGAATGGTTGAGCGATGTAACCTGTCAGGGGTACTATAATTGTTGACATTTTATATACCAAAATCCAAGATGGCTGTTGTCGGACATATTTTGTCAATTCAATTTAATAGCTCCCATTTGATATTGCCCCAAAGTCATATATGGAATTTGGAACTGAACATTGAGAGCTGCAGCCTGTAAAGTGTGTGCTAAAGGAAATGTGGATAGACAGAGGACAGAACGAATGGATGGATGGATGGATGGATGGATGGATGGATGGATTGGATGGATGGATGGATGTGGATGGATGGATGGACAACAGTTCAAAACCCATCTCAAAAGCTCATACTCAAGTTGAACTAAAAAAACTTTCACGTAATCTATACTCTTCTTTGTCGATTCTATTAGATAACTTTAATTTATCAAAACTAAAAGCACCACTTGGTGTATTGATTCACTTATCAATGTGATCCAGTGTCAAAAGAGCAACGTAGTTGAGAAAATGGCAAATTACTTAAAATCTTTGTAAGATCTGGACTGTTCAGCTTTGAGGAGAATGAAACTGAACTGACATATCGGATAAGTGCCCATCTCCAACAGGCTTTAGGAAGACCAAAACTTCCCAAAGTACATCCATAAATATAGACACACTGAGTTGCTGGGATCCAAATATTCATTGTGCTCAAGCCTGACACTCTATCACATTAGATTAGGTCTTGATATATCTCCTTACTACCCACATCTATTCAAAAAAGGTGTACCTCATATCCATTATTCATTCTCATGATGGCATGTAGATATACATTAACCAAGGAAACAGGATCAATTTCTTACTTACTGACTAGGTATAGTAATGTCGAAAGGTATTTAGATGAAATTTTTATTATTTGGGAACATTCAAAAGAAGATTTTGATGCATTTTTAGAAATTTTGGACAATCACGATCCAAACATTAAATTGAAAGCTACTATCAGTGAAAATTCTGTTGATTTTCTCAACGTGACCGTGTATAAAGGCAAGTAATTTCAGGCGTCCGGTCATTTAGATTATAAAGTATATTTTAAACCAACTGATTCACATCAATTGTTGCACACAAAATCATTTCATCCTCAACATACATTTAAAGGTATCATCAAATCACAACTCATTCGTTTCCACCACAATTCAAGTGATAAGGTAAATTTCAATGAGGCTTGTTCTACTCTATTTGGCGCGCTCAAATCGAGAGGATACTCACTGCGCTTTTTGCGCACCTTGAAATCTCAAACTCTGAAAATGCTCGAAAGTCCAACTGAAACTACTGATTTCGAACCACTGAAGATTGAACACAACAGACTGTTGCAGAATGGTAGTGGCGCGGTATTTAATTGCAAAAAGCCTCGATGTAGATTGCATACTTTTATGCCTGATCAGAAAGAGGAATTTTCCTCCGAACAATCGAAAAATCATCATCAGATCCGTAACCCCCTCCATTGTGATTCACCAAACATTATTTACCTTATCACATGTAAGCGCTGTCGGAAAAAGTATGTTGGTCAAAGTCAAAATCCTTTCCGAGAACGTGCTACTAGACACAAACAGGATATGAAACATAATGCTAATGCCCCAGTAGCACAACGATTTAACCTTCCTGGCCATTCTTTGGGCGATTTCGAAATCCATCCTATTGAACAACCACCAATTAAAGACACATTAGAAGAAACGGATGAATTTAGAAAAAAACGTGAAGCTTTTTGGATCAACACGCTTCAAACCCTCTGGCCATTTGGTATGAACATATCGGAGGGCGAATGCGAAAGGAGGTCCATCATTCCTTTCACTTTAACGTACAACAGAATGAATATCGAAATAGCAAAAATGTTAAAAAGATGAATTCAATTTTACCAATGCTAAATTAAATGAACCTTTGAATCTTCGACCTGTCATCGCCTATAAGAAAAACAAAAGCTTGCGTAACATCCTTGTAAGGACTAAATTAGAGCCCATCAATGAATAACATCAATTTTTGCCAGTCAGTTTAACCAGTTCCTAAGCTCATCACTTAGTTTAAATCAATTTTTTCTGTACTTTTTTGTCATTTTTGAAACCAATCAGGGTTCAGTAAATGAAAACAATTTTTCGGCGGCATATTAAAAGAAAAAAACGTTTCAGAAGGAAATGTCTGTGCCAGTGCGATTTTTTAACCTCAAACACACACACACACACACGCACACACACACAGTCTTGTCTTCCCTACATACCGAGGTACCCCATTGTTTGTCCTTTGTGTGGACTAACGGTTTCAACCTCGTTTTGCCGGTACAGTTCTGGGAAAACAACCGAGGTAAAGGGTTTCTTTTGTCTTTTGTACCTCGGTAAGGCGAAACACGCAAACTCTTTTGTCTAGTTACCTCGTCAAGTTGGTAAGACAAACCCACCCACACACACAGACACACACACAGTCTTGTCTACCCTACATACCGAGGTACCTCATTGTTTGTCCTTTGTGTGGACTAACGGTTTCTACCTCGTTTTGCCGGTACAGTTCTGGGAAAACAACCGAGGTAAAGGGTTTCTTTTGTCTTTTGTACCTCGGTAAGGCGAAACACGCAAACTCTTTTGTCTAGTTACCTCGTCAAGTTGGTAAGACAAACCCACCCTCACACACACACAAACACACACACACACACACACACACACACACACACACACACACACACACACACACACACACACACACACACACACACACACACACACAGTCTTGTTTTCCCTACATACCGAGGTACCCCATTGTCTGTCCTTTGTGTGGACTAACGGTTTCAACCTCGTTTTGCCGGTACAGTTCTGGAAAAACAACCGAGGTAAAGGGTTTCTTTTGTCTTTTGTACCTCGGTAAGGCGAAACACGCAAACTCTTTTGTCTAGTTACCTCGTCAAGTTGGTAAGACAAACGCACACACACACACACACACACACAACAACAACAACAACAACAACAACAACAACAGCAACAACAACAACTTGACTTCTTTAACTTATCTCATGAAGGTCAAAAAGAAAGAATTTCAAGCGAAACAAGTAAATATAACAACCGAAATACATACTGCATATTTTAAGGGCATCACTTCAGATCTAAAGATATTATTCAAAGGAACATGTGAAATGTTGATTCACCCACCATCCATTCTGTTTTACAGAATTTATCAGAGGTATCGTCATCTTTAAATTGAGGTATGCTTTTTTGACATTATTAAAATAATATCTTCCCCAGATTTGTGGGCCCGACATTGCTTCATTTTTGTTATTCGTATATCTGTATGTGAAATTTTGAAATGTCTTTCATAGTTCCCAGAGTTCCCTGTGAGAACCCTGGTGGAAGTAAAGCAGTGCAAGTTTACTGTGATAAACAGTCTCTGTTTTACTGGTAAAATTAGAACTGGAAACCAATGCCTGGGGTAAAAGTCCTGTAAAATGGGCAACATGGGCAAAAACGATTGGCTGGACTTTACTTAATACCCAGGTTGTTGACATGATCACAGGGACATACCCAGGGCGTTTTGATAGTAGTAATCCTGTTTGGGTGCCCAAACTCCAGGCGTCCAAACTCATTGTATTCGTGCATAATCTCCATCCCATAAAAACATTCAAAATTCTGCAAAAAGTATATATGACTAAAACCAACACGAAGCTAATCCCCTGAATCCCGAACTAGCATACTAGTATACTTTAACTAAAAATAAGTCTGAGGCAAATGTACTCTGATAAAAAAAAAATATGGAACAGGTATGTAAAAACCATGTAGAGTCAATTCGGTAATTGCAACTTTTGTGTGAAAACGTTGCGTTCTTTATGGTAATCCGCTAATCCTAACGGTAATCCAACTTTCAGTTCCCGTCTATATCGGTTATGCCTGTGGCATATAGGGATGGGTGTTCCCAAATTATCCCTGGATGTGGCCCTGTATTAGCTATTGTGCAGAACTAGATGACTTAAAACATTAATAAGTAATAATAAATAAGTTTCCAGAGTTTGACTGTAACAAACAGGGAAGGATTGCCCACAAAATTACTTATATCATATCTCAAATTTTAACAGTTACTTCATGTATTAACTGTCATTTATTTATTGAGTTCAACGACACTTTTGAAAGCCAGCGTCACCTCGTGTCGGACAGTTGTACAGATTGAGGAAGCGGAGCACACAGAGGGAACCACCCCGCAATGGCGGGCAACTTTCAGACTCTCCAAGGTTCTAACTCTGCACAAGCAGGGTTAGTATTAGTTGAAGACAAGTGCACCATCGACCTGCAGTACACCTTAGTACACAGTGTCACCATGCCCCAAGTGTGCAACCAGGATGAAGTGTCTTGCCCAAGGACACAATGTAGTTACCCCTAGAAGGGATCAAACTGTGGACCTTTCAGTTTGAAGCCCAATGCTTTACCACTGAGCCATCATGCTCCAATGTCCTGACCGTACTGACACAGAAATAAGCCCATTATCAAAACTAGAGGCTCTAGAGAGCTGTAATCGCTCACCTCGTAGAATTGTATATAAAAATATGAATTTCCATTTGCTTCCCATGGTAACTATGAGCTGCAATTGTGGCCATGTTTGCAACATTACAGCAACATTATATGAGGATCATTGGTAGAAGGTGCCCCAGTCCTCAATAATGTGAAGTTTCAAATCATTTGACTTTGAAATTTCAGAAGAGAAGAGTTTTCAAATTTGACCACTCAGAATCAAAGAATGCTTCTGACAGCCACGTTTTTTATCCAACAGGAATAAAATGAGTAACAGTTGTAGAGAACCTCTCATAGCCCAGGCCTGCCAAGTTTGGTTCCCATTGGGTCAGTAGTTTAAGAGAAGATGAAAATTTGATTTCCTATAGGGTTTCTAAAGTAACTATAAGCCGCAACTGCAGATATGTTTGCAACCAAATCAATATGAACCTAGAGATGGTCTGCCGCTCGCTATACCCTCACCGTGGCTTACCGCCTAATGTGGCTGACTGAAAAGGGGCATTCAATTTTTCTAAGTAAAAAAAAATCCAATATGGCCGCTAGTCGTCCATTTTGAAACCGAGCGGGGAAAAAATTATGTCCTGCAATTCCCTCTGAGCATGTTGATCGTTTTTGTAAAATTTCATGAAAATGCGGCTAAAACTGTGAAAGTAGTTCGCTCCACAATTTTGCATTAAAAAAACGTCAATTGTGGCCGTCAATCGGCCATCTTAACACCGAGCGGAAAAAAGTTACGTCACGCACTTTCCCTCATCATGTTGATCATTTTCGTATAGTTTAATGAACATGTGGCTAAAACTGTAGAAGTAGTTAACTCCACAAGTTTACATAAAAAACCAATATAGCCCCCAGTCGGCCATCTTGAATCCGATTGGAAAAAGAAATTATGTCATGCACTGCTCCTCACAAAGTTCATTAATTTTGTGAAGTTTCATGAAAATGCGGCTAAAACTGTGGAAGTAGTTCGCCCCACAAGTTTCATGTGTAACGAACCGACGACGACGACAGACCGACTGACCGACAAGTTGACTCCTATATACACCCCAAACATTCTGTTTTGTGGGGGTATAATGTGGATCATTGTTAGAGGGGGGTCCCAGTCATTGACCATGCGAAGTATCAAAATATTTGGCATTGTGGTTTCCGAGGGGAAGATTGTTTTCAAAATCCATCAATCAGAATCAGAGAATGTCTCTGCTGGCCGTATTTTCCAACCAAAGGAAACAAACCAAAGGAAACAAAAAGAGGATCGTTTGTTGAAGGCCTCCTACAGACCACTACTACGAAGTTTGGTTCACGTCGGTTCATTAGTTCTTGATAAGATAAAAATGTGATTTCCCATAGGGTTTCTATAGTAACTATAAACCACAATTGCGCTTATGTTTGCAACACGATCAACATTAAATGAGGATCGTTGATAGAGGGTGTCCCAGCCATCAAAATGCAAAGTATCAAAACTTGGTCCTGTGGTTTCAGAGAAGAAGATTTTTCCAAATCCACCAATTAGAATAAAAAATGATTCTGGCAGCCATGTTTTTCAATGCACGGTAACAAAAATGAGGAGCATTTGTAGGGAACCTCCCATAGTCTATCTCTGTCAGGTTTCGTTCACGTCGGCTCAGTAGTTGTGTGTGATTATGTGATTTACCATAGGGTTTCTATAGTAACTGTAAGCCGCAATTGCGGTCATGTTTACAACCCGATCAACATTAAATGAGGGTCGTTGGTAGAGGAACTGCAATGGACTATCCCTGCCAGGTTTGGTTCACGTCCACTCAGTAGTTCCAGAGAAGAGGGTGAAAATGTGATTGCCCATAGTCTTTCTATAGTAACTATATTAACTATGAGCCGCAATTGCAGCCATGTTTGCATCCTGATCAACATTAAATGAGGACCATTGGTAGAGGGTGTCCCTTTAACAAAATAAGGAGCATTTGTGGAGGACCGTCTATACCTATAGTCTATCCTTGCCAGGTTTGGTTCACGCCAGCTCAGTAGTTCCAGAGAAGGAGATGAAAATGTGATTTCCCATAGGGTTTCTATAGTAATTGTAAGCCACAATTGCGTTTATGTTTACATGCCGATCAACATTAAATGGGGGTCGTTGGTGGAGGGGGTTCCAGTCAGCATTTATTTGAAGTATCAAAACATTTCGCCTGGCAGTTTCAGAGGAGCAGATTTTTGAAAACCGGAATCAAAGAATGCCTCTGGCGGCCATGTTTTTCAACCCAATTGAACAAAGTGAGGATCGTTTGTAAAGGACCTCCATAGACCATTCCAGCCAAGTTTGTTTCACGTCAGCTCAGTAGTTCCAGAGAAGAAGATGAAAATGTGATTTCCCATAGGGTTTCTATAGTAACTATAAACGGCAATTGAAGCCATGTTTATAACCTGATCAACATTAAATGAGGATCGTTGGTACAGTGTGTCCAATTCGTCAACCATGCAAAGTTTCAAAATATTGTGGTTTCAGAGGAGAAGATTTTTCAAAATTCACCAGTCAGAATCAAAGAATGCCTTTGGCGGCCATGATTTCAAATCCACAGGAACAAACTGCGTAGAGGACCTCCCATAGACTATCCCTGCCAGGTTTGGTTCACGTCGAGTCGGGAGTTGCAGAGAAGAAGATGAAAATGTGAGTTCCTGTAGGGTTTCTACAGTAACTTTAAGCAGCAATTGCGGCGATGTTTGTTTGTAACCTGATCAACATTAAATAAGGATCGTTGGTAGCGGGGGTCTCAGTCATCATCTACGTGAAGTTTCAAAACACTTGGCCTTATGATTTCAGAGAAAAGGATTTTTAAAAATCCATCAACCAGAATCAAAGAATGCCTCTGGAAGTCATGTTTTTCATCCGACGGGAACAAAATGAGGATCGTTTGTAGAGGACCTCCCATAGACCATTCCTGCCAAGTTTGGTTCGTACTGGCTCAGTGATTACAAAGAAAAAGGTGAAAATGTGAAAAGTTTACGGACGACGGACACCACCAAATGACGAAAACATGTTTTTTTAGGCTAGGTGAGCTAAAAAAAAAGGGCCAACCTACCCACTTTTCAGATTTCAGTTTCAGAGTCGCCTCCTTGTAAATAAGCGCAGTCCCTGACCCTGTAATGTCCATATCGACGACAGTCATTCTAATAGGTTCTTACATTGAACAAAAGGGGGTGTCCATCCCCCATCAGCTCACCGACGTATGCCATGCAATATAAACCCTAGGCTTATTGAAAATCAAGCGCATCAGGTTCCCACTCAACCAAAGTAGTCTGCATCGCATCAAACTTTCAAAATGTACAAACCTTTTTATTCTGTTTATGGGTTAATGTATAGTTTTACGAGGTTGAATAACCTCCATAGTTCATCACCATGAAATCATTCAACAGGATGCTTCTATTTCTCAACCTGAACTTACCGGGAAAAACAGA
The DNA here is from genome assembly GCA_031216915.1 of Pictodentalium vernedei. Taxonomy (NCBI): domain Eukaryota; kingdom Metazoa; phylum Mollusca; class Scaphopoda; order Dentaliida; family Dentaliidae; genus Pictodentalium; species Pictodentalium vernedei. Next base: position 25,735 of record JAUFNR010000028.1, read on the forward strand.
CACAGCACACCGGTGGTAGCCTCCACTCATGTACATGTACATGTATAGCATAACAGGTCAGAGATATTCTAAGTCTCCACTTACAAACAAAGTCAAATATCACATTAAGAAACTCCAAAATCTGCAAAAACTGTCTGATCAAGGGTTAATGTCGACTTTAGTTTATGCATTTAACACATATATGAAATATAAAAGCTACACTATACCGGTGGTAGCCTCCACTCATGTACGTGGAGAGCAAAACAATTCAGAAATTTTCTCACTCTACACTGACAAAAAAGTCAAACATCGCATTAAAAAACTCCCAAATCTGCAAAAAAATGTCCGGTTAGGGGTTAATTCCATCTTATACTAATGCATGTAAGACATATATGAAATATGAAAGCCACAGCATACCAGTGTTAGCCTCCACTCGTGTATTGGTATAGCCTAACAGGTAAGACATTTCCTAAGTCCATACTGACAAAAAAGTCAAACATTGCAAAAACACTCTGAAAATCAAAACAATATCACTGGGTAAAGGTCAGTTGGTAATTGTAATGTTGCAACTAAAGCATAGAACAATATGAGGTGAACAGTAACAGGTGGGGAAATCAAAGTGGACTCTTACAATAACTTTAACACAAGTATTGATGCCGATGCAGACGCTGACTTTGATGCGTCTCAGACTATGACATAAGCTTAGACAACATTGTTTGTGAGCTAACAGAAGCCCTCACCCAATGCACAAGAAATAAAAAAGTATTTTATTTCTTTTTTCAAATGTTTCATGTTTCAACAAAACCATATCACGTGGTTCCGCATTGGAATGAGCTCACTGAACTCGTTGCAATCAGAGGCCACATCATATTTTCTTTTTGAATTGTTTAAAAAATTTTTAATTTACGTAGATGCCTGTGATGGGTTTGTTAGTTAAAATGTCAATACATCTTTGTTAAGGGAGAGACCAAGCCACCTAACTCCATATCAAATTTGATCCGAATTGTCCTGCAGGCTTGACCTCTCAAACGTCAGACAAAAGGTCACTAATAGACTTTTACCTGGTTTTACTTCAAGCACCCCCTGGGTTTATGACGGGACAGTTCAGTCTTTGAGCTTGTGAATGCTACCAGGCATTTTGAATTCAACTTGATGCTTCAAATTTCAACAGTTTCTGTAATATATTTTAACAAGGTGTCATGACCACCAAACAATTTCTGAAGAAGACAATATCACCAATATCAACGGATGCTCCCTGAATATGAAACTAACAGATAAGGCATGATGTGATAGTTTGCACTGGAGAGAAACTCCATCAAGAAAGTGCAACTATCAATATTTTGGTGAAAGGATATTGAGTGCAAGCCTGCAAAAACATGTTTGTTTTAGTGCATGTCATGTCAAGTAATGGGTCTATGACCTGAAGTTAAATTTACTCTTTGAACTTGGATTAAAAAAAACAACGTTTTCAGTTGCAAAACTTTTCAATAATGTAGCTGAAAATTTAATCATCTATCTTGTTGGACAGAGCTTTGTGAGCTATGTAAAATGAGATACATGTATATCTGGATGAATATTCAGTCTTGCATATACAAAATAATATCATCAAAGAGATTTCATAACATTTACCAGTGCATAGAGGTTAGTGATGAAAAAAAAACGATTTTACTGGTATAGACAATTAAAATTAAACATGTTGTTTCATCTCTCCTCCATAAACTTGAAATTTATTTAATTACCAAGGAGCTTATGTTGCACTAAAAGATGTGTCTGTGGTCAAGCAAACCTTACTTAATGACACATCTCGCACACTCATTCAAATGTTTCAAACTTTACAACAAGTAAGTTTATTATTATTTGAAATAGAATGTTCCCTCGAGGGACCATGATGTTTTGTTTTATTAAAAGTTTTCTAATCAGTTCAACCCATGTTTTACCAATAACTATTTTCTGTGAGCAAGATCTCTTTGACAACTGAATGTGGGAACTCATACCATCTTTTTGGTGAATTTTCACTGCATCACCAAATGAATATCATCAGATATTTGAACGTGTAGTTTCATGGAAATCTGGTCAGGTTGTATTGTGTACAGTTTCTTCCAAAAAATATTAATGTGGTAAAGGCTCTCAGCTTGACTTCAACAGCATTAGTAGGTATAGAGGGGGGGGATTTCAACTCACTTTTTTCACTTGTACACGTACATGTACACGGACACGTACATGTACCCATAGAGTTCAGTGTTAAAATGTACACGAAATGTACACGTACACGGTTGTGTACATCTGAGTTGGAATTCCCATCGTGAGTTGGGCGTTCCAATCAGCCGTTGGCGAACGAGTGGGGATTCCAACTCAGTCCGCGCAGAAGAAAATCGAGGAAAATCAACCTAAAATTTTCTCAACGTTCGCCATCGTGAGTTAGACGTTTCACTCAATCGTTGGCGAAAAAAGCTTCTTTGGAGTAACTACATATACATACCAAGTAATACTTACTTAAAACAACTAGTCTGAATGTTCCGACTAGAGGAGTGGACCATCGAGTACATTCCTAGGTCAAAAGTGAAAATTTCCAGTCATCCAAGAAATTTTTGTACCCCGGTAAGTGTCATATTCTGGTCATGTTACAGGTAAAGGCTTCATTAGAGTAACTACATATAAATATCACGTATACTTACTTAAAACAATTAGCCTGAATGTTCCAACTAAAGGGGCATCACCATTGAGTGCATTCTTAGCTTCATATGTTCCAGAATCATCCAAAGTAATACTTCTAAATGTAAATGACACTGACACCCTACCCTCGTTCTGGAAAATGTTTATGTTATCAACTCTTGCATCAATGAATAGAGGGTTATATGTTGAATTCTGTAATATTGTAAGAAAGAATAATGTTTTTCCATCACTGGCTTGATACAAACCCAACCTAACAGGCAGAGGTGAAGTGGCTGTAAATATTATGTTGCTATCATGATTCACTTCTGTATAGACATTGCTTCCACTTGTGAAGTAAAAGTCTGAAAAATAGAAAATTTCTTACACATGTATTTTTCTTTTCATACATCTTTTCATAGACAAGGCATTCATGAATAAGGTGAAGGGATTGTAAATATTTTGTCGCTATTGCTATTTATTTCTGTAAACACATCTGTTCCATTTGTGAGGTAAAGGTCTGGAAAATAAAAAAAAATTCTTACAGATTGTTTTTTTTCTTTTCACACATACTAAATCTTAAAATGCTACAGACATGGCATTAATGAACAAGAGGACCCAGGGAATCTGATGAAGCTCACGTGAGATGGTCTCTAATGCCGGGCTACATATGCTACAAATGCCTCAGAAACGCTGAAGTTTGCACAATTTTCTCGGGGGCGGGGGGGGGGAGTGCTAGTTCTAACTAAATCATTTCGGTTGTTAACACCTCTTTACATACCTCTGAAGTCGTAGGAGGAGGAAACGACCAGAGAGTTATAGATAGGTTTAGGGTGAGCCCACCGAGACCCCCAACGGCATTCCAAATTTCACCCCCCCCCCCCCCCCTTCCGTTACAAAAAGACCGCTGCCAAATCTTCATTCCACATGTCACCTTTCAAACTTTGCTAGTAGTATATTATCGTACCCGATCGTTTCCCATTACCCGGAACTCTGGTGGAGCAGCTAGTGTTAAATTCCCTCAGGAATCGGACCTTTGGTAGAGCAACTTTTGCCGGTGCAAAGTTTCGGCTCCATCCATCTCGATTTGGCAAATAGTGTACAGTGCGTTCAACGTGGATTGTAACAAAACGCCGCCGCGGTGTGTTCTCCATCGTGGAGTTCCAGTGTCCCACAGTGTTTGATCGGTGGAAGACAGTTTTCAAAACATCGTGACCCACCGTGGTCACGAGCGTTAAGGATTAGCTTAATTGCTTTTGATTGTCATTTTCCCTGCGTATTATAGTCCAGGCACATTAGACATAAAAATGAGAAAGTAAGGAAAAAAATCGGAGAAAGCTGATTTTTTATATGTTTCCGGGACACACATTGCGGATAAAGTGTGAAAAGTCCCCACGAATCCGAGTTGAGCTTTTTTAGTTATAGCGTTTTTTTGATGAAAAAAAAAATTCGACCCAGCTCCATATTTCTCATTCTTATTCGCCTTAGTAGGGTGAGAATCATAAATATCGTACCGAATTATATTGAGAATACATATCCCCAACAGAAAATGCCAACTTTGTACCAATCCTCACGCTCAATGGTGAAATATTCACGAAAATGTACAAAATTACGAAAAAAATTTTATTGTTTTCATACACACAACGGTACACAACGTCCATTAAATCAAATCTACGACTACTTTGGGAGTTAAATTATATATCAAAAATTGCAGAAAAGCAGTGGCTTTATAATGATATATAACAATAGTCATTTATTCCATAATGAACTGGTGAACCGTGTGAAATATTAACCATACCCCCTAAACTCAAATTCAAACGGCATCGACTTTTCTCATTCAAATACCGTATTATAGCATCATTGTTTCAATTTCCATGTTCGATTAAATCACATAATGTGGTGTTCGCCTTGGCATGTAATGTGTGCACGCCCTTGGGTACAATACTACGAGCAAATAGGTCTTCTCCAGTTGTTCTTGAGAGCAGAGCGCACAGGCGACTGGGAACTCCACACATATTGTGTTCGCAATATGATTCCAGTATTTCACGCAGGTGGTCATTTTGCATACGCAAAAAGTTCTCATCTCTATTTGCAGCAGATGAATGAGCTAACAGAAATAATGCAACAGGATGATTTGAAGTTGTTCACTGAGAAAGGTTACTTTATCATAAGGCGCTCAGATAAATTCTGGGACGGGATATATTCTGATCAGACCATAGAGCAGTGTTTAATGAGAATGTTCAAGCTCCCTGGTGGTCTCACACATGGCGGGGGAATAACCGATAGCACTGTTGCGAAATGGGTACATGGACTACCTCTTTGCCTTCCGATATGTAATGCTCTCGAAAATTTTGTTCATGTTCACACTGGTCATGGCGAACAACATCGGGATCTCCGTCAAAGTTCACAATTGACTGATGCCAATGATATCACCAAATTATTGAACTGGCTCAGAGTGCATTCCCCCTTTCAGAATAGAGATCCACTACAATTAGTCTCTATAGCGACCTGGCTTGTGGCCGACGAAACTGTGAACTGTGACCAAGTTCGCAAAATTGGTGAATGTTGCGTATCAAATGTTGTAAGCAAAACGTTCAACAGCATCAAACTACGACGTGTTGACACTGTGAAGTCTTTCGCATCGATGGCAAATAGCATCAAAGTCCGTGGAAGTAAGGTAGTGATTGACCCCCACAATTCTGTTCAACCGCATCACATGTGTTATTCAGTCACAAGCAGAGATGGAAGAGTATCTCAAATATGAACTCGCCCCGAAACCACCAGCATTGTTTGATTCTGCTGGAATGAGGAAGACACAGAAAAGCACGCTTGGTAAGATCCTCAAAACATACGGTTCCGAGCAAACTAAAATCCCAGAACATTCTCTGTTTGTTGTAGATGGTGGATTTTTATTGAGGGCAGTTGTATGGCCTAAACAGTCGTCATATAAGGACATATGTACATCATATTCCAATTATCTAGTGAGACATTTAGGGGCGAACGTCGTGGTTGTTTTTGATGGTTATGCTTGTACAATGTCGACAAAGGGCATGGAACAAGCCCGTAGATCTAAAGACAGGTATTCCATTGATATCAATATCTCACCCGAGTTACCAGCCACCACACCCCAATCCGGTTTCCTTGCAAATGCCAAGAACAAAACCCAACTGATCGATCTTCTAATGCAGGAGCTATCTGCTATCAATATTCAGTCCAAGCAGGCCGAGGCTGATGTTGATGTACTGATAGCCGACGAAACTGCACTTGACATCGCTCAAGATGACAACAATGTTGTCGTTGTGGGAACAGACACAGACTTGTTAGTCATTCTTACCTCTCGAGTTCAACCGGGATGTAATATACACATGATGTATTCCATTACCCCAAACTTACTAGTTTCAGTTAGTGAAATAGCAACCAAAATGGGTGACCATAGAAGCAACCTCCTTGTAGCACATTCTATAAGTGGTTGTGACACTACTTCTGCACTCTTTCGAGTTGGTAAGAAGAAAATATTCAGTACAATTGTCTCCGATGTTACTATCGACTCACAACAGTATGTCAACACAATTTTGGCGGATGACAGTACACCAAGTGCAGTAGCCGCTGCCGGGGAACAACTTCTCCTGATCTTATACGGGAGTAAAACTGTTTCCTCTCTCGACCAATATAGATATGTCACTTACAAGCGTTATTTAGCAAAATCTAAACTGAATAAACCCATCGACCTAGCCTCACTCCCACCAGGCAGCGATGCTGCACAACAACATGTCTACAGATGTTATATCCAGGTCCAACAATGGCTGGGCACTTCGCTTCCTCTGACGGATTGGGGGTGGTCGCTAGACAATGGACTTCTTGTACCGACTGCAGCCACAAAGCCATGTGCCCCCGATAACCTACTGAATCTGATCAGTTGTGGTTGCAAGAGTGCTTGTACAAAAAGGTGTGGGTGTAAGAAGGCAGGACTCTCTTGCTCAGGTTTTGTCTTTGCAGTTCGGATTCTTGTAACAACCACAGAAACACTGTCCTGTCGGAAATTTCTGAGTTCGATGAATAATATGTATATAGGACATGTCATTTCTGTATATAGCGTTGATAATAGTCAATGTAACTTAATCCATGTTGATTGATTTGTACATTCTGTAAATATTATTTATTGATTTTTGTACATTCTGTAAATATTATTTATTGATCTAATGCTGCCAGACACAGACGTGTCTGTTCGGTCCCAAGCCCGAAAATAGTTGAGTTCTCATGCTGACGAATTTTATGCCAAAAGGGGAACTCGGCCAGAAGCAGAGGGGGTCTTCCATAATGTCTATTTTGTAAGCAATGATAAAAGTCTTCAAATGGTGGTGGATTTTTTATCGTCTGTCCAACTAACATCCCGTTCTGTACTACGACCCTTTGGGCAAATCCGTTAGGAAAATCGTCATTTTTTGCGTAAATCCGATACTTTTTTGTGAATTTTCAATAATTTTTCGCAGAAATTGTCACAGAATGCACATTTTCCTCTAGGTAAATGTATATTAGACATTATGTAGCTCGAAATACGCGTAAACAAAAAATACAGTTGGATCAATTCGAGGTTACAAAGTTCGTGTGATTTTTTTTATTTTTTTCAAACGCGTTTTCGAAAAAAGGCTGTAGAAAAAAAAGCTCAACTGGGATTTTAGGGGACTTTTGTCTAATCGTGCAGTGACATGTACTCGACATTCCCTGAAAAAATCAGCTTTCTCCGATTTTTTTCCCTAGTGAAACCTAATGTTCTTGGACTATTAATAAATACTGTCTTGTGGCGTCAACTGGCAAGGCAAGTGCATTTGTTACTGGAAGTAGATCATTTATTTTAAATTTAAATTGGAATTTGGAGGAGAGACAGACGACGACTATTACTGTGGTTCGAAATTGTAAATTGGGAACAGAACAGTCAGTTCCATGTGGTTTATGTACAAAGTCCTCGTCACTTTCGAAACTAAACTGTTGTGTTTGCGTGATCGATTTGATCGAGGAAATAAAATAAACCAGAATTGAGAAAAACAAATAATATTCGCGAAGTTCCCAATTTCACATTTTGTTTACAGCTGTAGGCCAACACGTGATGAACCGTGTTTTTTTTTCTTGGGCCGGAAGTGGGGGACGAAAAAGCCCCCTGCGACACGAAAGCGCATACAGCGCACAGCTGATGATCGAAGTGATACCAGTTTACGACATTGAGTCAACTCGACCAGCCCGACCAGCCCACCCCCTTTCCCGTCTTTATGTTGTCGGGCAACGCAGTTAAAGTAGTCGTGATTGAAGTGATTAATTAAATACACTACCACTTGCAGAAGGTGTGAAATAACATTTGAGCGGCGCGACAAAGCAAAGAAGCTGTTTTCCAAACGAACATCTGTTTTAACACCTCTGCACATGACAAGCTTGAGAAAAAATAAGAGACAAATCAACATTTTCAATTACATTTTATTAATTCATCAATCATAATTATAACCATATGTAAATAAAATCAACAGAATTTTTTTTTTTTTTTTTTCAATAATGATGTGCCGATCGATAAGCCAGACCATCACACATCATAATCCTAGCTCAAACATACCCCGAAATTTCGTATTTTAATTTTTTTGTTTTGTCAACCCACACGTGTCTTGAAACCCCCAAAATTAAAATAGGTCTTTCAGGACAAGGACATTTTGGTGGCCAAAAAATTGAAACTTCATCCCATAAGCCGACATAAAAAAACGGGTCCTGAATTTCCTCTCTCCCACCCTTAAAAGACTATTTATACATACACATAACAGAAATTATATAAAAAGTACATGCTGCTCTTATTTATTTTTTCACTCATTAATTTGTGGAAAATTTAAATGTCCATTCACCGGCTTACTTTTCACAGGACGTCTCAATGCCTCATTGATTTTCGGAACAATTCTGTCCTTCCATACCTCTTGGTCCCTGAACACCGGATAAAAATACAAAACATATCTTTCTGAGTAGGTTTTTCTAACAGCATCTAGTTCCTTTTTATTCCTAATGCCCCCTCCAAAGTATGAATATTTTAGTCTTTCGTTGGTCTCGGTGAATAACTCTGCAAATAACTTTTCCTTCACTTTTTTCGCAAAATTGCCAGGCCCTGAAGAGTTCATGTTTAGTTTTTTCAACTCATCAGTTGTAATTCTGTAGGATAGAGGAATGTCCTGAAATGTGTCACTTGGGGGGAGAATATGCTGCGTATGTGTGTGAAATTTTTCGAAAAATAATATTTTTTCAGCAGCTGTATTTGCATATTACGCGGAAACAAAAGACAAAAACAAAAATCTCCATTCTCCGAGATAAAATTACGTTTTGTTTGCAGTTAGATCATACGGCAGCGTATTAGGGTCAGGACCTTTTCATTTAATAAACTGTTTATACAGTTTAATAAACTGTTTTTACAGATTAATAAACTGTATTTACAGTTTAGTAAACTGTATTTACAGTTTATTAGGAGACTGTTTTTACAGATTATTACGAGACTGTTTTTACAGTTTATTACGAGACTGGTTTTACAGTTTATTACGAGACTGTTTTTACAGATTAATAAACTGTATTTACAGTTTAGTAAACTGTATTTACAGTTTATTACGAGACTGCTTTTACAGATTATTACGATACTGTTTTTACAGTTTATTACGAGACTGTTTTTACAGATTAATAAACTGTATTTACAGTTTATTACAAGACTGTTTTTACAGATTATTACAAGACTGTTTTTACAAATTAATTAGCCATTCGATTATTGGTTAGTAGTATAGCATGTACCCGGTCGTGCTCTATTACCCGGACTTTTGGGGAAGCCGCTGGTGTTAAATCCACATAGGAACCGGACTTTATAGCAATTTGTCTATGCGAAACTTCGGCGCCATCTGGCTAGATCCGGCAAGTGGTATACGAACTGCATATATCGTGTGCTATGATATGTATTGTGATATATGTAACCACAGGGCAATGGGTTTATTGTATGGGTATGTGGTGAAAAATTAACGGTGAAGGTGGGGTGTCTCGAAAAATAAATTTCCCGCGAAACGGTTGACTGTGTACGTCGTTACGGTATGATGCGCACCGTGCCGTCAGAGAAATATTGACCGTTGTTGTTGTCTACTTTGCCGTCCGGTATGACGCTATTCGGGCCGGGGTGTGTCGGAGTTCTTGTACTGGACTGATATCGTTGTATAGTAAGGGTGGTATATACCTCTCTAGATATACTATTAGCCCTTGGCCTTGGTACTACTAATCGACCTTCATATTATCTTACGGCTGGTATAGGTAGTACGTAATGCTAGGCAACCAGTATTTTGGGGTGAGTTAATGCATGGTCGTCGTCTTGTGCGGTATTGGGAAATAGCACTTGGTGGTTTGGATTTGCAGTAGAGTATGGCCGTTGTATATCACTGTAGATCCCATTTTAATCCTTGTTGTATCAGCCCCTCGTTTGCATCGTACTATCCCATGACTGGTATAGGTAGTATGTAATTCTGGGACAGGCAGTATTGTAGGGTGGGTGGGAGTGATACATGGTCGCCTAGTGTGGAAGTATAGAGTGTACGCTCCACACCCTTACCCATGTTAGCTCTTCGTGCTATTAATCCACCTAATACTTCAAATTATCATATGACTGGAAAAAATAGTACGTATTGTCAGGACAAGCGTTATTGTGGGTAGGGGTAGGGCCTGGTAGTTTAAAAAGGTAGTAGTACCATTATCCACTCAGGACGGTGTGCTGGCTCACAGATGGTATAGGTATTACGTAATACTAGGCCAATCAGCATTGTTGGGTAGAGACAATCCATGGCTGTCTAGTCAGGTTGTGTAGGATGTGTTGTTTGTTCCCCTGCTGGTTCAATCTCTGCCCTTGGTTCTAGTAATCGGTCTAATACTTCATATTATCCTATGACTGGTATAGGTAGAACGTAATGCTAGGCCAAGCGCTTTTGTGGGCGAGGGTATTTCTTTGTGCAGTAGAATAGTATCCCATCTTAACCCTTGGAACCACAGTCCACCAGGGACAATGTACTATCCCACATATGGTATAGGTAGTATGTAATGTAGTGTTGTGTGGTGTATGCTTGCTTTCCAGTCTCCTAGCAGGGTACGGATGGTCCTTTGACATTCTAAGACTTGGCCTAGAGGTCGTGATATGTGACAGTTAGCAAGCCTACAATAGTGCTTGAAGTCGGTAGTAATGGCACCACGATAGAAGATTATAGTACAGAGGACTACAGAAGAAGCTAATCATAGCACAGAAAGCTGATACCGATGGTAAGATCACCTGTATAGGAGCTATATAGGGCCTTGGAATCTCACTTATGGAATCCCACTTATAGAATACCTTTTATAGAATCATTATGGAATCCCCTTTTGAAAACGTCTGGCCTTCAGCCCAACTTTTTGCAAGATGAGGATTAGAGTCGTATGTGGAGCCACTCGTTCGACCAAATACTCTATGGCTTATTTGCTCGATGGGATTCTAGTCGTTTGATCAATTGGAGATAGTTAGCAAGCCTGTAGTAGTGCTACAAGTCAAATAGTAATAGTACAAGGAACTAATGGTACAAAGCTTCGAGGGTGGTAGAAATGTTAGTATTGGTTGACTACGAACGAGATTGTAGGACAGGAAGTTGAAGACAATATATAAACAGATGGCAAGGCTATCTGTGTAGGAACTGTGACATGATCGACTCGTCGCGGGGGTGGGAGGGGTGGAGTGGGGTGGGGTGGTGGTGTTTCTGATGAGCACCAAAAACTCATGTTTTAGAAACGTTGTCGTGTGATACATCATTTTAAAGGTCTCCACGCGTGTAATCCGATTATTTGGTATTTACCAGGTCCCTAGGGGCTGAGGCTTAGGGGTATAAAAAAATAAAGTTTTAAAAAAGTTTGTTGTCATGTGATACATCATTTTAGCCCGAATATTTGGTTTTTATGTCTCCTCAAGGCGGTAGGACTGAGGGTTGAGACCTCAAACCCCAAATTTTAGAAAGGTCGGGTGATACATCATTTTAAAGGTCTCGATTTGAATATTCCGAATATGAAGTGTTCAACCCTCTCTGAGGGGGTGGGGCTGAGGGGCATAACAAATTTAGGTTTTAGAAAGGTATTCGTGTTATAAATCATTTTAAAGGTCTTGACTTAAATATATCGAATATGAAGTATCCGACCCTTCCCGAGGGGTGGGGCTGAGGGAAATTAAAAATACGTTTTCACAATTCATTTTAATTGTCTTTAGTCGAATATTTCGAATATGAAGTATCCGACCCTCCTCGTGTGGGTGTGGTGGGGCAAGGTCGTAAAACCTAAGGCGATGCAAACGACACACTCTCCAATATGTGGCAATGTGTGAAAACGTGTAATTTATAGTGTTTTATCAAAGGATTTCATTGAATTGGCGGTGATGTCTCGTATGTGAAATAGTCCAAACTGACTGAAGTTGCAAAAAAACATATTTTTCCGTCGGTGTTTTCCAGTATCTCTTCGTCGGATGTGATTGGTTTGGTGAAAATCTCTCAGATGAGAAACATTTTCAACCGCACGATATCTTGGTTTATTCCAATCAGTCTGTCACAGACGAAAACAGCTTAAGGTTGTGCGCCTGTTCAACGGATGTGATTGATTCGACAGATTCGACGGAGATCTATTAAATGAGAAAGAGGAGATTTCCTACTGCGTGGCATGCTGCGTTGCATGCTGCGTGGCATTTAGTATGCAAGTGTATCTTACCGTTAACCTACCTCGGCTCGACGGTGTTATTTGCCATAGTCTTATCAGAGTTATAGCCTATTATAGAGTTGATGTTTTTCGCAAATGTGTTTGTTATTAGGTGACAACAATTAGGCGAAATGGTGTCATATTTGGCGTGCAAGTGAGTAGTATAGCGTGTACCCGATCGACCCTGATAACCCGAACTTTTGCCGGAGCAGCTCGTGTTAAATTCCCATAGGAGCCGGACTTTTGCCGGAGCATTTTTTCCTGAGGAAAACGTTGGTTCCACCCAGCTAGATCCGGCAAATGGCGTACTTACAGCATATGTAGTATACTGTGGTGTGTATAGTGATATACGTACACATGGGCTTTGGGTATATATTATGGGCAAGTGGTGGGAAGATGATGGGAAAGTTGGGTTTTCTTGAAAGTTCTTTTTCGCGAAACGGTTGACGTTTCTATTGACGTCGTGACGTCATGATGCGCATGCGACGTCACAGAGATGTTGACCTCTGTTGTTGTCTACTATACGATCTCACATAATGTTATTCGGGTCGGGGGTGTCGGGTTTCTCGTATGGGGCGGGGTGTGTGATATGGTAGTGGCAGTATATATCAATGTTGGTATACTATTACCCCATTGGGCCCTCATATCATTATTATTATTATTATTATTATTATTATTATTATTATTATTATTATTATTATTATTATTATTATTATTATTATTATTATTATTATTATTATTATTGAACGGCACTACAGTATGGGCGATATATACCTCTGTGGCCTCCGCCCCTCCCCGAAAGCCATTGGTACTACAAATTGACTTAATGCTTTGTGTCATCCCATGACTGGATTAGGTAGTATGTAATGCGGTGACAGACGTTATTTTGGGGTTGGTGGGTGTAATGCATGGTCGCCGAGTGTAGTAGTATAGGATGTACGTGTTGTACCACTACAGGGCCAATGTTAGTTCTTAGTACTATTATCCACCTGGTGTTATCCTATGACTGGTATTGGTATATGTAATTCTAGGCCAAGCGGTATTGATGGTACAGGTAATGCCTGGTAGTTTAGAACGGTAGTATAGCATGGGCGGTATATAACCCTGTAGGCTCCCTGTTAGTGCTTGGTACTATTAACCAACCAACTGGTTTATTTTATTATATGGCTGGTATAGGTAGTACGTTATAGTAGGACAAGTGGTATTATGGGGTTGGGGTAATGCGTGGTAGCTTAGAACGGTAGTGTAGCATAGGCATAGGCTGTATATACCCCTGTAGGTCTCTTGTTAGTCCTTGGTACTACTAATTCGCAAGATGCTTCATATTATCGAGGGATGGGGTTAATGCCTGGTAGTACAGAAGGGCAGCAGAGTACGGTTGGTATATGCCCCGTAGGCCCATCTTGACCGTTGATAGAATTAACCTACCGAATATTTGGTGTCATCCTATCACTGGTAAGGTGGTACATAATCCTAATTCTTCCTACCCTATTCCAAGTTCACTTGTTCTTGTTTCATTTATCCAGATCATCCAATCAGTTCACATTATGGAAGCTGATTAACCAATCATATTGCTTCATTTTCCGTAATTTATACTTATTCATACAAAGTTGTCTCCCTTGTGTATAACAAAAGCATATATCATTCCCAAAGCAAATAAGCTATCGACCGAGTGACTAGCACATACTACTCGAACGACTCAAATCCCATCGAGCAAATGAGCCATATAATAAAACAAACCAATCGGTTGGTTAATAGTACCAAGCACTAACAAGGAGGCCTACATGGGTATATATGTCAAGGTGATAGCTTGAATTTGGTCACTTAAACAGACCCGCAGTAATTCAAGCGCCGGTAATGAGGCATGCAATTTAATGTCCATTATGACGCATTTATTGAACGCTACATGGGCGGTTTGGATAAAACATTAAAGGTAGTAAATCCAGTGTCATCCTGCAGTCGTTATCTGTGTAATTATGACCAGTTAATAGGTAATTATTGCAAATACAGTACATCGCACATGTTCTAGACACACACCCATATTATGCATCTGGTCTGTCACGAATGTCAGGATATACCGAAATGCAAGACCTAAGGGAACTTAAAAGCGATTATTAAATTAAGATAGATCGAAGCGGCCAAGTTCAAGAGAAGCAATTAAAATGAGAATTAATGTTCTGGCTATTGAAATAAAAATCGATCGGGGAAATTCATTCCAGCCATTCCACTCTTGAAGGTGTGTAAGGCTGTGGGTCATTGAGAGTAGATGGGGATGTCCCATGCTTAGATGAGGTGCCGCATCGGGGCGAAAGGATAGACACGTTGTGATGTAGGCGAGTCACAGAGCTCATATTTAGAACAGGAGCACCTATGTTTATTTCAGAATAATGTTCATACAGGCAAGCCTACTCTGCCTCCGTACGTCTTGCCTTCTATAACAGATATGCCGTCTTCCTAAATACTAATAGTTCCCTGTGCTTCGTACTCCCTATTTCTGATCCTACATTCAGAAATGGTCACCGACTTGGCCGCGACGGAGAGTTTAGCCCTATTGGTGGCGACTGCTTGAGTGAAAAGCGTCCAGTAAAGTGACAAAAAGCTACTGGCCGTGCGACGACAGTGTAAGAGTGACATTCCGTCACTTGTTAGAGGGAGGGCGACATACTAAAGTGACAATACGTTAGCGGCCGTGCGACTGCAGTTGTAGAGTGACATTCTGTCACATGTTGAGTAAGAACGTCCGTTAAAGTGACAATAAGTTAGTGGCGGTGCGACGGCAGTGAAAAAGTGAAGTAAAGAGGCGACCAAAGAACAAGCATCAACGAGAAGGGAGGAAAACCAACAAGAACAGAGAATGCGGGCCCGCAAGTAACTCAAAAACTGTGTCGGTAGGGGTGATAAACGTTTATTCATTGGATTCCATGTAAGTCACAAATTACCACATTTATTTATATGTATATGTATTAAAATTTTTGTTTCCAGTGAACCACAATTGATTCTTGCTTTTTGACGAAAAGTCACATACCCTTTCGGGATAAGGACCGCCCCATCAAAAGTGAAACGGTCGGGTTCCTCACGGTGAGACATACGTTCACGCACGGATTCAGGCAACATTCCTTGGTTCATATTCCACTCCCCTGCAATGTCGAGACGATAGTGGTGAGATGTCTCTATCATAAAATGTTTACGAATCACTTGCTCAGACATGTTTCACTCTCTCTAAATATTATAGTAATAGCTGCAAGATCTCTCTCTATCTCAGTACGTTCACGAATCACTTGCTCGAAACTTTTGTCATATCCCACTCCCCAACAATGTCGAGGTGATAGCAGTTGAATCACTCTATCACAGTATGTTCACGAATCACTTGCTGGAAAGTACTGTCATATTTCATTCTTCCGTAATGTCGAGGTGATAGCAGTAATATCTCTATCCCAGTATGTTCACGAATCACTTGTTCGAAAGTTTTGCCATATTCCAATCCCCTGACATGTTGAGGTGATAGCACTTGGATCTCTCTATCACAGTGTGTTTATGAATCACTTCTGCGAAAGGATTTCCACATTTCATTCTTCGGTAATGTCGAGGCGATAACAGTAGTATCTCTCTATCGCAGTACATTCACTTGCTGAATGTTTGTCTTATTCCACTCCATTGAAATGTGGAAGTAGTCAGATCTGTATTGTGTCACAATACCTTCACAAATCTCTCTCGTCAAAAATCATTCCTCTTTAATCGACTCGTAAACTTAATATTACATTCTAAAACGTTGATGACTTCTTCGAGTAGTGTCGTGCTTCTGATCAACGAGTAAATTAGTTGTGTGCTATTGTTTTTGGAGGGTACGTGCAGCTTCCTCAAAATGTATTCGTGAAGACGTCGTGTTAGTGTTTTGGGTTTCCTTCTCGAGAGGTTTCATACGACACTTTAATGTATCATAATACTTTCACTCATTTCATTTGGACTCTCTCTCGTTTAGCGTGATATCAAGCTACACTTCAGCATGCCACACAGTTGAAAATCTCCTCTCTCTCTCATTTGATAGATCTCCTTCGAATCTGTCGAATGACCCACACCCGACGAACAAGCACACCACATAAATGTATATTCGTCTGCCACATACTGATAGGAATAAACCAAGATATCATGCGGTTGAAAAAATGTTTCTCATCTGAGAGATCTCTATCAAACCAATCGCATCCGACGAAGAGATACCGGAAAACACAGAGAGAAAAATACATGTTTTTTGCATCTTCTGTCAATTTGGACTGTTTCACATACGAGACATCACCTCCAAATCAATGAAATCCTTTGATGAAACACTTAAAAAACAGCGAAAAAAGTACACGGTTTCACACATTGTCAGATGCTGAAGAGTGTGTCGTTCGCATTTGCACGACTACCTTTCTAAACCTTAAGTTTTGAAACCCACCCCGCGGCTCCATCCCATCGGGAATGCTGGATACTTCACATTCGAAGTATTCAAGTCGAGCCCTTTAAAATGATGTATCACACGCCTACCTTCCTAAAACTTGAGTTTTGAGGCCGCACCTTCGGCCCCTACCCACTCAGGGATGGTCGGATACTTCAAATGCGAAATATTCAAGTCGTGAACTTCAAAATGCTGTATCACATGACTACCTTTCTAAAACATGGGATTTGAGGCCCCCACCCCTCAGCCCCACCCTATCGGAGAGGGTCGGATACTTTATATTCAAAATATTCAAGTCGAGACCTTTAAAATGATGAATCACCCGACAACCTTTCTAAAACTTAAGTTTTGAGGCCCCCACCCCTCAGCCCCCTCGGGTAGTCGCAAATACCAAATATTCGGACTACATGCGTCAAGACCTTTAAAATGATGTATCACATGCCAACCTTTCTATAACTTGTATTTTATATGCCCCCAGAACACCCCCCCCCCCTTTTCGGGGAGGGACAAATACCAAATATTCGGACTACACGCGTCTAGACCTTTAAAATGATGTATCGCTTGTCAACCTTTCTAAAACTTGAATTTCTTGATGCCCCTCAGCCCCACCCTCTCGGGGAGGGACAAATAACAAATATTCGGACTACACGCATCAAGACCTTAAAATGATGTATAGTCATTTTAAATATGAGTTTTTGATGACCCTCAGACCACCCCCGAGAAAAGTCGATCACCTCATTTAACCTTTACGCGCTGAAGCTCGAACACAGTTCCTAAGCAGATAGCCTTGCCATCTGTTTCCATCTTGTCTTCAACTTTCTGTTCTTTAACTTGCCTCGTTCGTAGTCATCCAATTCTATAATCTTCTACCACCCTCGCAGCTTTGTACCATTAGTTTTTTGTATTATTACTATTTGACTTGTAGCACAACTGCAGGCTTGCTAACTATCTCCGATTGATCGAACGACTAAAATCCCATCGAGCAAATAAGCCATAGAGTAATGGGTCGAACGAGTGACTCCACATACGACTCTTATCTTCAGCTCGGGAAAAAGTGGAGCCGAAGGCTAGATTTTCTGAAAAAGGGATTCCGTTGGGATTCAATAAAAGGTATTCTATGAGCGGGATTCCATAAGTTGGATTCCAAGCCCTTTATAGCTCCTATAAGGTGGTCTTACGAACGGTTTCAGCCTCCCGTCCTATGACTAGCTTGTACTGTAGTACCCTATCCTATAATCTTCTTCTCCCCTTCCCCCATTACTGCTGATTTGAAGCACTACTGTAGACTTGCTAACTGCCACATATTACCTCTACCCTAGGCCAAGTCTTAGAATGTCAAAGAACCATCCATACCCTGCTTGGAGACTGGAAACTAAGCATACACCGCATAGCAGTACATTTCATACAACCTGTACCATATATGGGATAGCACACCAGCCCAGGTGGATTGTGGTTCCAATGGTTAAGATGGGATCTAAGTCGGTATATACCGCCCATACTATTCTACTGCACTACAGAAGACATTACACCCGACCACAATAGCTTTTCTCCTAGCATTACGTTCCACCTATACCAGCCATAGGATAACATGAAGCATTAGGTCGATTACTAGTACCAAGGGAAAAGTTGAAACAACAGAGATATAAAAAACACGTCTTATACTTCCTAACTAGACAACAATGGATTACCCCTACTCAACAGTGCTGCTTGGCCTATCATTACGCAATACCTGTACCATCTGTAGGTCAGCACACCGTCCTAGGTGGATAACGGTGCTGCTACCGTTCTAAACTACCAGGCCTTATCCCTACCCACAATACTGGTTGTCCTAGCGATACGTACTATCTGTACCAGTCAGAGAATAATTTGAAGCATTAGGTGGATTAACATTGGACCCCTAGGGTGAGGAGCGAACATCCCATAGTGCCATACTAGGCGACCATGCATTACCACCACCCACCCTACAATACCGCCTGGCCCAGCATTACATACTCCCTATATCAGTCATAGGAGAGTACAAAGCAATCGGCAGGTTGATACAACAAGGATTAAGATGGGATCTATAACGCTCATACTATACTGCAAATCCAAACCACCAAGGACTATTTCACAATACCGCACGAGACGACGACCATGCATTACCCCAACCCACAATACTGGTTAACCTAGCACTACGTACTACCTATATCAGTCATAGGATAGTACAAAGCAATCGGCAGGCCGATACAACAAGGATTAAGATGGGATCTACAATGATATATAACGCCTATACTACACTGCAAATCCAAACCACCAAGGACTATTTTGCAATACCGCACGAGACTATGACCATGCATTATCCCACCCGACAATACTGGTTAACCTAGCATTACGTGTTATCTATACCAGTTGTAGGATAATATGAAGGTGGATTAGTTGTACCAAGGGCTAATAGTATACCAAAAGGGGTATATAGCACCCTTACTATACTACGATATCCGTCCAGTACGAGAACCCCAACACACCCTGAACCGAAAGATGTCATACCACATTGTGTATGGTTCAACAACAGCGGTCAACGTTTTCAGACGTCATGGTGCGCATAATGACATCACGACGTCCATAGCAACATCAACCATTTCGCGGGAATTTTTTTTTTCGAGAAACCCCACCTTCACCATTAATTTCCATCACACCCACACTATATATCCATAGCCCTGTGTGTACATACATCACTGCACATATCATAGCATACTATATACGCGAGTACTTACATCACGAGCAGGATCTGGAAAGTTGCAACCCAAAATGTCCGATTCCTATGTGAATTTAACAATAGCAGCTTCCCCAAAAGTCCAGGTAATAGTGCACGACCGGGTACATGCTATACTACTAACCAATAATCGAACGGCTATTTAATTTGTAAAAACAGTCTTCTAATAAATTGTAAAAACAGTTTACTAATCTGCAAAAAGAGTTTATTAATCTGTAAAAACAGTCTCGTAATAAACTGTAAATACAGTTTACTAAACTGTAAATACAGTTTATTAATCTGTAAAAACAGTCTCGTAATAAACTGTAAAAACAGTCTCGTAATAATCTGTAAACACAGTCTCATAATAAACTGTAAATACAGTTTACTAAACTGTAAATACAGTTTAATAATCTGTAAAAACAGTCTCGTAAAAAACTGTAAAAACAGTCTCGTAATAATCTGTAACAACAGTCTCGTAATAAACTGTAAATACAGTTTACTAAACTGTAAATACAGTTTATTAATCTGTAAAAAACAGTCTCGTAATAAACTGTAAAAATAGTCTCGTAATAATCTGTAAAAACAGTCTCGTAATAAACTGTAAGTACAGTTTACTGAACTGTAAATACAGTTTATTAATCTGTAAAAACAGTCTCGTAATAAACTGTAAAAACAGTCTCGTAATAATCTGTAAAAACAATCTCGTAATAAACTGTAAATACAGCTTACTAAACTGTAAATACAGTTTATTAATCTGTAAAAACAGTCTCGTAATAAACTGCAAGAACAGTCTCGTAATAATCTGTAAAAACAGTCTCATAATAAACTGTAAATACAGTTTACTAGACTGTAAATACAGTTTATTAATCTGTAAAAACAGTTTATTAAATTGTATAAACAGTTTATTAAATGAAAAGGTCCCGACCCTAATACGCTGCCGTAAGATCAACACTAAAAACGAATGTCTTTTACTTTTACCCTGAAATTGTCGCAAGTACTGGTCTCGAGGGATTAATGTATTGATATTTTCTGTGTTCTGTAATCTCAATCACTGGTCACTGCCGTGCAGTCACTCGGCATAGTACTTGCGATTGCATACCAGTTGCAGTACTGTGAATTTAGTTACTTATTCCCGTTTCCTTATTCGATATTCAAAATTCGAAAAAAAATTACTGGCTATTCTGGTGTTGAAGGGTGGCCCCCGAGGAATAAAGAAGATTGACACCTCAACCGCCCCAATCGGACCACATTTAGGGGCCCTACTAAGGCCCCAAAAAGGGCCAGTTACAAAATATCACCAAAGCAGGTTAAAATCAAGGGATATTTTGGTATTGATGGGTGGCCCCTGAGGAATAAAGAAGATTGACACCTCAACCGCCCCAATCGGACCACATTTAGGGGCCTTACTAAGGCCCCAAAAAGGGCCAGTTACAAAATATCACCAAAGCAAGTTAAAATCACGAGATATTTTGGTGTTGATGGGTGTCCCCCGAGGAATAAAGAAGATTGACACCTCAACCACCCCAATCGGACCACATTTAGGGGCCCTACTAAGGCCCCAAAAAGGGCCAGTTACAAAATATCACCAAAGCAGCTTGAAATTACGGGATATTTTGGTGTTGATGGGTGGCCCCCGAGGAATAAAGAAGATTGACACCTCAACTGCCCCAATCGGACCACATTTAGGGACCCTACTAAGGCCTCAAAAAGGACCAGTTACAAAATATCACCAACGCAGGTTAAAATCACGGAATATTTTGGTGTTGATGGGTGGCTCCCGAGGAATAAAGAAGATTGACACCTTAACCGCCCCAATCGGACCACATTTAGGGGCCCTACTAAGGCCGCAAAAAGGGTCAGATACAAAATATCACCAAAGCAAGTTAAAATTACGGGATATTTTGGCGTTGATGAGTGGCCCCCGAGGAATAAAGAAGATTGACACCTCAACCACCCCAATCGGACCACATATAGGGGCCCTACTAAGACCCCAAAAAAGTGCCAGTTATAAAATATCACCAAAGCAGGTTAAAATCACGGGATATGTTGGGGTTGTTGGGTGGCCCCCGAGGAACAAAGAAGATTGACACCTCAACCGCCCCAATCGGACAACATTTAGGGTCCCTACTAAGGCCCCAAAAAGGGCCAGTTACAAAATATCACCAAAGCAGGTTAAAAATATGGGATATTTTGGTGTTGATGGGTGCCCCCCCTCCCCCTGAGGAATAAAGAAGATTGACACCTCAACCACCCCAATCGGACCACATTTAGGGGCCCTAGTAAGGCCCCAAAAAGGGCCAGTTACAAAATATCACCAAAGCAGGTTAAAATCAGGATATTTTGGTGTTGATGGGTGACCCCCGAGGAATAAAGAAGATTGACACCTCAACCGCCCCAATCGGACAACATTTAGGGTCCCTATGAAGGCCCCAAAAAGGGCCAGTTACAAAATATCACCAAAGCAGGTTAAAAGTATGGGATATTTTGGTGTTGATGGGTGGCCCTCGAGGAATAAAGAGGATTGACATTTCAAACACCCCATTCGGACCACATTTAGGGGCCCTACTAAGGCCCTCCAAAAGGGCCAGTTACAAAATATCACCAAAGCAGGTTAAAATCACCGGATATTTTGGTGTTGATGGGTGGCCCCCGAGGAATAAAGAAGATTGACACCTCAAACACCCCAAGCGGACCACATATAGGGGCCCTACTAAGGCCCCAAAAAATGGCCAGTTATAAAATATCACCAAAGCAGTTTAAAATCACAGGATAGTTTGGTATTGATGGGTGACCCCCGAGGAATAAAGAAGATTGACACCTCAACCCCCCCAATTGGACAACATTTAGGGTCCCTACGAAGGCCCCAAAAAGAGCCAGTTACAAAATATCACCAAAGCAGGTTAAAAGTATGGGATATTTTGGTGTTGATGGGTGGCCCTCGAGGAATAAAGAAGATTGACACCTCAACCGCCCCAATGGGACCACATTTAGGGGCCCTACTGAGGCCCCAAAAAGAGCCAGTTACAAAATATCACCAAAGCAGGTTAAAATCACGGAATATTTTGGTGTTGTTGGGTGGCCCCCGAGAAATAAAGAAGATTGACACCTCAACTGCCCCAATCGGACAACATTTAGGGGCCCTACTAAGGCCCCCAAAAAGGGCCAGTTACAAAATATCACCAAAGCAGGTTAAAATCACGGGATATTTTGATGTTGATGGGTGGCCCCCGAGGAATAAGGAAGATTGACACCTCAGCTACCCCACTCGGACCACATTTAGGGGCCCTACTAAGACCCCAAAATGGCCAGTTACAAAATATCACCAAAGCAGGTTAAAATCACGGGAAATCCCACCTGCGGCAACCGCGTTGTGTCCTTGGGCAAGACACTTCATCTCCATTGCCCGTGTGGGGGCACGATGACGCCGTGTACTATGGCTACTGCACGTCGATGGTACGCATGTCTTCAACCAATCTAACCCTGCCTGTGCTGCAGTGCGGAGTTACGATGTTGGGGAGCTGGCAGCTGCTCGTCGGGTACTCCGGCTTCCTCCACCCGTAAAACTGTCACGGTCATGATTAGCCATTGTGCATAAATATGTGACCTTAAACATCAATAAATAAATAAATAAAATCACGGGATATTTTGGTGTTGAGTGCGGCCCCGAGGAACAAAGAAGATTGACACCTCAACCACCCCAATCGGATCACATTTAGGGGCCCTAGTAAGGCCCAAAAAGGGCCAGTTACAAAATATCACCAAAGCAGGTTGAAATCAGGGGATATTTTGGTGTTGTTGGGTGGCTCCCGGGGAATAAAGAAACTGACTCCTCAACCGCCCCAATCAGACAACATTTCTGGGCCCTTCTAAGGCCCCAAAAGGACCAGTTACAAAATATCACCAAAGCAATATAAAATCACAGGATATTTTGATGTTGATGGGTAGCCTCCGAGGAATAAAGAAGATTGACACCTCAAACACCCCAATCGGACCACATTTAGGGGCCCTACTAAGGCCCCAAAAAGGGCCAGTTACAAAATATCACCAAAGCAGGTTAAAATCATGGGATATTTTGGTGTTGATGGGTGGCCCCCGAGTAGAAAAGAAGCTTGACACCTCAACTGCCCCAATCGGACCACATTTAGGGGCCCTACTAAGGCCCCTAAAAGGGCCAGTTACAAAATATCACCAAAGCTAGTTAAAATCACTTGATATTTTGGTGTTGCTGGGCGGCCCCCGAGGAATAAAGAAGATTGACGCCTCAACCACCCCAATCGGACCACATTTAGGGGCCCTACTGTGGCCCCCAAAAGGGCCAGTTACAATATATCACCAAAGCAGGTTAAAATCATGGGATATTTTGGTAATGATGGGTGGCCCCTGAGGAATAAAGAAGATTGACACCTCAACCACCCCAATCGGACCACATTTAGGGGCCCCACTAAGGCCCCAAAAAAGGGCCAGTTACAAAATATCACCAAAGCAAGTTAAAATCATGGGATATTTTGGTGTTGATGGGTGGGACCCAAGGAATAAAGAAGGTTGATGCCTCAACTGCCCCAATCGGACCACATTTATGGGTCCTACTAAGGCCCCAAGAAGTGCCAGTTACAAAATATCACCAAAGCAGGTTAAAATTACAGGATATTTTGGTGTTGATGTGTTGTCCCTGAGGAATAAAGAAGATTGACACCTCAACCGTCCCAATCGGACCATATTTAGGGCCCTCCTTAGACCCCCAAAAGAGCTAGTTGCAAAATATTACCAAAGGAGACAAACATCGCCAGATATTTTGATGGTGTGCGACACGAGAAGAATAAAGAAGATTCCATGGAACGCCATCCCCAAATATGAGGATATGAGGAATGACGAATTGTGGCTCACTAAGAATTTTCTCGTAGCTCTTATGACCCTGAGGATATGTGGAATGGCAAGCTGTGCTTCATTGCCCTCGGCTTTTCATGTAATGAAAAGGGCATCCTGAAGGTCAGCCAAGTAACAGAAAGAGATTCCACAAGTCTATCTCTATGCAACATGGTCCGTAAATATCCCAAACCGGGGCTCAACTTCCACTTCACGATTTACTCACCTTATCCTTACTTCCTTTCCTTCCTATCTCTATGTCTAGGCATGCCTGATGTTTGCTGGCTTCTCCAAGCATACCAATACCATCCATTTTCCTTCCACTTTCCTATTCTTTCTAAACTCTGGCATACTAACGGGCCTGTTGGTGTCTGCTTGCTACGTCTTGCATACCAGCACTACCCATTCCCCCAACTTCCCTATTCTTCCTAAGCCCTTACATGTCCGAGGGCCTACCTGATGTCTGCTTGCTACGCCATTCATACTAACACTACCCATTCCCTCCCAAATCCCCATTCTGGTGTCTACTTACTATGCACACTAACTCCACCCATTCCTTTCTAGCTGCTTATTCTTCCTGCAGCCATAACTTGCCCAATGACCTGCCCGATGCCCGTCTGCTATGCCATGCGTACTAACTCCTGCAGTTGAATACTTGTGTCATAGAGAACTCAGAACACGCCACAGAAGTTAATTATAGTAACGAAACACCGATCTTACTCCAAGTATGGGGCTCTTTTATTCTACCGGAGTACATACCTCATCAATCGAAAATACCCCTTATGGGTCATATAACACTTCGCGCGACTCTGTTTCGGTAACATAAAGTCGATGTCGGTGATTTGGGGTAAGTGTCGAGCTTATTTTGGTAATTCGCAACAACAAGCTAACATAGAAACCAAGATGGTAGTCTCCAATGTGCATGCTCACTAAAACCACATATCACAACCAAATAATAATCCGTGCACACGAAATAATAATCCTTGTGCCCGGGTTATAATTTTGTATGTACCGATTACCAATTCGCCTTCGCGGATTATTATGTCGTGTGCACCGATTATTATTTCGTGCGCACGGATTATTAACTCGTGTGCTCGAATTAAAATTTTGTGCGCACGGATTAAAACATAAGGTGTCAGGACCCCCACCCCCGCTGTCCCAAAAGACGGACCTGCTATATATACTTACCACCGCATGCATTGGAATCCTGTTCAGTGGCGGAACTAGAATCCTTTATAGGGGAGAATTCCAATGGAGGGGGGTAGCGATATGACGCGGGTATATCTCAAAGGCCGCAGACAGGGAGGGAAGGGTGTAGTCAGGTGAATCACCCTCTCCCATTTGTGTGACCTGGCAGTGGTAGAGCCAGAAAAATATCTGCGGGGGGGGGGGGGGAGGCTGCAAGTGGGGGACATGCTCCGTATAGGTGGGTATCCTGAGTGGAGAAGCCAACATGCCCTCCCCGGGAGGGTGGGGGGGTCGCCTCCCAGACAAAAAAAAACCACTGTGCATTTAAATCAAGTTTTCTGGTGGCTTAGGGTAGATAGCCACATTTTTGGATGACCCACATTTTAGAGACAAGGTTTATAAACGTACATTGCTCATAAGTATCTGCATCAGAACTTGCAAAATTCCTGTGGATTTATGTTTATCAGCTGAGTTTGTAAGTAAATAAAGAAAAGAGAGTCACTGTGTGTGTAAGAGAGGGTGGCTGGATGTGACAGTTTTGGAGAGGGGCAAATGAGAGAGAGAGAGAGAGAGAGGAGGGGGTGGCAAAGACTGTGTTCGGGGGCAAATGCCCTTTCATGACCTCCTGTAGCGCCGCCACCGGATTCGGGACCTCTCCCCGAATTATAAATTTTTGGAGCTCTGTAAGCGACTCTGAAGCCTCCTTAGAGGAGGTGAGGCCATTAGTGGGGGCCGGTTATCCTTCCTCGGTAAATGTTTCAATTTTAACTGTGAAGCTTTGAGAGCAATTCTGGAGCCAAATGGAGGATGGCGAGGTCATCGGTAAGGGCCTGAGTCTCTCTGAAATATTCTCAAATTTCGAAGCTATATCAACAGTTTTGAAGTCTCCTAATGGAAGGTGAGGGTGGGGGTCGAAATTATATATGGCAGTTTGTATTTATTATGAGGGGGGGGGGGGAGGTGCAATGGAAGTCTATTTGGGGGCGAGCTGTGTGCGTTTTCCCATGCCCCCGCCTCTGATCCCGACCTTCCCAGGGCCTACCAAAAATATATATAATACCGCCAAGATTAGACATGTAGCGGACAAGCATAGGCATATGTTGCCATCCCAGCCAACCTTAGGTGACGTCCCATCCCAAATTCCCCCGGCATTGTAAAGTACTTTTCGATGTCTGCTTTATAGGCCCTTTAGTCATCTGAATTTTATATCTTCGCTGACATATTTTTGCGCCCCCACGTCTCAACAAGAGATCCCCCCCTCCCCCGCCACGCTTACATACACCTACTTACTGCCATAGGCCCAGAGTGCAGCGATGTGAGGTCTTACGCAGACTTCACTTCGTCCTAATGGCCTATCGCACGTTAAAAAAGGGAAGCATGCCTTACAAGGACGGACCTCGGGCCATTAGGTTACCCCTCCTGACCTTCCTTCTTGAAGAGATGAGGAGGCGGTAGCGACCGAGGGCCGAAGGGTCCTAGATAACTTAGGTCCAAACAAGAACAAGTAGACCTAAGAATTGTTGTTTCAGCGATAAGATGATAGGATACCAGTATACCAAGGTCACAGGTTGGATGCCATTTTGACTAATTAACCTATACCATAGTTTTTATATCTTTCATTTCATGCGCACGGATTATTATTTCATGTGCATGGATCAAAGTAGTAGTGCTCGTTCCTTTCGAGCAAGATCTGGTGAACCCCACGGTGGACCCCGGAAGTGACGTCATAGTCACGTGACTGGGTGCCGCCAGTTTGTGTTGTCATGGTAACGCGCTTGGCCGGCCATGTTGTGACGTCATCCCCATGGTGAAACGTATCACTGCGCATGCGCAGCGCGTGTTGTTATGGTAATACGCGTTTCCGTCGTCCATTTTGTATACAGGGCGCCGCTATCTTCGTTTCTACGGTAGCACGCAATTGCTAGGTGCCCCAAAGGCATCTAATAAGACGGGGGTATGTTTGGAGAGTACGTTCGATGCAATGGGAGTACAACGAGTTACCCAGATGATCCCGCGAACGACTTATTTTCACCGGAAATCACCAAAATGGGCCAGAATTATTTTAGAATATTGGCCCTATAGCACCACGTAGTGTTATAAGATCCATAAAAGGTGTGTTCCTTATCTAGCTCGAATTCCATAAGAATCCTCGTTTAGTACTACATATTTTATACCCTATCTGTTCTACCTGACTTCTATCTACTCTAGTATACTGATTATCCCTGACTGCCCCTGTCGATTCTTATGCCTGTTCTACCCATGATATGATGGCATTGTCCGTGTATTCATGGCTGTCTCTTACCTTAGTAGATTATTTGGCTTGTTTTACCCGTGATATGATTATTATCTACACTAGTTTACCATTTGTTGGGCTTACCAGTAGACCCAGACATAGCTACTGGGGACACTTTCCCGACGGGCCATTGGTGCCCCGTTTTCTTCGTATGAGGCCATGGGGGCTATGAGGGCCATAAGGAAATGCCATTACTCTCATCCTCATCTCGGTATTTTGTCACCACGGTCCACAGAATCCCAATTTTGGAATCCCTTTCTAGTATCTGGATAGCCTTCAGAATCCCCTTTTCACCGTATGAAACCATGAGGACTATGAGGGCCATAAGGAAATGTCATTACTCTCATCCTCATCTCCACATTTGTCACCACAGTCCACAGAATCCCAATTTTGGAATCCCTTTCTAGTATCTGGATGGCCTTGAAAATCCCATTTTCACTTAATGAGGTCATAAGGGCTCTGAGGGCCACAAGGAAATTCCATTGCTCTCATCCTCATCTCGGTATTTGGTCGCCACGGTCCACAGAATTTCAATTTTGGAATCCCTTTCTAGTATCTGGATGGCTTTCAGAATCAGAATCCCCTTTCATCGTATGAGGCCATGAGGGTTATGAGTGCCATAAGTAAATGCCATTACTCTCATCCTCATAGCGGTATTTGGGTACCCCTTTTCGTCGTATGAGGCCGTGAGGGATATGAAGACCTCATAGCCATCATGGCCCCATGGCCTCATCTCGGTATTTGGGGACCCACACCCCATGGGCAAACGATTACTGGTACCCCATTATGGAATAGGACTAGCCTTTTGCGCCTCTTTTTCGCCGTATGAGGCCATGAGGGCTATGAGGTCCTCATAGCCCTCATTGCCACACACGAAGAAAACGGGGCGCAGATGGCCCGTCGGGAAAGTGTCAACTGCAGCTATGTCTAGGTCTACTGGTAAGCCAGATACTGGTAGACTAATGCAGATAATAGTCATATCACGGTTAGAACAAGCCAAATAAACTACTAAGATAAGGGGAGCCAAGAATACACGGACAATGCCATCATATCATGGGTAGAAAGGGCATAAGAATCTACAAGGACAGTCAGGGATAATCAGTATACTAGAGTAGATAGAAGTCAAATAGAACAGATATGTTATAAAATATGTAGTTGTAAACGAGGATTCTTATGGAATTCGAGCTAGATAAGGAGCATATCTTTTATAGATCTTGTACCACTACGTGGTACTATTAGGGTCAATATTTTAAGAGAAAAAGGGGTCTGTTTCGGTTATTTCGGGTGAACAGCAGTCGTTTTCGGGTTTATTTGGGTAATTCGTTGAACTCCCATTGAATTGAACGTACCCTCCAAACATACCCCCATCTTATTAGAGGCATTTGGGTCACCTAGCGACCACGTGCTACCATAGAAACAAGATGGCGGTGCCCTATATACAAAATGGACGACGGAAACGCGTATTACCATAACAACACGGGCTGCACATGCGCAGTGACACCACGCGTCACCATGAGAATGACGTCACAACATAGCCGCTCATGCGGGTTACCATGGCCATACAAGATGGCCGCCGCCAGCCACGTGACTAAGACGTCACTTACGGGGTACACCGCGCGGCCCACCAGATCTTGCTCGAAGGTACGTGACATACTACTGATCAATAATCCATTTGCACAGCTTATTAATTTGTGTGCACGGAATATTGTTTCGTGTGCACAGATTATAATTCACGTGAATGATTTATTAATTCGTTCGCATTGATTATTATTTTGTTTGCATGGATTATCATTTCGTGTGCGTGGATTGTTAATTCACGCACACGGATTATTAATTCGTCTGCCTTGATCATTATTTCATGCACGGATTATTAATCTGTGTGCATGAATTATTAGTTTGCGTGCATGGATTATTAATTTGCAGGTCCGTCTTTTGGGACAGCGGGGGTGGGGGTCCTGACACCTTATGTTTTAATCCGGGCACACAAAATAATAATTCGAGCACACGAGTTAATAATCCGTACGCACAAAATAAGAATCGGTGCACACGAAATAATAATCCGCGTAGGCGAATTGATCATCTGTACATACAAAATAATAATCCGGGCACAAGGATTATTATTCCGTGTGCATGGATTATTATTTCGTGTGCGCCTATTATCATTTCGCCGCATGTTATATTTATTCTGAGTAGTATGAAATGTGCCAAATGGCCCCATCTGGAGGACTTCGGGGGGGGGGGGGGGGGGTAGCATACCACAGAAGTGACAGCATACCGCGGGGTATTGTGGGTGTCACGTGGGTTGTCATAGAAGCGTAGGAGAGCGGGCATATTGTGACCTCATCCCGATAGTGATACGTGGTTTTAGTGAGCATGCACATTGGAGACTACTTGGCTTCTATGTTAGCTTGTTGTTGCCATGTGACCCAATAACCTTTAAACGGACGGGGGTCTGTTCTATGGGTGTGTTCGATTCAACGGGAGTCTGGTGAATTACCAAAATAAGCTCGACACTTACCCCAAATCACCGACATCGACCTTATGTTACCGAAATAGAGTCGCGCGAAGTGTTATATGACCCATAAATGGTATTTTCGATTGATGGGGGATTGACTCCGGTAGAACAAAAGAGTCCCATTCTTGGAGTAAGATCGGTGTTTTGTTACTATAATTAACTTTTGTGGCGTTTTCTGACTACTCTCTGACCCAAGTATTCAACTGCAGGAGTTAGTGCGCATGACATAGCAGACGGGCATCGGGCAGGTCCTTCGGCAAGTTATGGCTACAGGAAGAATAAGCAAGAGGAAGGGAATGGGTGGTGTTAGTGTGCATAATAAGTAGACACCATGGGGAAGTGGGAGGGAATGGGTAGTGTTAGTATGAATGGCGTAGCAAGCAGACATCAGGTAGGCCCTCGGGCATGTCAGGGCTTAGGAAGAATAGGGAAGTTGGGGGAATGGGTAGTGCTGTTATGCAAGACGTAGCAAGCAGACACCAACAGGCCCGTTAGTATGCCAGAGTTTAGAAAGAATAGGAAAGTGGAAGGGAAATGGATGGTATTGGTACTGGTATTGGTATGCTTGGAGAAGCAAGCAAACAATCAGGCAGGGCCTTGGGAATGCCAAGACTTAGAGATAGGAAGGAAAGGAAGTAAGGGTAAGGAGAGTAAATTATGAAGTGGAAGTTGGGCCCCGGTTTGCGATATTTACAGACGGCGTTGCATAGAGAGAGACTTGTGGAATCTCTTTCTGTTACTTGGCTGGCCTTCGGGATGCCCTTTTGCCGAGGGCAAAGAGGCACAACTTGCCATTCCATATATCCTCATGGTCATAAGACCCATGAGAAAATTCTTAGTGAGCCACAATTTGTCATTGCTCATATCCTCATATTTGGGGATGACGTTCCATGGAATCTTCTTTATTCTTCTCGTGTCGCACACGAACATCAAAATATCTGGCGATGTTTGTCTCCTTAGGTAATATTTTGTAACTGGCCTTTTGTGGGCCTAAGGAGGGCCCCAAATGTGGTCTGATTGCATGGTTGAGGTGTCATCTTCTTTACTCCTCGGGGGCCAACCATCAACACCAAAATATCCCGTAATTTTAATGTGCTTTGGTGATATTTTGTAACTGTCCTTTTTGGGGCCTTAGTAGGGCCCCTAAATGTGGTCCGATTGGAGCGGTTGTGGCGTCAATCTTCCTTATTCCTCCGGGCCACCAGCAAAACCAAAATATCCCATGATTTTAACCTGCTTAGGTGATATTTTGTAACTGGCCCTTTTGGGGTCTTAGTAGGGCCCCTAAATGTGGTCCGATTGGAGCGGTTGAGGTGTCAATCTTAATTATTCCTCGGGGGCCACCCATCAACACCAAAATATCCCTTGATTTTAACTTGCTTTGGTGATATTTTGTAACTGGCCCTTTTTGTGGCCTTAGTACGGACCTAAATGTGGTCCGATTGGGGCGGTTGAGGTGGCAATCTTCTTTATTCCTCGTAAGCCACCCATCAGCATCAAAATATCGCGTGATTTTAACCTGCTTTGGTGATATTTTGTAACTGGCACTTTTTGGGGCCTTAGTAGGGCCCATAAATGTTGCCTGATTGGGGGAGGGGATTGAGGTGTCAAGCTTCCTTATTCCTCGGGGCCACCAGCAAAACCAAAATATCTCATGATTTTAACCTGCTTAGGTGATATTTTGTAACTGGCCCTTTTGGGGTCTTAGTAGGGCCCCTAAATGTGGTCCGATTGGAGCGGTTGAGGTGTCAATCTTAATTATTCCTCGGGGGCCACCCATCAACACCAAAATATCCCTTGATTTTAACCTGCTTTGGTGATATGTTGTAACTGGCCCTTTTTGGGGCCTTAGTAGGGCCCCTAAATGTGGTCCAATTGGGGCGGTTGAGATGTCAATCTTCTTTATTCCTTGGGGGCCACCCATCAACACCAAAATATCCCGTGATTTTAACCTGCTTTGGTGATATTTTGTAACTGGCTCTTTTTGGGGCCTTAACAGGGCCCCCAAATGTTGTCCGATTGGGGCGGTTGAGGTGTCAATCTTCTTTTTTCCTCGGGGGCCACCCACCAACACCAAAATATCCCGTGATTTTAACCTGCTTTGGTGATATTTTGTGAGCCACCCCTCAACATCAAAATATCCCGTGATTTTAACCTGCTTTGGTGATATTTTGTAACTGGCCCCTTTTGGGGCCTTAGTAAGGCCCCTAAATGTGGTCCAATTGGGGCCGTTGAGGTGTCAATTTTCCTTATTCCTTGTAGGCCACCAATCAACACCAAAATATCCCGTGATTTTAACCTGCTTTGGTGATATTTTGTAACTGGCCCTTTTTGGGGCCTTAGTAGGGCCCCTAAATGTGGTCCGATTGTGGCAGTTGAGGTGTCAATCTGCTTTATTCCTCGGGGGCCACCCATCAACACCAAAATATCCCGTGATTTTAAGCTGCTTTGGTCATATTTTGTAACTGGCCCTTTTTGGGCCTTAGTAGGGCCCCTAAATGTGGTCCGATTGGGGTGGTTGAGGTGTCAATCTTCTTTATTCCTCGGGGGCCACCCATCAACATCAAAATATCCCGTGATTTTAACCTGATTTGGTGATATTTTGTAACTGGCTCTTTTTGGGGCCTTACTAGGGCCCCTAAATGTGGTCCGATTGGGGTGGATGAGGTGTCAATCTTCTTTATTCCTCGGTGGCCACCCACCAACACCAAAATATCCCGTGATTTTAACCTGCTTTGGTGATATTTTGTAACTGGCCCTTTTTGGGGCCTTAGTAGGGCCCCTAAATGTGGTCCGATTGTGGCGGTTGAGGTGTCAATCTGCTTTATTCCTCGGGGGCCACCCATCAACACCAAAATATCCCGTGATTTTAAGCTGCTTTGGTCATATTTTGTAACTGGCCCTTTTTGGGCCTTAGTAGGGCCCTAAATGTGGTCCCATTGGGGCAGTTGAGGTGTCAATCTTCTTTATTCCTCGGGGGCCACCCATCAACACCGAAATATCCCGTGATTTTAACCTGCTTTGGTGATATTTTGTGACTGGCCCTTTTTGGGCCTTAGTAGGGCCCCTAAATGTGGTCCGATTGGGGCGGTTGAGGTGTCAATCTTCTTTATTCCTCGGTGGCCACCCACCAACACCAAAATATCCCGTAATTTTAACCTGCTTTGGTGATATTTTGTAACTGGCCCTTTTGGGGCCTTAGTAGGGTCCCTAAATGTGGTCCGATTGGGGTGGTTGAGGTGTCAATCTTCTTTATTCCTCGGGGGCCACCCATCAACACCAAAATATCCCGCAATTTTAAATTGCTTTGGTGATATTTTGTAACTGGCCCTTTTTGGGGCCTTAGTTGACCCCTTAATAGTGGTCAAGTTGGGGCGGTCGAGGTGTCAATCTGCTTTCTTCCTCGGGGGCCACCCAACACCACCAAAATATCCCGTGATTTTAAGCTGCTTTGGTAATATTTTGTAACTGATCCTTTTGGGGGCCTTAGTGGGGCCCCTAAATGTGGTCCGATTGGGGTGGTTGAGGTGTCAATCTTCTTTATTCCTCGGGGGCCACCCATCAACACCAAAATATCCCGTGATTTTAACCTGCTTTGGTGATATTTTGTAACTGGCCCTTTTGGGGCCTTAGTAGGGCCCCTAAATGTGGTCCGATTGGGGCGGTTGAGGTGTCAATCTTCTTTTTTCCTTGGGGCCTCCCATCAACACCAAAATATCCCATGATTTTAACTTGCTTTGGTAATATTTAGTAACTGGCCCTTTTTGGGGCCTTAGTAGAGCCCCTAAATGTGGTCCGATTGGGGTGGTTGAGGTGTCAATCTTCTTTATTCTTCGGGGGCCACCCATCAACAACAAAATATCCCATAATTTTAACTTGCTTTGGTGATATTTTGTAACTGGCCCTGTTTGGGGCCTTAGTAGGGCCCCTAAATGTGGTCCGATTGGGGCGGTTGAGGTGTCAATCTTCTTTATTCCTCGGGAGCCACCCATCAACACCAAAATATCCTGTGATTTTAACCTGCTTTGGTGATATTTTGTAACTGGCCCTTCGGGGGCCTTAGTAGGGCCCTAAATGTGGTCCCATTGGGGCGGTTGAGGTGTCAATCTTCTTTATTCCTCGGGGGCCACCCATCAACACCAAAATATCCCGTGATTTTAACCTGCTTTGGTGATATTTTGTAACTGTCCCTTTTTGGGGCCTTAGTAGGGCCCCTAAATGTGGTCCCATTGGTGCGGTTGAGGTGCCAATCTTCTTTATTCCTCGGGGGCCACCCATCAACACCAAAATATCCCGTGATTTTAACTTGCTTTGGTGATATTTTGTAACTGGCACTTTTTGGGGCCTTAGTAGGGCCCCTAAATGTGGTCTGATTGGGCGGTTGAGGTGTCAATCTTCTTTATTCCTTGGGGGCCACCCATCAACACCAAAATATCCCGTGATTTTAACCTGCTTTGGTGATACTTTGTAACTGGCCCTTTTGGGGGCCTTAGTAGGGCCCCTAAATGTGGTCCGATTGGGGTGGTTGAGGTGTCAATCTTCTTTATTCCTCGGGGGCCACCCATGAACACCAAAATATCCGGTAATTTTTTTCGAATTTTAAATGTCGAATAAGGAAACGGGAATAAGTAACTAAATTCACAGTACTACCAGCTGCACTGCTAATTAATTCTCGTTAATCCCCAACACTTATAGTCACAGTGGTCAGTTATTAAGACGAGTGGATACACTGTGGGTTTTAATCCTCTACACTTTATGTCACCTCCACAGTGGCAGGTGTTTTTGTTACAACCCACCTTGAACGTACTGTAGGTACTGCATATATAAAATACAATGGTATGTAGAGTGATATATGTACACGCAAGGCTATGGGTATATAGTATGGGAATGCGGTGGAAAATTGAGGAGAAAGCTGGATTTTCTTGAAAGATTTCCCCCGCGAAACGGTTGACGATGATATTAACGTTGTTACGTCAATATGCACACGCGACGTCAGAGAAACGTTAACCGCTGTTGTTGTTCACTGTACATTCTGATATTGCATTATTCGGGTGAGGGTATGTCGGGCTTTTCGTAGGTAGTGATATGGTAGTTGCAATATATATCCTAGCATGTCCCCAGTTAGCTCTTGGTATTACTAAGCGACTTCAAGCTTTGTAATATCCTATGACTGGTAATGTTAGTAAGTAATGCTAGGCCAGGTGGTCTTGTGGGTTAGGTGGGATTAATGCCTGGTAGTCTAGTCCAGCAATGCGAGGTAGTCCTTGGTAGTTTAGAGTGGTAATATAGGATGTACAGTTTGTACCTCTTGTGGTCAAGTGTCGGCATTTATTACTATTAATCAGCCTTTTACTTTTTATTATCCAGTAGTGTATTACGGAGAGTCCTGGCTCAAATCAATCGTGTGGGCCAGAAATGTAGGTGAGCCAGAAAAGTTGAGTTATTTTTGGAAAAACCCAAACGTTTTTGCAAAAAAAAACAAATTTTTTGGGAAAACCAAAATTTTTCTGGTAGAAAAGTTGATTTTTTCCAAAAATAATTCACTTTTTCCTTAAAAACCCTGGGTTTTTCCCGAAAAATCTCTAAATTCCAGCATTTCTGGCTCACTTTCGACGGAATTTTTTCGAATTTCCTTATGAATAGATTTTGCCCGATTGTGACCGGCGACAGATTAGCACTGAGATTTCCATAGGGAAAAATTCCGAAAAAACAGTGCTTTTTACGGTTTTTGAGTTGGGAAAAATATGCGATCGAACGTCGATTTCCACAGTAAAAGACAATGGTTCGATTGAGGTGAATGCAAAAATTGAACCAGTAAAACACGATCCAAGATTTCCCACAGGAAAAGACAAGGTGATCGAGGTGAATTCAACAATTGAGCCTGTAAACTTGACCATTTGAGATCGAGTGCACGAGTCTGAGAATCGTTAGATTAGCTGGACGACGATCTGGGGGATTGGGGGTGGAGGATTGCGATTGAAAAAAACCCAAAATGTATGTAATATATTATTATTATAAGACGAGTGATGAAAAAAATTGACCATTTAAAAAAATAAAAATTAAAAAAATTATTTTTAAAACAACATTCAAAAAATAATAAAAATACAAATACAAAAAAATAACAGTTTTTCATTAAAGAAAAACAATAATAATAAACAATGTTTCTACACATCGGAGATTCGAAGCAAAGGGACGAGCAGGTTCGCAAATTAATACGGAGTAAGGAGAATATTCAGGCACAGGATAGGGCCAGGCAATTGGGAGAGACGGTGTTGAGACGAGAGTCGACCAAGCTGTTCAGACCCGTCCCCGAGGTTCAGGAACGAGCCAGGAAAGAGATCGTCGAGGAATTGAGACCCATAAAAGAAGGTTCTCAAAGGGTGGCTTTCCAACCCGGTAGTTTTACATCGAGAACTTTGTCCGATTACACTCTGACGAGAATCGAGACCGATCGAAGTAGCGTTGATAGTTTTGTACCGAGAACTTTGTCCGAATACACTCTCGTGAGAATCGAGACCGATCCAAGTGACTTCAATAGTGAGACCGATTGAAGTAGCATCGCTAGTAACACTTCGATCATTGTCCGATGTACGAATTTCGTCGTGATCGCGATAAAACTTTCATGGGTGACACGGAAGTGTCGTTTGAAGATGGCTATTTGATCGTTGGTTTGAACAGGTACGAAATGACCTTTGGACTGCATACTCTGCTCGCTCACCAGAGAGCTGCAGATTACACTTAAGGAGGATTACCAAAATTACGGAGACATTCTGATTCAGACTCATGCAATGAAGAAGAACAACGATCCCAAAGAGACGAGACTGAAGGATAGGAGAGGTTACAAGTGGAAGAACGTGGTGAGTCCCATATGGGAGTCGAATGAGAGATTCGTGAGATCGACGATTGGAAAGGGAATGTCCAATGTGATATTTCTTCCACGCGATCCCTATGCCTTGTCGGAGAGATTGAGACTGTTGATGGCCAGCAGAGAGGCCGGTAACACTGGAGTGGATAATGAGATAGTGAGCGAGTGCAATGAATTGTTGAGGCAGAAGGTCCTGACTGGGAAGGATTATAAAGAATTGATGAATCGTTTGAAATACTAAAATACTACGAGGAAAGAAAAAAATATTAAGTAAATAAAAAAATATATATATAATCAAAAACTAATAATAAAAAAACAAATTTTTAAAAAGAAATAAAAAATGTTAGTGATGAATAACAAGGGATATGCTAGGTCTTACGTCTGTGGTGGATCGGGCATCGTGGATTCGATGATGTTATTTTTAACTCGTAAATTCACTGGCGATGCCACGAAACAGATCGCCTCGAGCGCTCTCAAAATTGGAAAGAAGATGGCGATTGATGCGGGTAAGAAAGCGGCGACCGAAACGAGTGATAGAGTGGTTTCAGAAGCTGGCAAAAGAGGTGACAACACATTGATTAATAAACTGATAACTCCACAACCTGCCAAACGATCGAGAATCGGACGGAGAAGTTGACAAGACTTCTATGATGATGTCGTACGATACAAGACTTAGCTAAAATGACGAAAGGATCGGGATTGAAAGTGATTTATAAATAAAAAAAACTTTTTTATAAATAATATAGATAAAAATAGGAACTAAATTAAAAAAAATAGAAAATAATAGTTCCAAATTGATTTTAAAACATAGTTAAAAAAAACTGGAGAAAAAAATGGATATCAAAGACTTATCTTGGAATGACGCTATGACCAAGAGGTCAAATGACGAGTTCTTTCCCAAGAGCATAAGAGGTTTGATAGTGGAAAAATCGAATTGTGGAAAGACCAATCTCTTGATGAATCTATTGTTGCGACACAGTTGGTTGGGTTACGACAGATTATTCATTTTCGGCAAGAGTCACTTTCAACCAGAATACAGATTGCTTCAAGAGTGCATAAATCATAAATTACCCAAGGACGTCGTGTCGAGAATCTTCGACAATCGAGACGAATTCGAAGGACACGAGACTTCGAATATATTGGAAGGGGCGGCGAGAGAACTGACTAGGACAAAACGCTGAGTGTTCAAACGTGGAATGTCTGTTTTACGAGATAGCCAACAGTTGATGTCAGATAATAAGAATCTTGTGATTTTCGATGATCTGCTGTTGGAGAGATAGAATCAATGTGAATCGTATTACGTTCGAGGACGTCACCGCAACGTGGATTGTTTCTATATGTCTCAGAATTATTCTCGACTGCCCAGACAGACGATAAGGGAGAATGCTAATTTTCTGTGTCTCTTTTATCAGTATCTCAAGAATCTCAATCACATCTATGGAGATCATGTGGCCAACGACATGAGCAAGGAAGAATTCGGGAGATTCTGTAAGAAGGTGTGGGACAAAGGACTTCACAATTTTGTGGTGATCGATTTGACTAGCGAATTTAACAACAGAAAATATCGAAGCAGATTCGACGATTTTGTTTTATATTTCCAATGATAATAGAAAAGAAAAGATTTTTTTTTTAAATATCGATAAAATATAAAAATATATAAATATAAATAAAAAATAATAATAAAAAAAATGTCAGAACATCTATTAGAACAGATAGTCGAGAATACGGTTGCAAAACAGTCCTTTCAAATCATAGTGAGTAATGTTAATCTCGAGACTTACTATTCATTTCCCAACGTCTCCAAAAAGAATATCGCATTCAAGTATTCCAACGGTGTGTATTGGTTTGAGATTCGATTTCCCAAAGGGAGTTACGGCATAGAATGATCTGAACCAGCACATCCAGACGACACTGAAGACTGACGGTCACGGAAGCAAGATGATAAGAGTCGCTCCTAATACGAGTACTCTACAGACGATATTATACATGGGAGATAATTTTCGAATGGATTTTAGTGCAGAAGATTCGATCAGCGAGATGTTGGGATTCGATCGAAAGATGTATCGAGGTCACGCCACGTCCGAAAATATGATCGACATTCTCGCCATCAATAGCATTTTAGTGAATGGCAATGTGATAGTGGAAAGTTACAGCAATGGTAGCGCTCATTCTATGATCTGCTCATTCTTTTCAGATGTTTCATCGGGTTACAAGATCGTGGAGTGACCTCAAAATCTTGTCTATCTACCCATGATTCTGAACATGTTGTATAGCATCGAAACCACGTTGAACGTTGATGGATCAGAATAGTGATCTGTTAGATCTCTGCGGAGAGAGTGTGACTATACAATTTTACATCAGAGAGATATGAAGAAAAAAAAATAATAAATAATTTTAAAAATAATATCTTAAAAATTTATTATTTTTTTTTATTTAAAGAAGTTTCAAGTTTTTGTTTTAGATATTATATAAGAAATCAAAAAATAAAAAAGAAACTTATAATATGAATAATTAAAAAAAAATATATAACCAAATAACAAAAATAAAATGAGGCGATACATAATTAAAAACGTGAACATATCCAAAGGACAGAAAGCTAAACTTTGCAGAGCATTGAGAAATCGAGGCGAGGCCATTAGATTTAAATTCAGTCTTCAAGATCAGCAGAGTGGTGATCGCGATCGGATCGCCTGGACTAAAACTTAAATCAAAAGGATGGAGAAAGTGATTAATAATCGAAAGGGGATGATGGTGAGACTGGGTCCCACTCAGTTGGAATATAATCTGAGTATGAAAGGCGGTTCCTTACCACTATTGGCAGGATTCGCCACCAAATCCATTACCTACTCTCACAAAGACGGTGTTGCCAGCTCTCGTTGTGGGAGCCCTCTCCGGACTCGCTAGTTCGAGAGTAGACAAATTAATGGGTAGAGGAATGTTTTTGAAGAAGATGGAAAACGGACTGTTTTTGAAGAAGGGAGGAGTTGTGTGTCCCGTAGACGTCAAAGGTAAAGGATTGTGTTTAAAACCCGTGAGAAAGGGTGATGGCGATGCTTTGCACTGATATGCACTCTATCTGAAGACCGGTGAGAATGTGGAACCGATCGGTGAAGGTTTGTTGTTCGGTCAGAATTTGCCATTGAAGAATATACCCCTTTTGGGTATGTTATTATAAAAAAAATAACAATTAAAAAAATAGCAATAAAAAAATGAAACAAAAGGAGAGAAAACATCTTCCAACAGACGTGTTAATAAAATGTTTGTTTTGCAAAAAGCCTTTAGCTTTTTCTAAACATTTACACGAGTATGCATTAGAAAGAATTCAATTGGAACAAATCGTACATGATACGTGTTTAAACGTGTATGGAACATTGTTTTTGTTAATATTGTTATTTATATTCCTAAATCGAAGCTGTTTCGAAAATATCGAAACGATGAAGTGTTTGAACGAAAAAAAATGTGTCTTACCAAGATTACCACATGATTATAGATATCCTAGATCGTGTAAAACACAAAGTGAAACTTGTAGAACGTTACAATTACGCGAAATATAATGACAGTATTTATTGCATGAAAAAACGTAGTTAATCTATTCGATCATGGTGGTGGTGATGAAAATATTGAAACATGCACTTGCACGTGTGTCAAATTACTTTGCAGATTACACTCGTTCACGTCAAATTGATCATGGATCGAATTTGCTAAAAGGTTAAAAATCATTATCGATTATTTTCCATATCATTCTAATGATGATAAAAAATGATGGTTTTATCGAAATACTAAAAGCATAAAAGCCATCTTTTGAAAAAAATGTCATCTCTTTCCTCTAATAATACACGCGATCATAATATATGAGAAGTATTCATTCATTCGGTTGATGATGTGAAGAATAGAATGTATTGTTATAAAAAACATAATATATAAAAAGAAAAAGAAAAAAATAATAATGCGAAAACAAATAATAGAAAAAAAAGAATAGAACATTTTTTATATATATATATGTATAATAATTATGAGTAAAATGAAAGATTCCATGGAATCGAGAGCTTGGTTTCTTCAAAGGGCACTCTGTAGAGCTTATGCGATTTGCGTGAACAACTTCCTTGTATCTTGTATGAAAGATGCCTCGGCTGTCGAGAGGAGAGAGAATTTAACCATGTTAATCATTCGTGTTTTACGATGGAATGGGAAGACCTCATCACCACATATTTCATGCCCACATTGGAATACGCCCAACGCGACGACGTGATTGAATGTTGGAAGAAATTCGTGTCTTGCATCAGAGAATCCGAACCTACTAATTCAGAAGAGTTGAAGTTAGAACATCGAGGTCTCACCACCAAAGACAGGGGACGCATTTTGGAATTTTTGAAAATAAAAACAAATACATAAAAAAATAATAGATATAAAAAATAAATAAAATAAAAAAATAGAACTTCGAAGTAAAAAAATCTATCCACCATTAGAGAAGTTGAATATTGAGCCCACGGCACCTTACCTATCACCACCACCGCTGGAACAAGGAGAAAGTGATGACATGGTGCAGAGGTATCGAACTGAACAAATCAATAGAATTCAATCATATCTGATGTGAGAGAGGGATGTTCATTGTTCGCTCAATAAGAAATATTTGAGATTAGAGAAATTTGTGAATGGTGTGGATTTGACTCTCACCGAGGCCTCTGTGGGTTTGAATGTTTTCGGAATCAGTCTATTATCGGCCGCAATCGTTGCTCTTTCGGTCGTGTTAGCCATAGAAGGATTGGCTTTGACTGTCGGATTCATTAGAACTACTGGAAATTTAATTGCTAATAAATTATCTGTAAAGGTCAGGAAGCTCGAAAACTCAGCGTTTTAGCTGATGCAAAGATCGACACCGTGTTGGATAAGATCTCCCTAGCATTGAAAGATGGTAGGATTTTGGACCACAAATTCCTCGACAAATTGAATGAAACACAAAAACACAAAAATACGAAGTCGTGAAAGCGAATATAAGAGTCAAGAGTCGTCTGATCATCAAGGAACAAATGAAGGATTCTCTTGTGGAAAATGGTAGGGAAGAAGCAAGGTGATCGTTTCGTAAATTGTTAGATCCCCAAAAGATTCAGGAAGCAATCGATTGAAAAAAAATATATATATAAAAGAAAAATAAAAAAAAAATTATATATAGAAATATCAAAAAAATACGAAAAAATAAATAATTGAATAATACGAAAAAAACCAACAACAAATGTATTGCATCAAATGTAAGAGAGTTACAGATACGGTTAACTTTAAAAAAAAAAGTATTGACAAAAAATAACACATCCATGCTTCGCGGAATGTGTAAAATGTGGGGTTTGACTAAGACGCAATTCGTCATATGCAGTGCCGGCTGATGAATAAATTGATTTATAATCTACCTGTCGAAATGCATCTGCCAGGACATCAATTCACGGGACCGGACACAAAATTGAATAAGAGATGGAATCGAGATCTGACTCCTAAATATTGGAGCAAACCCATCAAAAAAAATTTATAATAAAAAAGCAAACGAATTAACACAAACAAAAAAAAACATGACGAATATACTAGGTATAACCAAAGGTCTATTGAGAGATGAAAGCATTCAAGAATACGAAGTTCAGGAGTACAAACCTGTGACTGGAACCAGTCTGATCAATGCTGGTGAGATAAGAATCAACGTCGAGACTCAAGATCTGTTCATCAACCCCGACGAAAGTTACATAGTGATACAGGGATGTCTCACCAAGGAAGACGGAAGCGATTACGCCGACGACGACGTAGTCACTCTAGCCAATAATGGCATGATGCATCTTTTCAGTAACATAAAATACATGCTCTCAGGACAAGAGATAGAATCTGTGTTTCATCCCGGACAGGCCAGCACGATATACGGACTCTTGACGATTTTTCAATCAATTGTGGGTGAAAGACACCATCAGCGACATGAGTGCAGCTAATACCGGTGCCGCCATGAGATTCGACTACGTCCTCAAGACGTCGAGACCTAGGGGAACGTTTTCGTTCAGGATACCTCTGAAACACATATTAGGATTCGCAGAAGATTACGATAAGATTCTCTATGGATTCAAACACAATCTGACATCGATTCGAAAAGGAAACGATGAAGCTATCATGAGACCTGCCAAGATCGATGCTGGTAAGATACATCTGAACAAGATATCTTGGTTCGTTCCGCACATGCTGCCTTCAGTCGAGGAGAAAGTACGTCTCTACAAGATCATAGAATCGAAGAGTAAATTACCGGTGAGATTTAGAATGAGAGTATCCCATCGTCCACCAATCACTTCAATTAGAGACTGACCGTGAAATCTGCTTTCGTAAGACTGCGATTTATCATAGTGGCATTTCAGACTGATAGGGATGCATCTCAAGAGAAAAATCCTTCCCTGATCGATTGTTGTCACTTGAGAAACATGCAGGTATTTCTAAATGCCACGAGATATCCAGACATCGATTATAATGCCTCTTTTGACGATTTCGGCAGGTCGACTGGACGAATTGATGGGTAATCCTAACAAACTGATGTATCCCCTGTTCACATTCGACGTTAGTAAACAGAGCGAGCAACTCAGGAGTAGCGTCTTAGACAGTCAGATCAAGATGCAATTCGACAGGAACATGCCAAAGAGAACCGAGGCTTTCGCTCTAGTCCTGTCAGATAGAGAGTTAGACTTTGAATCGGATGGACAAAAAATGTCCAGCATTCGATGAAAAAAATAATAATAATTAATAAAAATGAAAATACAAAAAAACTAATGAAAAAAATAGTTAAACAAATATATAATTGGATTTTGAGAGATTGAATATTCAATTTCTCAAAATCCCATTTTTTTTTTATTTTGAGTTGTCTCCCTTACATCACAAAAGTGATTATATATATTTAAATTTCTTTTTGTTTTCACTGTTTGTTCAGAGGACTGAGTTCGATCAACAGAGAGACTACTGAAGTGGCGGCTTCGAGATTATTGGCTTTCATCTTGAAATTGAACCTATCCCCCATCTGCACCCTGAGAGGCGTACCGAAGATGCTAGTGTTCGAGTGTTGATCCTTCATCTTTTTCAACTCTGTAGCTCTTACCAGTTTCCACACCGTTCACCACGAGATTGATGACCGCTCTTTGCTCAAGTCCGTAGAAGTCAGACTCATTCAAATAATCTCGCCTCCCGCCAGCATGGGATATCCTATCAGACTGTGCAGCGGTCCGTTACCTCCGTTTCCGAAGAACCATTCGGCCTTTTCGTTTCTAATGCACCGCTCTCCTCGGCCCGAATGGTGATCAATTGTGTAGCGTATTTTATCTTCCCCACTACAGACATCAGAGTGCAGGCATCCGACATGTGC
Source organism: Pictodentalium vernedei (assembly GCA_031216915.1). Classification (NCBI taxonomy): domain Eukaryota; kingdom Metazoa; phylum Mollusca; class Scaphopoda; order Dentaliida; family Dentaliidae; genus Pictodentalium; species Pictodentalium vernedei. The sequence goes on from JAUFNR010000028.1 coordinate 70,366, forward strand.
GTGGGATTCGGTAGATTCGTGAGTGCGTGTCCTATCATGTCCGGTTTGCCTTCCATGATATCACCCTTTCTCCAGACTGTACTTTCGTCCAAGTACTGTCTGCTGACCATGCTGGAAGCGACGAATAGATTGTAACCAGCCATATCAATGCCGGCCTCCATGGTTCCTCTGGATTTTTTGTTCAGCTACAATTCGTCGACTTGAGATTCCAGATAGGATTGAGAATCCTGTAGGGCAGAATCCACGTAGCCTTTGTTGACAACCGTCGAGTCTTCATCCGTATCGTCGATCTGGGACAGATTCAATACCTTGTTGAATCCCGCATCCAGATTCAATTTCATTTCTAGCTCGTCAACATTATTCTTTCTCAGTTCCAAGACTACGTGTTGTTTGGTCGCCGCATCATTATGATTCGTGGGAACGGGCACATTGGTCATTTTGTTAGAATTCGCATTCAATTCAGACTGCATCACTTTAAGTACATAGCAATCTCTCAGATGTTTACTGAATCTCCCATGAGTGTCGTCTGCATATCTTTTAGTGGCATTATCAGTTGAATCTCTAGGATTTGCTATACATTCACCATTCATTAGATTTCAAGTCAAGATTGTCTGTCATGTCTTTATTCACGTAATTATCTCTCAGCATCTGCTGGAAATGTTCGTCTCCTCTATCGACATACTTTTAAACATGGCATCTGATCTGACAGATTGATCGGTTCAGGAAGATTGTAGATTTTCTTATTGTTTAAGTTTAAAGGTTCTTCTCAAGGTTTGTATCTCCAGACGTATCGTTCCTCCAAGTTGCCAATGTCACCACCACTACCAACCACTTCAACCATTTTTTTTCTTTTCTTTCTACAGGAACATTCATTATCGTCAGCGCGACAAAATTTATCGACAGGCACGTTTGTTTTGTGTTTTTTTATTATTTTAATTATAACAACTAAAACTTTTTTTATTATTTTAATTATAACTTTATTTATTTTTTTTATATTCTTTACTTATGTATCTATCTAAATCATTTTTTTTCTTTCTCCTCCTTTAATGTAAATCGTTGAGAATATCCAGAAAATGATCTCCTTCCGACCAGCTCTTCAGAATGTAGAGACACAGGTGACTGCAAAACACTCGATACGGTGCTTGCACTCGTTTGGTATTGCAAATAACTGACGTTAAATAGTTCCTTATTTCCATCGGCGGTGAGATTCCATAGCTATCAAAATAATAATTTTTATTTCGATTTGAAAACCACGTGACCCAATCCGTATCCTCACCTCCGATATTGTCCAGATATAAAATTCCACATTCTGAATTGTCTTTTTTCCTCGGTAAGGCATCTCCAGAAAACACACCTCGAAAATGTTTAATTTTTAAATCGTTTGCCACCTTCGACAGATCAATGATGGATAGAGGTTTGTTGGGTAAGATGACACCTTCTCAGTTGCTCTTTCGGTCGTGTTAGCCATAGAAGGATTGGCTTTGACTGTCAGATTCATTAGAACTATTGGAAATTTAATTGCTAATAAATTATCTGTAAAGGTCAGGAAGCACGAAAACATCAGCGTTTCAGCTGATGCAAAGATCGACACCGTGTTGGATAAGATCTCCCTAGCATTGAAAGATGGTAGGATTTTGGACCACAAATTCCTCAACAAATTGAATGAAACACAAAAATACGAAGTCGTGAAAGCGAATATAAGAGTCAAGAGTCGTCTGATCATCAAGGAACAAATGAAGGATTCTCTTGTGGAAAATGGTAGGGAAGAAGCAAGGTGATCGTTTCGTAAATTGTTAGATCCCCAAAAGATTCTGGAAGCAATCGATTGAAAAAAAATATATATATAAAAGAAAAATAAAAAAAAAATTATATATAGAAATTTTTAAAAAATACGAAAAAATAAATAATTAAATAATACGCAAAAAACCAACAACAAATGTATGGCATCAAATGCAAGAGAGTTACAGATACGGTTAACTTTAAAAAAAAGTATTGACAAAAAATAACAGATCCATGCTTCACGGAATGTGTAAAATGTGGGGTTTGACTAAGACGCAATTCGTCATATGCAGTGCCGGCTGATGAATAAATTGATTTATAATCTACCTGTCGAAAAGCATCTGCCAGGACATCAATTCACGGGACCGGGCACGAAATTAAATATGAGATGGAATCGAGATCTGACTCCTAAATATTGGAGCAAACCCATCAAAAAAAATTTATAATAAAAAAGCAAACGAATTAACACAAACAAAAAAAACATGACGAATATACTAGGTATAACCAAAGGTCTATTGAGAGATGAAAGCATTCAAGAATACGAAGTTCATGAGTACAAATCCGTGACTGGAACCAGTCTGATCAATGCTGGTGAGATAAGAATCAACGTCGAGACTCAAGATCTGTTCATCAACCCCAACGAAAGTTACATAGTGATACAGGGACGTCTCACCAAGGAAGACGGAAGCGATTACGCCGACGTCGACGTAGTCACTCTAGCCAATAATGGCATGATGCGTCTGTTCAGTAACATAAAATACATGCTCTCAGGACAAGAGATAGAATCTGTGTTTCATCCCGGACAGGCCAGCACGATCTACGGACTCTTGACGATTTTTCAATCAATTGTGGGTGAAAGACACCATCAGCGACATGAGTGCAGCTAATACCGGTGCCGCCATGAGATTCGACTACGTCGTCAAGACGTCGAGACCCAGGGGAACGTTTTCGTTCAGGATACCTCTGAAACACATATTCGGATTCGCGGAAGATTACGATAAGATTCTCTATGGATTCAAACACAATCTGACATCGATTCGAAAAGGAAACGATGAAGCTATCATGAGACCTGCCAAGATCGATGCTGGTAAGATACATCTGAACAAGATATCTTGGTTCGTTCCGCACATGCTGCCTTCAGTTGAGGAGAAAGTACGTCTCTACAAGATCATAGAATCGAAGAGTAAATTACCGGTGAGATTTAGAATGAGAGTATCCCATCGTCCACCAATCACTTCAATTAGAGACTGACCGTGAAATCTGCTTTGGTAAGACTGCGATTTATCATAGTGGCATTTCAGACTGATAGGGATGCATCTCAAGAGAAAAATCCTTCCCTGATCGATTGTTGTCACTTGAGAAACATGCAAGTATTTCTAAATGCCACGAGATATCCAGACATCGATTATAATGCCTCTTTTGACGATTTCGGCAGGTCGACTGGACGAATTGATGGGTAATCCTAACATCACTCCCACCGAATACAAACTGATGTATCCCCTGTTCATATTCGACGTTAGTAAATAGAGCGAGCAACTCAGGAGTAGCGTCTTTGACATTCAGATCAAGATGCAATTCGACAGGAACATGCCAAAGAGAACCGAGGCTTTCGCACTAGTCCTGTCAGATAGAGAGTTAGAATTTGAATCGGATGGACAAAAAATGTCCATCATTCGATGAAAAAAATAATAATAATTAATAAAAATTAAAATACAAAAAAACTAATGAATAAAATAGTTAAACAAATATATAATTGGATTTTGAGAGATTGAATATTCAATTTCTCAAAATCCAATTATTTTTTTTTTATTTTGAGTTGTCTCCCCTACATCACAGAAGTGATTATATATATTTAAATTTCTTTTTGTTTTCACTGTTTGTTCAGAGGACTGAGTTCGATCAACAGAGAGACTACTGAAGTGGCGGCTTCGGGATTATTGGCTTTCATCTTGAAATTGAACCTATCCCCCATCTGCACCCTGAGAGGCGTACCGAAGATGCTAGTGTTCGAGTGTTGATCCTTCATCTTTTTCAACTCTGTAGCTCTTACCAGTTTCCACACCGTTCACCACGAGATTGATGACCGCTCTATTGCTCAAGTCCGTAGAAGTCAGACTCATTCAAATAATCTCGCCTCCCGCCAGCATGGGATATCCTATCAGACTGTGCAGCGGTCCGTTACCTCCGTTTCCGAAGAACCATTCGGCTTTTTCCGTTTCTAATGCACCGCTCTCCTCGGCCCGAATGGTGATCAATTGTGTAGCGTATTTTATCTTCCCCACTACAGACATCAGAGTGCAGGCATCCGACATGTGCGTGGGATTCGGTAGATTCGTGAGTGCGTGTCCTATCATGTCCGGTTTGCCTTCCATGATATCACCCTTTCTCCAGACTGTACTTTCGTCCAAGTACTGTCTTCTGACCATGCTGGAAGCGACGAATAGATTGTAACCAGCCATATCAATGCCGGCCTCCATGGTTCCTCCGGATATTTTGTTCAGCTACAATTCGTCGACTTGAGATTCCAGATAGGATTGAGAATCCTGTAGGGCAGAATCCACGTAGCCTTTGTTGACAACCGTCGAGTCTTCATCCGTATCGTCGATCTGGGACAGATTCAATACCTTGTTGAATCCCGCATCCAGATTCATTTTCATTTCTAGCTCGTCAACATTATTCTTCTCAGTTCCAAGACTACGTGTTGTTTGGTCGCCGCATCATTATGATTCGTGGGAACGGGCACATTGGTCATTTTGTTAGAATTCGCATTCAATTCAGACTGCATCACTTTAAGTACATAGCAATCTCTCAGATGTTTACTGAATCTCCCATGAGTGTCGTCTGCATATCTTTTAGTGGCAATATCAGTTGAATCTCTAGGATTTGCTACATTCACCATTCATTAGATTTCAAGTCAAGATTGTCTGTCATGTCTTTATTCACGTAATTATCTCTCAGCATCTGCTGGAAATGTTCGTCTCCTCTATCGACATATTTTTTAAACATGGAATCTGACAGATTGATCGGTTCGGGAAGATTGTAGATTTTCTTATTGTTTAAGTTTAAAGGTTCTTCTCAAGGTTTGTATCTCCAGACGTATCGTTCGTCCAAGTTGCCAATGTCACCACCACTACCAACAACTTCAACCATTTTTCTTTTCTTTCTACAGGAACATTCATTATCTTCAGCGCGACAAAATTTATCGACAGGCACGTTTGTTTTGTGTTTTTTATTATTTTAATTATAACAACTAAAAATATTTTTATTATTTTAATTATAACTTTATTTATTTTTTTATATTCTTTACTTATATATCTATCTAAACCATTTTTTTTCTTTCTCCTCCTTTAATGTAAATCGTTGAGAATATCCAGAAAATGATCTCCTTCCGACCAGCTCTTCAGAATGTAGAGACACAGGTGACTGCAAAACACTCGATACGCAGCTTGCACTCGTTTGGTATTGCAAAGAACTTATGTTAAATAAATCTTTATTTCTATCGGCGGTGAGATTCCATAGCTATCAAAATAATAATTTTTATTTCGATTTGAAAACCACGTGAACCAATCCGTATCCTCACCTCCGATATTGTCCAGATATAAAATTCCACATTCTGAATTGTCTTTTTTCCTCGGTAAGGCATCTCCAGAAAACACACCTCGAAAATGTTTAATTTTTAAATCTTTTGGCACCTTCGACAGATCAATGATGGATAGAGGTTTGTTGGGTAAGATGACACCTTCTACAGATATATGTTCTATTTTCTTCTTATTCATAAATGTTTTTTTTTATTTTTTTATTTTTTTTATTATTATTTTTTAATTTATAACTTGCAAGTTTTTTTTAAACTTACAATATTTCAATGTCTTCAATCATACTACATTCATCCTCTCGATTTTGTTGTTGAATTATTGCAGAATAATGTTTGAGTGCAAAAGTGTGTATTTTATCCTCACATATAATTCTCTTATCATCGTCAGCCGTCAACGCAATTTTATTGATTTCTTTGGTGTATATATCATGTTTTTCGCTTTGAATCGCAGTCATCTTTTCATACACCATCGAACCTTTGAAAAGCCACTCTTTATACTCGTCAAAAGCGAGGTTTTTATTCGTCACACAGACTTGAACGCCTTTACATCTCTTGATCTCTTCCCCGTCAAGGATACAAGCGTGCAATTGTGGTCTCAAACCCAAGAATTTGGTGATCTGTCTTCCACCACTCTAATCTTTGAATTTACCCAACATTTTTTTATTGACACCCGTTGGAATCTTAGATCGGTGATTGTTGGGATAATTACTTGTGTCGAACCATTCGTTCACATCTGGTGCTATGTCCTCGTAGATGTCTCTAGTCTCTATCTTGTAAGCTAAACTGTCCGTGTCAGTCAACAATAGTTTGGCTTTCAAACCAAATTTGGATTTGACATAATCGTAGTGAAACTCATAATCAACTGCTTGCGGATGTCTAAAATGATTGTTCTGAGATAACAGGGTTTGTCGTACTTCAGATGCACCTTTTGCATGTGCACGCCCACCAGATTTTCATCGAATAGGATTCTATGTTTATAATTGGGTTTCGAGATTAATTTTTCTAGACTTCTCTTCAGACGTGACGAGTTGAATGTTGGTTCTATTCCTAATGTTTTTCATAGATTTCCCGTACACACAATTGTTCATGAGTTTGAAGATTTCTTTTCCGTAGTCACTCTCAGCCTGCATTCTTAAATTCGTGTTGAGATCGATGTATTTTTTCATCCATAGCTCCTCATCGAATCGAATGATTCGATGCATGTCGATTAATCTCATCCCGTGATCGATGTAACATTTCAGATTTTCGCAACAGACCACATACTTGCATTTGAGATTTAAATTGGGAATGAAGTTTTTGACACCGTTCACTTTCATTCGTTTGGGAGCTAGCAGTTAATCATTGTATAGATCACGTAACGTTTCCGGATAGTCCTAATCAACCTCTAGAATACAACGGTAGTGTCTCCATTTTTGTTTTTCATCTAACGTTTCAACCCATTTGAAATTTCTGATCGGTAAAGGATGACTCATAGCCCAACCGCACAAATTATTGGCATCCCAGTACTGTATGTATTTACTCAGTTTTTTTCCGAATCGAAATCTTTTCCCATGTGAGAATTATTAGCTTTAGCATATCTGATGGAAATCATAGAGACCCCACCCTCACAGCCTTTTCAAACATGAGCAACATGTCGATGTCCATTAATAATTCCAATCGGACTCTGGTCGTCTTCAAAAGAGCATCCCAAGCAAGTCCGGGTTCTGTTAAATACCAAGTCGGATCTAGTTCGTAATATCGATGACACACTTGTCGACATTTTTCAAACACGACTGTTAAGAGAAGCACATCCTTTACAGGCGACATCTCGTTCTATTGGAATCAATGATTTCTCTGATGTTTTGAATCCGATTCCCTCTATCTCATCGCATCCCTTGTTTTCCTCCAGCACTTTCACTACTGCATCCATCGCTTTTTGTAACAAATCGTCATCTCAAACCACATCGCTTTTCATTTTTTTATCATTCTCTTTCGAAACCTGCCAGTCCACTTCTCGTTTAACAGTCTTCTTCTAACTTTCCACAGTCATTTGTCGATGTTGTTTCGTCACTACTGCCTTCTCATTTTTTTCACGATTCGAGTTTTTGTCGCTGTCGTAGATCTTTCGTCCACTCCCATTCAATCGAGTAAATGGTCGATGCATTTGTCTTTTTCATGTATTTAGCATCTTTCAAATTCAATAACCGATGTACTTTGGCTTGTAATTTCACCAGTGTTTGATCATAGGTCTCTTCACGCACGACTCCAATCAATTCTCCTTTAGTTCTGTAACAGCTGTAATTTTCAATTTTTAGATTTCTACAGTACTTTTCAACTCGGATACAGTAGACGAATATAATTTTTCCACGTTAAATGTTGTTGTCTTTGGCATTTTTTATGTTAAAACCTCTTATTCAATATATAGATTATTTTAGGGTTTTTTTTTTTAATTTTTTTGCGAATCTTTAAACTTCTTATTTTAATATATATATAATTTTTTTTTTAATGAAAAACCCCAATTTTTTTTTAAGTGAAATTCAATTTTTTTAAACACAAAAAACATTTAACACAAAAAAATAAATTAAGACGAATAGGTACATCGCATCCGAACTAATCGTTTATACCTTCACTTAAAAAAAACATTTGGCGACTGAGTCCCATCAGTAAAAGAGCAACAACAAAAATAATTGTAAACAGAAGAAAACCAGTACTGCCTCGCTTTCTCAGTTCATTCCAATCAGAGGTGAATAGAGTTACACGCATCGAGCAACACACACTTGCCCTAGATTTGTATATATTAAAATAGGATCTATTTATTTACTTTACATTTTCACTTCATTTAGTAATGAATGCAGACATTTTGAAAGCCAGTTCTGTTTTCTGAATGTTCACACATGGATACATGCGTGGTTATATTTTACAAGTGCACACTTCAAAAGCAATTATCATTTTTAATTTACTCATGTAGAATCACACTCGATTGAAATGTTAATTAAGCGTGAAAACATACACACATTCCCCAAGATAAAAGAAATGAAAATGCACTTTCATGGGGTTTTTCCGAGTCGTGATTTAAACATCTAACTATAAAGGACTTCATAATTTTACGTCCGTGACAAGAATATTCGTTTTAAAAACATTTCTCCTTTTTGATAGACCCATCAGAATATCAAATTCACTCTCTCAAATGTTTGTCTTTTTCCAGGGATTAAATTCAATTTATGAATTAGTTGTTCGAAACTATTCAGATATATGTTACTTCCATAGAACAGTGATACATCATCTGTGTTGACATTTTCTATCTTACCCGATAGGAATGTCAACAGACCATCTTGATATTCGTACATTAAATCCAGAGCGATTTCATTCAATTTCAGAGGTAAGACACTTTTCTCATATTCTTCTGTCAAACCACTAGTCTCCACGTCTTTCAATTCAATAGCATCATGAGATTCCAATCTATAAATTTTAGTGTCGAACTTTGAATATCTTTCGATCCTTTTCAATTTGAATGCAAATTTTTTAGGTGTGGAGGATTTCATGACTGATTACTTTTTATAAAATATTAAATTTTGTATTTTTTTTTCAAAAATGATACTAATTATTAATTGTAAAAAAATATTTCGTTTTTGTTTTTTCTTCTTATATATGCAATACGTGGAGAGTGTATTATCACTAAATCACCTACAGAGTGGAGATTCCACCCAAGCAATAATTGCAAATTTGTTGGAAAGCATAACCAGCACAAGCAATATTTCAGCCAAAGGCTCTCCAGGTTAAACCCAGAGGTCCATTGGCTGAAACATTTCTTGTATTTTTTGTCGATATGTATACAGTTTGAAAGTTATAGCTTGGGTGATAACTCCACTCCACAGGTGATATAGTTACAATCCACTCTCCACGTACTGTATGTAAAAAATGAAATAACTTTTTTTACAGTTTTTTTCTTTAATGACAAAAACAATTTTATCATCATTCGTCTCACAACTCATAATACACACATCTTCAATCACGATCCTCCTCCCCCAATTCTCCAGATCGTCGCCCAGCTAATCTAACTATTCTAAGACTCGAGCACTCGATCTCAAATGGTCAAGTTTACAGGCTCAATCGTTGAATTCTCCTCGATCACCTCGTCTTTTCCTGTGGGAAATCTTGGATCGTGTTTTACTGGTTCAATTTTTGCATTCACCTCAATCGAACCATTGTCTTTTACTGTGGAAATCGACGTTCGATCGCGTATTTTTCCCCAACTCAAAAACCTTAAAAAACACTGTTTTTTCGGAATTTTTCCCAATGGAAATCTCAGTGCTAATCTGTCGCCGGTCACAATCGTGCAAAATCTATTCATAAAAAAATTCGAAAAAAATCACTCTAATGGGAAAATCAGTGTTAAATTTATGAAAAAGAGAATTTTTGAAACCGGTGAATTTTTAGACGTTTTTCAACAAATTCCGTCAAAAGTGAGCCAGAAATGATCGAATTTAAACATTTTCCAGGAAAAACCCAGGGTTTTCGGGGAAAAATTGAATTATTTTTGAAAAAAATCAACTTTTTTACCAGAAAAATTTGGGTTTTTCCACAAAAATTTTTTTTTAAAAAAATTCGGGGGTTTTCTAAAAATAACTCAACTTTTCTGGCTCACCTACATTTCTAGCTCACACGATTGATGTGAGCAAGGACTCTCCGTAATACCCTACTTTATTCTATAACTGGTATAGGTAGTACATGTACATAATGCTGGACCAAGCGATATTGTGCTGGGGAAATGAATAGTTGTCTAATGCGATAGTATAGGGTGTACGGTCTTTACCCCGTAGATCCTATCTTAACCCTTGAAGTATTAATCTACCGAAAGCTTTGTATTTTCCTATGACTGGATTAGGTAGTACGTTAAGGTTGGCCAAGCGGTATTGTGAGGTGGGAACATGGGTAATATATGGTAGTCTAATGCGTTAGTGTGGTATGGAGGTTCTCCTGTAGGTCCCCTGTTAGACCCCGGTGCTACTAATCGGCCTAATGCTTCATATTAGCCTATGACTGGCATTGGTTGAACATAATGCTATGCCAAGCGCTGTTGTGGGCGGGGTACTGCCTGGGTGTCTATTGCGGTTGTATAGTAGGGGCGGTATATATCCTTGTAGGTGGGAACGCGGTGGCTCAGCAGGTAGAGGTGCAGACTGTAAGCCGAGAGGTCCTCGGTTTGAATCCCACCTGCGGCAATGTCCTTTCAGCAAGACACTTCACCCCCATGGGCAATGGGCGTGGTGTACTAAGGTATACTGCACGTCGATGGTGCACCTGTCTTCAACCAATGCTACCGCTGCTTGTGTGAAGTTAGTATGTTGTGGAGCTGACAGTTGCTTGCTGTTGCTCGGTGGTTCTCTCCGAGTACTCTGGCTTCCTCGCCTCGTGAAATTGTTATGACCTTCAACACAATTAAATAAACAAATAGCTCCTTATAGGTCCCATCTTCACCCAGAACCTATTTTGGAGCTTGGAATTCGACTTATGGAAGCCCATTTATTGAATTCTTTTCACGGAATCACTACAGAAGGATGGCTGACTTCAGCGCCCCTTTTTCCAAGATGAGCGCAAGAGTCCTACCTGGAGTCACTCGTTTGAGTAATTACTCTGTGGCTTATTTACTTGATGTAATTCTGGTCTTTCGAACAATCCGAGACAGTTAGCGACATTGTAGAAGTACTACAAGCCAGTAGTAATGGTATAAGGGAGACGTGGTCTATACTAGAAGCTTATCATTGTATTAGACAACCGTTGGTAGAAGCTGATGGTAAGCCCATTTGTATAGGAGCTGTATAGGCGCTTGGAATCTGTTTGACGGAATCAATGGAACGGCAATTTCCGTGGCACTCCACGTTCAACGCCTCTTTATGAAAAACGACTGGCCTTCGGCATCCCTTTTTTACCAAGATGAGTCAGTATGCTGAGTCACTCTTTCGAGCAATTGCTCCATAGCTTATTTACTCGATGGGATTCGAGTCACAAGAGCAACAGACTACAGCTCGATTATCTTTCGGGTTTAAGAAGCATATAGGCTTTTGTTATACACAATGGGTATAACTTTGTATGGGTATGTTCAAATTACGTGTAATCAAGTTTTGGTGATTCTGAGACTTGGACGAGGGTAGAAGTTGGATCCAGAGGACCAGATAGACTGCTAGGGTTAGGTTAGCGAGAATAGCGTGAGTTATAGAGAAAACTGATAGAAACAGGGGATTCTGAAGAAATCTGAACTAATAGAACAATTGTTGGTGTTTTGTGGTAATTCTAGGAGGTAAAATTATTCCTATACAAAGAAACGCACCTGTTATTGCCCAAAGCTACCGAAACGGACTTTATTTGTTACGGATACAATGCTATTGGCAGTCATTACAGCTGCACTCTGAGCTACACATTTCGTTTTCACGCTTTCCAACAATCATAAAAACGCATATATACTAAGAACAATGTTTACTCTCACAACTAGCCGATTATTATAAACAGGGAACACGCAAATTACACTTTGTTTTCCTTGTTTAACTACATTTGGTCTATGACTACCATCATGAAGAGAATTCCAAATGAAGCTATAGAGTTTCGCAAACAGGCTTGCATAGAAATGATTGGAAAATATCAGGATGTCACTATAAAGTACTATCACCCCACAAATGTACCATTTTCTGAAATGAGATCAAATTGGTGAAAGCGAAATGGTCTTCCTTCTGGGAGAAGAGGTGACCCAACAGGCATAAAGGTTTGTTAAAGTTCCTTCAGGGGGAAGAGATATTCGAACCGGACTGAATGAAAATATTAGTTTATTATTAGTTTATTATCAGTTCTGATACGAATACGGCAGTAGACTTTCAACAATTACATATGTGTTTCGTGTTGAAAACATCTCACCGTTCATTTTGATGTATATATAATTTGTGTATATTTAATTTGAATATCAAAAGTGGGAATTTCAAAATAAGCAAAATTCTATTACTCATATAGCACCTTAAAGACAACAACCGATGATATAGCTCACAATTTTCGTCATTGGAGAGATATACAGAAAATTAGTTCTCTTATTTTCCTAAAGCTGTCAGTAAATATAAGACTAAGGGCGTAAAAATTCCATATTTTAATTGAAATTTTGAAATGTAAGCAACATTGTATCCTCGACGTGCTCACTATTTCACAAACTTAAGTCATTTTTTCCTGAAGAGTAGTATATGAATACAGAAACTGACGTTTTACATTTTCCCCCTATGAGTTTGAACGTTTCACTATTATTCACTGTACAAACAGCATTTTCGTCATTTTTTGAAGTTCAGTAACGTTTTTTCTATTAATTATATCAATCATGTGCTCATTGTGCCATACACTGTGTTTTCCATTAATGTGGGAGCGCGGTGGCTCAGTGGTAGACCGTTGGACTTCTAAGCTAGAGGTCCAGAGTTCAATTCCCGTCCGGGACGACTCGTGTTCTGTCTTTGGGCAGGGCACTTTATCCCTGTTGCCTACACGGGGACACGATGACGCCGTGTGCTAAAGCGTACTGCACGTCGATGATGCACGTGTCTTAACCCTGCTTGAGCGGAGCATTAACAGAGTTAGAATGTTGAGGAGCTGACAGTTGCTCGTCGATGCTCGATAGTTCTCTCCGGGTACTTCGGCTTATTCCACCCGTAAAACTGTCACGGTCTCAATTAGCAATTGTGCATAAGTATGTGTTGTCTCAACGCGGACGGCGTTCGCGTGGGTAACGTTCCCTATGCCATTTCCTGATCAAAGTCAATAGCGGGTGTGCCCACCCCGGCCTTCAGTCGCTGCCCCAAATTTCCTTACCGTTGAGCTGTTTATGGTCTTACGTGGAATGCTATTCCATTTCTGAAGAAAGGCCTGCGTGAGCCTAGCGACGTTAACTCACGCGTCTGAATATCGCTCATCTCGACGTCAATAGTAACGTTGTCGTCAAACTAAGTGGAAAAGCGAGAGACGAGAGTCATCAGTGAATAATACACGTTCGGAGCATGTGCCAGCAGCCATTGTAGTCGACGTTGACGTCGCCTGGGTGTAAATTGCGGACCAACGTAGGGTCGTGCCCTTAAATTGAACTCACGCAACCGATTGCTAACTCATTCGGCGACCATAAGTGCCTACAACCTGACTCGGTGCCTCCGTCTCCGTCTAAAATCGGTAAACGTGGTGTGAGAGACGTGTGCCTCAATCTTCAAGTGACGACCTAATGCGCGGACATTTTCTCCTGTTACGCCCAACTAAACGAACTATCATTGACTAATGGACCCCAAATTACTAGGCGACGGGATTTTGCGAGTGGTCCTGCATAATTTGAGCAATAGCCCTACCCCTATCAACTGCGGACATTCGCTGGATTTTGCTTTGCAATCCGAGTTGAAATTAAATGTTGTGCAATCGATGTGTACTGCCCAAAACTTCGATTTGGTATGGTTTTCAAGTCCATGGTACGTGGGAATGCTCAGGATACACTCTTTGTAGACAAATCTGTTGAGAGCAAGCAGCGTCGCACGTGGTCATGGTTGACCAAATTTTAACCAAACACTCTTTAGACAGAACACTGAGGTAGATGTGTGTCAACTACCTTTTGTCTACGGATAAAAAAATTATATTACCAAAACTGAACTTGCGTTTCTTTTTTCCGTCAGTATATCAAAGTTTAGGAGGTGACATTTTGCTCTTTTTTTCGTCGGAAAAATAAAAATTTGCAAATTACTGTAAAAATACACTCGATGAACAAGTGAATTACCAAAATTGAACTTGCGTTTCTTTTTTCCGTCAGTATATAAAAGTTCAGAAAGTGACATTTGCTCATTTTTTTCGGAAAAATACAAAAGTTGGGAATTTGGACACTTAGTGTTGGTAGGGATGATAATCATAGGTAATCTTAATGACGGATTATCTGTCAACTAGTCGGTTTTTATTAACTTAATAGCTTCGTTTTGCTTCAACATGCTGATGGATTGTTAATGCAATTCCAGTTCAAGGTTCACAATTATGTATACATCTCTTCTAGTTGAAGTTCTTTGAATGTGTTTTATATTTGAAAATTTTGAATAGGTGAAATGATGTTATCAGCCGAATGGAGGGGCACGACTAACTCTCTTTATGGGATACGTGTATTGTAGTGACTGTGATCTGTAACGAACTGTGATGATATTTCTGCTGTTCCATTTAAACTTGCGCAGTACACATCAGACTACCTCAGGCTGCTTTCGTCTTCGGTAGTGCTCATGCTCTGAGGGGTTAACTCACGGCTCCATTGTTTACTTTGCTTTTATCCTGCTGAAACCTAACGGTGACAACGTACGCAGAATTCCCTATTATACTGTTTTCACATTTTCTATCTCAATTCCAATTATTTCATTTGTCAATTGTTTGGTTTACTTTAGTTTATTGGTCAGTTGTTTCTCTTACGTAACCCAAAGATGATGGCAGCAGACACATCCCCATGCAACGAGCCTGATTTACGCAATGACCTGTGTGTCATCTGTGGTTTCGGATTTGACAATCAGGTGTCATTGTCGATGGAGAAAAAGGTATAAGTACACTCATATGTTTTTTGCGATAGACGGCAAGGACCTGAGTTGAGAAAGTATCTAAATGGTAGTGTTTAGACCTGCCACATTGGCAGTGCATTGGTGCATGCGAATTGCCGTCATGATTTCAGACACCAAGGGACATACCAAGCATTATACTCAAGCTTCTGACCCCCCAAAAAATGCGATTTAATCAATTGTCTTTTGCCATCAAGAAAGATTGTTTGATTTGTGCTTGTGATACTTCTACTGACCCTCGACTCCCAGAACTGATCCCATTAACAGAGCAGAAACCGTGTCTTTGCGAGATAAGTTCTTGGTGTTTTGTTTGAAGAGAGGGGACAAATTTGCTTCTGAAGTTATGAAGCGGCTGCAAGAATGTTTTGATTCGGTGGCAACAGATGACTATACATGCCGTACTCATTTCTTACACGACAAGAGTGTGAACCCAACAGAAAAGGGCAAGTCTGGCAGAAAATCCGATGTATATATGCAGCAATCGTTTGATCTCTTCTGAAACTGGATAGAAACTGAAGCTGGTGTAGAATTGTACACACTCACAAAGCTTCTCTCTCAAATGACTGCTCACGCTGGCACCTCTGTAAAATATGACAAACGATGGATGGAAGAGAAATTGCAGGTACAGAAGTAACTGGACAAAAAAAATGATGTCTGTTTCCACAACATGGGCAATTTTATCATAAATGAAAGGGGGCATTCAGATCGAGAGGAAGATATAGACAACGATGCACAAAGAATTGTGCTTACGGTGGCAAATATTATCCAAACACAGATAAGTACGGCACTAAGTACGATCACCATCACCCATCCGCCAGTATATCAAAGGGTACGCACTTTGCTCAAGGTCCTTGTTCCACCTGATGTTGAACAAAATAGCATAGGACACGCAGTTGTACAAATTGTACAGCCACTGATATTTTTTATTTTACAGGCATATGCATATTTAACTATAAAATACAAATAGATAACTAGAAACTGATATTCAGTCCATACCGTTGGGAGATGGCATAGCCAGATTACCTATCACTCCCGTAATACATTTAACTCCAACACTGACTACGTGCTTTGCGCATTAATTTTTGATAGAAAGATCTACTGATATGGATACTTGTGAGTCGCTACTGGAACTGCAACTTTGACTCGGCTGCGTACCCCATTAATCTATTTCTGTAGATGGACGAGTTTCCAGGCTCAAAAAAGGTAGCTAATGGTGAATGTGATAGTGGGTATCCCTAGCCCTCCGTGCTAGTCGGATATTATTATGGTTACCAAACTGGGTTGTGGTTAAATTTCGAAAACAAATATGGCATGGTTCAAGTATTGTTCATCAGTCAAGAAAAACATAATGGACACAATATTATACCCAACAAGTCCTCGATGTGTCGACAGTTTGGGACACTTAAATTATTTAGGTTATCGATGTGGCAACCCTTACTGTGGAGTGTAACAGTTAGGACAGTATGGGTTGTCACACTGATAGCTTTTTTGATATGAGGACAGAAGTTTTGTTCTTACCTTCTCTTTAACTTCTTTTCTATTTTCTGTTTCGCACTTCTGGGTCCAGTTCGTTCCAGATTTTCAGAAAGGCATATGAGGGCAGCCTATCTAAAACCTTTGTGCGGGTTTTGTTGATACGTACCAGTCCTGATTGCCTTGTACTCATGTGTGATTGAGAGACTGGGGAAGTAAAATATTGTTTGAAAGTGTCTGGAAGTTTTCCATTTTTCCAATCAAACATAAATAGACAGGCATGCAGTTTAAACAAGTCGGTGACCTTCAATATTTTATCTTTTATGAACAATGGGTCTGCATGGGAATTATACTTTTTGTTGTTTAATAGTCGAAGTGAATGTTTCTGTATTCTTAGTAATTTATTGATTCCTCTTGAGTTTCCCCATATTTCAATGCCGTATACCAAGTGGCAGTGGACAAAAGAGTAACAGAGCATCTTCATGACATGTTGTGGTTATTGAGTTCATGGTTAAAATGGGTATCTAAATGATTTGGTATTATGGACTGAGGCATGGGCAGTTGTGTCATCCGCAAATGACAAGAGATTAAGAGCTGTAGAATGACTGATGTCCTTTATATATAATAGGAATAAGGATGGACACATGCTAATTCGGTGAGTTCAGACTTTTGTTTGAACATATTGCGATCTATTCGAAAGATAGCTTTTAAACCAAATGTTACTGATGCTTCTGAATCCATACTTTTCCATTTTTGTTATCAATATGTTGTGGTTTATTGTGTCGAATGCCATGGAGAGGTCCAGAAATGCTGCTAGTGTGTTGTTTGTACTTTCCTTGGTATTATCAGAACCTATAATTTTCAGTAGTTACACTACTAAATGTATAGTAGAATGTTTTTTTCCGAAATCCGTATTGATGGTGATATAAGATATGCGACGTTTCGATGTATTTCAGAATTCTGTTGCACATGAGCTTTTCTAATACTTTAGGAAAGACTGGTAAAATACTTATCGATCTATAATTATTAAATACGTGCTCGTCTCCACTTTTAAAAATCGGAATACCTCTTGCTATCTTCATCCTATCAGGGACAATGCCGCGGATAAAGGACATATTAATGATGTGGGCCAGAGGCGGAGCTGTTACATTAATTGAGAGTTTGGGGAGGTTGGTAGTGATGCCGTCGCAGTCCTCGCTATTTTAGACTTAAGAGAATTGATAATAGAAAATACCTCGTATCCAGTTGTTGGCGTTATGAAAAAACTGTTTGGTTCATTACTGTACATGAAGTCCAGAAAATGTTTCTGCGATACATTTATTTGTTCGCTAGTACGTTTCCCTATGATCGCGAAAAAGTCGATTAATTCCTGTGCTATTTCCACTGGATCATCTATTTCTTTACTATTTTCTATTACGAAGGATTGTGACAAGGTGACTGCATGGTTTGTTCTAAGTAGGGCATCATTAATAATTTGACACGTTCTGCGTAAATTACTGATAGTATGTTAGAGTAGTACATTGCTTTACTTTGTTTTTTTTTTTAATTTTGTTAAATATTTTACAGTAGTTTTTATATTTTCTAATATTCTGCTCATTTGGGTATCTCAGTTGTTTTGTTATAAAATTTAGATTTATTATTTGATGAGGTTAGGAGCTCGTTCGTCATCCAGGGATTTCGTTTTACGAACTTTTTTCTCAACCGAATATTTTTTAGAGGAAAGGCCTTCTCAAAAGCGGATTGGTACATGTCCATAAAAAAGGTTGTATGCAACATTCGGACAGTTGGTCTCGAGCACGGGGGAAAAAGTCACTTTCAGTCAAAATTGTTTTAAAGTTCGCTACTATCTGGATTAAATTTACGCTTCGTGGTTGTTGGTGGAGTGTCATAAGTTTTCTGGCCTCTTTCAATGTAAAAGCTGGCGAAGTGATCTGAAACGTCTGTAATGATTATGCTGGACAGGGATGTTGATAGAATGTTGTTTGTAAATATGTGATCGATTAATGTAGCGGAGTGCTGCATTACTCTTGTCGGCCTAGTGATATGTGGTAAAAAGCCTTGGCTAATCATTGTATGGAAATAAAATGTCGGTATCAGTATGGACACCGGATTTCAAGGGGTCAATGTTAAAGTTTCCTATTATGTATGATTTTTTGTTCCCGTGATTTATTTTGTCAATTATTTCGTTTCATTTGGCCAGAAACAGATCGATATCTGCTTTAGGTCGCGTGTTGGGTCTATATATTGTCCAGAGCAGTTTACTAGACTTGTTGGATCTTCAACGGACAGGGATTCGATGACATGTGGAAACGTGAAGCTTTTTGGATCAATACGCTTCAACCCTTCTGGCCATTTGGTATGAACATATCGGAGGGAGAATGCGAAAGGAGGTCCATCATTCCTGTCACTTTAACATACAACAGAATGAATATCGAAATAGCCAAAATGTTAAACGACGAATTAAATATAACCAATTCTAAATTAAATGAACCTTTGAATCTTCGACCTGTCATCGCCAATAAAAAAAAAAAAGCTTGCGTAACATTCTTGTAAGGAATCACTAAATGATACCTATCGAACACCCTTATCATTTACATTTTTACGAGATATGTGCCTTCGATAAACCGTCTGATTTTGTTTTTGTTACGCAACCAACACAAAAATAAATACAAATGAACTGACAGACATAGCATCATCTTGTGCCACTTACTTTTATAGTATACAAGTTACAATTTGGGAAGTAAAGTTTAGGCAAGTGCCTTTAGGTATGTTGCAACCTGTGTACTCACGCCAAAGCATGTGACAGGTGCTAAAATGTTTCTCTGTTTGGGAGAATGGACAAATTGGCTGGTACATACAACTAAGTCAACCATCATTGCCAAGAGTATCAGGACTTGAAGTTGGGTGTAACACAAACCAAAGTAAGTGTTAGCTTAGAACCCAGTCCCCAGTCATGTTCAGGTTTCATTAAACTGCATATATCAGGACTAGATTGTTCGAAAGTAGTTAGGACCATTGTTAATACAGCTACTGGTACATGTACATACAATTAAGTGAACTGCTCATTGCCATGAGCATCAGGATTTGAAGCTGGGTGTACAAGGTACTTACCGGCTTCTACTTGTCTTTGGGATCGTCTTACTCGCCTGTGTCAACACCATGTTTCCATTACTGACATCATCAACTTGGAAGCGTCTGCCCACGCACCATGCATTGCCACGCATGCGCATAAATCATAAAGGGGCACACATTCAATAGAGCCCAGTTGATCCACACAATTCCCGTTTTTTAAGTGATAAACAGGCTCACGACACACAACTTTATGTACATGTATAATGTTACTAAAAATAGACTTCAGCACACAAAGTCGGAAAAATGTCCTACAGAGGTCTTTCTGTAATTTTGATTTTTACTATAACAATTCGACCCGAGGATCCCCATTCTGCATGTCTCTACAAACGGGGTCACCCCATTTGTCACAGCGAGCCCGGTTAGTGGGTTAAAATCTAAAAATGTGCTCCATCGTCGGTGTTTACAAACACACACACACAGTGGTTTCTGGTAACGACAACGGTAGGGGAGGTGTATGACTTTCTATTAAAGATACCATCCTTTTCAAAATCCGTCAAGACCTTTCTGTGTTTATCCCACTTGTATTTAAATCCCTTGTTGAGGAAATCTCGAAGAAAGAACAAATATTTTTGGAATTATTTATAGACCAAAACACAGCCTCTAAAGCAGACCTTGATCTATTCCCCCAAAAAACTGACAAAGGCAGTAAACATCTTTGGTGACTCAAACAAGAATGTTTATCTTTTGGGTGATTTTAATATTGATTTAATTGGCTTTCATAACAATAACGGCTTTAATGTTCATACAGGCAAATCTACTCTGCCTACGTATGTCTTTCCTTCTACAACAGGTATGCCATCTTCCTAAATACTAATAGCTCCCTGAGCTCGTATTTTCTATTTCTGATCCTACATTCAGATATGGCCTCTGGCTTGGCCCGCGACTGCTCATATTCTAAATATGAGCTATGTGGCACCTCTACATCACAACATGTCTTTACTCTCGCGCAGATGCAGCACCTCCTCTGACCTATTGCATGGGACATCCCCAGCTCTACCGCCAACAATCCACAGCCTTACAGGCCTTTAGATTGGAATGAATTTTCGATAAATCTCCCAATTTTTATTTCTATAGCTAGAACATTAATTCTCATTTTAATTGATTCTCTTGAACTTGGCCACTCAGATCTATCTTAATTTAATATCCGCTTTTACGTTCTTTTGAAAGTCTCGCATTTTGATATCTCCTGACATTCGATGGCATGCTAGGTGCATAATATGGGTGTGTGTCCAGAACATACAACATACACAGTTTTTACGAATTACACCCAAACCGGCCTCCAGCCAAACCGGCCTCCACAATTTCGCCCAAACCGGCCTCCACAATTTCGCCCAAACCGGCCTCCGCGAGATTTTTTTTTTAATTTTTCTACAATTTTATTCATACCCATTTGTTTATAATCTTTGGAAAAAAAATTAACAAGATTTTGGATAAATACTTAAATAAAAAAAATGCCTACCTCATTTTACAGAAAGTGATATCCTCCTATTAAAAACTGATAAAAATCCATCGGAACGTTATATCCTTTACGAAATCTAACACAACCTGTTGGTTCCATATCCCTGATAGTTGTGAAAGATGTTTCCCGATAGGCAGTCTGCTGCCATCCAAACTGGATGATCATTGGATGTCCTTATTCAAACAGGTTGGGTTGAGAAATGCTAGTGTGGTCGGAATCATTATCAAAACAACATGTCATACTCATCTCATCATCTCATACTGAACTGGTACAACCGGTTGTTTTTACATCATTCAACAGTCAGCTTGTCGGTCTTTTAAATGAAGTGTCATCATGATTACCCTTATCCGAACTTCAAAGGTGTTTGTTGAAAAATCACTGAAATCAAATCATTTGTAATATTCATTACATCAAACATTTTTTATTGTTTCACGATTTGTTTTTTTTTTATCTTCACATATTATAAATATGTCTTGTCAATGTTCCACAACATACCAAACATGGAATCCGACTCTGATCTCTGCGTATATTGTGCTAGACTCTGTCGAGAACGGCAGCAAAGTCTTCAGTGCGATGCGTGTCAACGCTGGCAACATCGTACCTGCAACACTGGTATAACCCAGGCCTTTTACAGGCGTCTGAACAATGGCTTAGAAGAACTTTCGGAATGGCGTTGCTGTAGATGTTCCTCCACAAATTCAGCAACTTCGATTCTCACCGAAGAAATGTCAATATCAGCAGCTATAGAAAATGTAATTGAGGAAGAAAGTGTTGACGAGGAAGTGACTGATGATGTTGGGCCAGCTACTACAGAAACTTTCACCAGGCCTCCAGTGTTGGATGAGAGTGTTGTCCAACAGGTCGTCCTTGCTACAGGAGATAATAGCAATGAAGAGACAACATATAAGATTATAGATGGTGGAACACAGTTAGGAAAAAAAAGACCTGTAGACAGTTTGGGGTATGCGTACACTTTTAAATACGAAAAGAAAGGTGTCGTATATTGGCGATGTTCTGTTCGTTCCAAAAATAACACTTGTTTGGCATCAGTTAAGCAGTCAGGTGAAATGTTTGAAATGGGTTTACGACAACACACACATGATGGTAAACCTGGAATAGGTGTTGCCTCACAGGCTGCAACACAAATAAAAATGGCTGCTAAAAGAAACGTATTCAAACCTGCACAGTAGATAGTGGAAAGATATTTAAGAGACAATGAATTGACACAATCGATAGCTTTGCCATCTGTAGTTAATTTGTGTAAGCAGGCAAATAGAAGCCGCCAGGCCATGAGACCTCCTGAATCTAAGGATATAGAATATGAGTTTCGGGAAAGCCACTTCCCGGCTGATTTTTGGATTGGTGACATTCGTTGTAATAACGCAAGGCACTTAATATTTGCAACTAGAGAACAGCTTGAAACAATGCGGAGTGCTAAAACATGGTATATGGACGGCACCTTTCGCGTGGTGAGATCGCCTTTCACACAACTGTATACTGCCCATACATTCATAAAGTCGGAAAGTGGTGACATGAAGCAGGTGCCGACTCATGAAATTTGTTTTGTGACAATTTAGTGGAGAATGGCTAAGGGCTTTCGCCATCAAATTGTCACAAAACAAATTTCACGAACATACATACATGTTAATATTATAGAATCTAAACGAAAACTTGGTTAGACTGGAATGATAAGATAGGAATGTATACTCATGAAATTCGTTTTGTGACAGTTTAGTGGAGAATGGCTAAGGGCTTTCGCCATCAAATTGTCACAAAACAAATTTCAAGAACATACATACATACATGTTAATATTATAGAATCTAAACGAAAACTTGGTAAGACTGGAATGATAGGATAGGAATGTATACTCATGAAATTTGAAAACTTGGTTAAACAAACAAAAATGAAAATAAATTGCCACCTGTTATTTATACATTTACATATATGAGCTTCACTAAGATTTAGTTATGTAATACGTGATTACCATTCTCATCACTGTTTGTTTTGCCATTTGATATATGCCATTAAAGCTATTATTTCGAAACTCAGTGTTGTTTTTCTTTTAAAATCCCATAGATTACCCCAATTGTTTCCTGGGGAAAGTTTGCTTATGTAAGTTATTTTTCTTTTGCAATTGCATTTTTGGGCGGCTGTAAGACATTCTATTTAAGTATATTGATGTTTTAGAGACGCCACAAAATGCAATTGTGGAGATCGATGTTTAACGCAGACAGCCAATTAAAATAATGGAGGCAGGTTTGGGTGAAAAAGTGTGGGCCGGTTTGGATGATCAATGCTTGACCGTCGCCGACGATGAAAATATTGGAGGCCGGTTTGGGTAAAATGTGGAGGCCAGGTTTGGGTTAAGTGGAGGCCGGTTTGGGTAAAAATGTCGGAGGCCGGTTTGGCTGGAGGCCTGTTTGGGCGTATTCGGTTTTTACAACAATCACCTATTAACTAGACATAATTACTCAGATAATGACTACAGGAGAACACTGGTCTCTCTTACTGCTTTTATCAGTTATCTTTAACTACTTGAGAAACCTGCCTGACAACCGGTGGTGCAAATTGATGCTCGATACCATTTGGAATTCTAATATAGAAACGGGGTGGTCAAAACATGTGAGGGAACTAATGGACAGTTAGTCTATAGAGGTCACAAACATAGAAGTAGGAATGAAAGAAGGCAAAAGGTTTGTCAAAGAGAGAGTCATGGAAGATTGCAATCGAAACTGGCGAGCAGGGGTTAGCGTGAAAAGATCACTGCAGGGGTTACAATATAAAGAAAAGCCAGCTTTTGAGAAGTACCTAGATGGCACCTTTGGAGGGTCACTGCTGTTCAAACTGAGATCAAGATCACTGGAGCTTCGGGGAAAAATTGGGAGAGATGGGGAAAAGGGATGCCAAATGTGCCACTCTGGAGTAGTGGAGACCCTGGAACATTTTCTCTTGGAATGCCCACAGTATATACCTCATAGAATAAAATTTATTGGAAGAATAATGCAGAAGTGGGGTGAAGAAACAAAGGATAGATGGCTGAAGGGGGACACGAGGGAGAGGGTAGGAATGCTTATTGAAGAAATTGAAAAAGAGGAAGTGAGGGACACTATTAAGCAGTTTATATCTGAATGCTGGGAGGAGAGGAGGGGAAGAGGGGGTGGGGTGCAGGGGGAATGATGGCCTTCTCTTATGAGGACCGCGACAAATCAGCGGCTGGCCAAAGAGTTATTATTATTATTAGATAGCCCAGGTGACGTTCAACAAATGTGTACAACAATAGACATTAAATTTAATGCTTATTTAGCAGCACTTGAATTATTGCTGATCTGTTTAAGTGACAAATCGGTTTTCGGGGTTCGCCAGAAACCTATCTTTTCGTTTTATGTTTAGCCCAGTGAGAATAATTATCGAAAATATTTACACTTTTAAAAATGAAAATCGCAACTTTAAGCTATCACCTTGAAAGACTGCCATGCAGCTTTCGATCAAGCTTTTTCAGAAGAACTTGTAAATGCTCCTCAAGTGTTTGAGAAACGTGAACCGTAGATAACATCGGTCCCTTTGAGGAGCATTTACAAGTTCTTCTGAAAAAGCTTGATCGAAAGCTGCATGGCAGTCTTTCATTGGAAAGAACAAAACTGTATGTGTCAAAAAATTAAAATCCCCAATCACACAAAATAAATTAAGATACACAACGTGTTGTATCTTTTGACATACTGAAGCGGGCTCGCAAATCTGAATATTAAAAGACTATATACATCAAGAAAATAAACATACGATGAATAAAACTTGGGAAATGTTGAAAAAAGCAATTAACAAATGTAATTCTACTTTCACATGACCCCGTCCACATTTGTAGATTCCAATGTGTAAATATCTGATCCTAAAGAGATAGCCAACAAATTTAACTCCTTTGTTAACATCGGTTCAGAATTAAGCATCCTCTTGTCATTTCACCAACTATGTAAGGAAACCAACGTTGAGTCAGTTGTCATTTTGTTCACTACCCCACGAATGCACAAAAAGTGAGATCAAAAACAAGAAGAGACCTTGACAATATGTCCTCCAAAATATTAAGCAAGCGTAATTAATCTAGCTTTTTCAACAGATATTGTTGCCAGCAAAATGAAAATAGCTAAAGTAATTCCCATCTTTAAACTTGGCGATCAACAACTATTAAACAATTAGTTGCCCATTAGCATCCTGTCAGCCTTCTCTAAGTTATTAGAAAAATTAATGTACTCCATATTAATATCTTTCCTAGAAGATAATAAGATAATTCCTTAATATCAGTTTTGCTTTTTAGAAAGGCACACTCAGCAATACATCCTGTACAACATCGCATAAACAATGCGGCCGAAATGAACAATAAGCCAACAAAGGACTGTGTCGTGACTTCAGTTCTGTTTCTTTATTTCTCTGAAGCACGTGATGCTATAAATCACACACTCTTAATAAAACAAGCGGTCCCTTGGGGCCCTAGTGGCGCTCACCGGAGCAAAGAATAATTAAATTGCAATCTTTGGCAAGTTAACACAACAGAGGAATAAAGTTTTTTAATTATTCATAACTTTGCTGTCCACTCCAGATGATTTTTTTCTAGTATTGGTATGC
Source organism: Pictodentalium vernedei (assembly GCA_031216915.1). NCBI lineage: Eukaryota > Metazoa > Mollusca > Scaphopoda > Dentaliida > Dentaliidae > Pictodentalium > Pictodentalium vernedei. The sequence goes on from JAUFNR010000028.1 coordinate 95,979, forward strand.
TACCACAGAAATAATGCTCAGATTTTCAATAATGGAAGCCCCCCCCCCCCCCACCCCAGTACCACAAATATCAACCCAATGACTTTATTTGAACAAATTGGATCTGTGCCCTGAAAATGTGCTGCATATCAAATATCGAAAGATTCTGATTGTATCACAAAAAGCAGATTTCTAAAGATTATATCTGATATTGTATTAAGTTAAAAACCGGACTTCAATAGCGAGCCCAAATATTAACGCAGGGACTTGATTTGAACAAGCTTAGATCTCACCTCCATAAGGATGCTATATACCAAATATCAAAGATTCTCACAGGTGGATCTGAAGCTGATTTTTAAAAAAAAAATCCTCATTTTGCACTAGGTTAAAGTTTAGGTTACCACAGGGAGCCCAAATATTAACCCAGTAACTCGATTTGAACACACCTGAATATGATCCCCCTAGAGACGTTAGTAGGGTGAAATGGCCGTTTCGAGGGCACCACATTTTTTGTCGCAATTGCAACTCACGAAAAACTTTTTTTACAGCAGTGAACGTAGACGATGCATCGTGTGTTCAACGTTCAATTTCTCTAATGATCAACGTGGATCCGACTAAAATTTCGACGGAATTTTAACAAACTCTATAAAATTCCTTCTCTTAAAAATTCACTTTTCGGTGCACTCATAACTTTTGACATGACCGTTCTCGGGAAAACACTCACCTTTTCGCAGAGGTAACACAGACCCTCCATTTAGGTGAAATTTTTCGACAGAATACCGCCAAAAAATGAAAGACTAGCAATCCAACGTTGATTCCCGCAGAAAAAACACAGTCCAAATCGAGTGGCGAATTTATCGGTGCGCCAAACTGGTTGTCGATGACGTAGTGAGGTTTTTTGGCAAGGATAGAGAGATAGCTTGCGGAGTCTAAAATGCGTGAGGTGTGCCCGCTCCGGTCTGCAATTATGTACATATTACGAGTTGTGAGATGGATGATAAAAATTGTTTTGACCAACGAAATAACATAATTATCGATCAAGCAGCATCAGCTTCATTCTATTTCCATCATAAAATTTAATAACCATTTTTGTCATTAAAAAAAACTGAAAAAAGTCATTTTTTACATATATAATAAGAAGTAGAAATTTTTTTTTTTTTACAATTAATAATTATCATCATAGAAAGTTTAACAATTCACAAAAATGTTTTGGAAAATCACAAAAAACATTTTGACAGAAAACAATTTAATAAGAAGTAGAAAAAAAACAAAAAAAATATTTTTACAATTAACAATTATTATCATTAAAAAAAGTACACTCACAAAATTTTGTCATTAAAGAAAAAAACTTGTTAAAAAAAAATTGTTATTTTTACATATATAATAAGTAGAAAAAAAAAGAAAAAAATATTTTTTTATAATTAATAATTATTATCATAAAAAAAATAATCAGTCATGACATCGTCAGTACCTAAACAATCCGTATTAAAATTGAAGAGAGTCAAGAGGTTTTCGAAATACGATAATAAAATTTATAGACTACAATTGCATGACGCCATCGAATTGAAGGACGTGAAGACGACTCAAATGAGAGATGAACATGAGAAATATACATTGCCTTTGCAATTGAACGAGACCACCTTGGATTTAATGTACAAATGTCAAGACGATCTATTAACCATTCTCAAGGAAAATGTAAAAAAAAATTTGATGCAGACGATCTGTCTCTAATCTATGGGAGTAATATATATCCAAACATCTCTAAAGAAGTGGTCAACAAATTGAATCTGGATAATGGAGAAGAATGAACGTTTTCGATTGTGAATCTGGTTTTCCAATGGATTTTTCAGCAGGGAAAGGACAGCTCTCGGGAAAAGGATAGCTTCAAAGTTAGCATGCTCATAACGAACGTGAAAATATGATAAAAAAGAGAGAGTTAGTTCATTATAGATAGATTTTGAATCTCAATTCGAAAAGCTTATTAAAGTATTTATCATGAAGTAGTACTCGTTTTTTCTGGTTTTTCTATTTTTTTTTGTCATTAAAGAAAAAAAAACAACAAACAATATATATATATAATAAGAAAAAATTATAACAATTCACATAAAAATTTTTGAAAAGTTAAAATAAATATTATATATACATATTAAATAAAAAAAATGCCAAAAACAAAAAAGTATATCATGGGAAAAAAAATTACATTTTTCTACCAAATCCGAGTTGAAAAAGTACTGTAGAAAGCTAGGAATTAAAAATTATAACAGTTACAAAACCAAAGAACGATTGATTGAAGCCATGTGCAAGGAGACTTGTGATCTATCACTGGTGAATTTACAAGCCAAAGTGCATCAGTCGTTGAAATTGAAAGGTGTCAAATACATGAAAAAAGACGAATCACGAAAAAAAAAATGAGAAGATAGTGATGACAAAACAACGTCAACAAACGATTGCGGAGAACACTAAGAAGAAGAAGAAGAAGAAAGCCATTAAACGAAAAGTGGTAGAGTGGCAGAAGGTTTCAAAAGAAAATAATAAAAAAAATGAAAAGTGATGCGGTTCGAGATGACGATTTGTTAGAAAAAAAGATGGATGCAATCGAGAAAGCGGTGAATAAAAAAAGGGTCTCGAAATTATAACAGATATCGTGATCGAAGTGTTGAAGTCACCATTGATTTTGATAGAATGAGACGAAGCCATCAAAGGATGGTTTACATTATTCGATGTGAAGCCTGGTCTCATAAAAAAAACTCAATCCTGAATCATTCATCGAACGGGTGAAGGGAAGAGTGTTGGACGTAATTCGAAAAGATCTAGGTAAGAGTTTAAAAATAAGAATGATCTTGTATTGTCTGATGAAAAAGGTCGACGCCCAAATGGGTAAGATCCTGGAACGAGATGCCTTTTTCTGATCTAAAAACGAGATTGTGTTCAGAGATGACGAATTAGTTGACGTTTATAAAGTGATGAAAGACAAGATGATGGAATCTATGGCTACTTTTCAAAACAAGGGAAGTAATTGGACGTTCGAGAAGATATTGAATCTCGAGAATCACGTGGATAGACATGATCCTTTGAAAGAATCTTCCTACATAAAATTACCTTATTTCTTATTTAAAAAACAAGCTGTGATCAATGTGAAAATTAAAGATGATAACAAGTGTTTCAAATGGGCGATCAAATCGGCCTTGCATCCTGTAGAAAAGGATGCTCAGAGAGTTTCTAAGTACTCAGAGACCTGTAAACATCTCAATTGGATGGGAGTGTCTTTCCCAATGCAGTTGAAAAATATCAGAGATTTCGAAAAGCTAGATCCCACAGTGGCCATGAACGTCTTGGGATTCGAGGGAAACGATAAAAAAGCAATAGTCTATCCTCTCAGACTGACTTCGTACAAAGAGAGAGAAACGATTGTTAATTTGTTATCAATTTCAGAGGATGACAATCAACATTATTGCTGGATTAAAGAAATGAGTCAATTGTTGTCGAAGCAGATTTCTAAACATGAGCACGAGAGATTTTTCTGTCTCACCTGCATGAATTTGTTCCATAGTCAAGAATCGTTGATGCATCATGAGGAATATTGCAGCGAAAAGCGAGGCATTGCCATTGAAATGCCTAAACCTAACACTTATGTGAACTTTTGTCATCACAAAAAAAGATTGGAACCACCATTCGTCATCTACGCTGATATCGAATGTTTCACCATGAAAATAAATTCTTGCCAGCCTGACGAGTGTATGAGTTACATTGAAAAATATCAGAAGCCCGTACCTTCAGGCTATTGTTATTATGTGAGATGTTCTTTTGATGATCGAGAATCATTGAGTCCATTCATCTACACCAAACGTTCAGATGACGACGACGTGGCTCAAAGATTCGTAGAAGAGTTAGAATCGAAAATTCAAATATTATATGACAAATTTAAAAAACCTAAATACACGATCATCATGCCAGAGCAACAGCGAGAATACAACGAAACTGCCCAATGTCACATCTGTAGACAATTATTTGATAATCAGTCTGAAAAAAATTTAAAAAAGTTAGAGATAACAATCACTCCACAGGTCAGTTTCACGGTGCTGCTCACAACAAATGTAATTTAAGATTTCGAGATGCGCAATTCTATCCAGTGATATTTCACAATCTCTCGGTTTACTACAGTCACTTGTTTGTGAAAAATATGGGTGTTAGCGAGGGGAAGTTGAGTTGCATCGCGCAAAATGATGAAAAATACATTTCATTCACTAAATGTAAAGTCGTTGATAAAAAGAGAGTCATCGATGGTTTGACTGAGAAAATGAGTCCCATCCATAGAGAGATACATTTCACCGATAGTTATAAATTTATGTCAACCAGTCTGGAAAAATTAGTCAACGGTTTGAATAGGGAGAAATTTTAAATCATGAGTAAACATTTTAATGATCGACGAGAATTGGTGGACATTATGTTGAGGAAAAGCATCTATCCTTACGATTATATGAACAATCTTGAGAAATTCGACGACGTTGCTCTACCTCCCAAAGAAAATTTTTATTCGAAATTATACCACTCTCACATTTCTGATGATGATTACGAACATGCGCAAAAAGTGTGGACATTATTTGATTTATTAAAATCTATGAGAGAATATCACGACCTCTATTTGAAAACTGACGTGCTTCTCTTGGCTGATGTGTTCAAAAATTTTCGATCGGTGTGTCATCGACATTACAAACTAGATCTGGTTTGGTATTTCACAGCACCCAAACTCGCTTGGGATGCTTGCTTGAAATGATTGAGGTTCGATTGGAATTATTAATGGACATAGACATGTTGCTCATGTTCGAAAAGGCCATGAGGGGTGGTGTCTCTATGATTTCCACTAGATATGCTAAAGCTAATAATTATCACATGGGAAAAGATTTCAATTCAGAAAAACTGAGTAAATACATACTATATTGGGATGCTAATAATTTGTACGGTTGGACCATGAGTCATCCTTTACTGATCCGATATTTCAAATGGGTTGAAACGTTGGAAGAAAAAGAAAAACGGAGAGACTATCCTTGTATTCTAGAGGTTGGTTTGGACTATTTGAAACGTTACATGATTTACACAACGATTATCCACTAGCTCCTGAGCGAATAGAAGTGAACGGCATCAAAAACTCATGCCTAATTTAAATCACAAACGCAAGTATGTGGTCTACTGTGAAAATCTGAAACATTATATCAGTTGTGGGATGAAATTGATCAACGTGCACCGAATCATTTGATTCGACGAGGAGCCTTGGATGAAAAAATACATCGATCTCAACACGAATTTAAGAATGCAGGCCGAGAGCGACTTTGAAAAAGATTTCTTCAAATTCATGAACAATTGCGTGTTTGTGAAATCTATGGAAAACATTAGGAAAAGAACTAACGTTCAACTCGTCACGTCTGAAGAGAAGTCTAGAAAATTAATCGCAAAACCCAGTTATCAATATAGAACCATATTCGATGAAAATTTAGTGGCTATGCACATGCAAAAGACGCATCTAAGGTTTGATAAACCCTGTTATCTCGGAGCGATCATCTTAGACATTAGCAAGCTGTTGATGTAATAATAATAATAATAATAACTCTTTGGCCAGCCGCTGATTTGTCGCGGTCCTCATAAGAGAAGGCCATCATTCCCCCTGCACCCCACCCCCTCTTCCCCTCCTCTCCTCCCAGCATTCAGATATAAACTGCTTAATAGTGACCCTCACTTCCTCTTTTTCAATTTCTTCAATAAGCATTCCTACCCTCTCCCTCGTGTCCCCCTTCAGCCATCTATCCTTTGTTTCTTCACCCCACTTCTGCATTATTCTTCCAGTAAATTTTATTCTATGAGGTATATACTATGGGCATTCCAAGAGAAAATGTTCCAGGGTCTCCACTACTCCAGAGTGGCACATTTGGCATCCCTTTTCCCCATCTCTCCCAATTTTTCCCCGAAGCTCCAGTGATCTTGATCTCAGTTTGAACAGCAGTGACCCTCCAAAGGTGCCATCTAGGTACTTCTCAAAAGCTGGCTTTTCTTTATATTGTAACCCCTGCAGTGATCTTTTCACGCTAACCCCTGCTCGCCAGTTTCGATTGCAATCTTCCATGACTCTTTCTTTGACAAACCTTTTGCCTTCTTTCATTCCTACTTCTGTGTTTGTGACCTCTATAGAGTAATTGTCCATTAGTTCCCTCACATGTTTTGACCACCCCGTTTCTATATTAGATTTCCAAATGGTATCGAGCATCAACTTGCACCACCGGTTGTCGGGCAGGTTTCTCAAGTAGTTAAAGTAACACAGTTTTCCCAAATCTACCCTGTCCTTGATTTTCATCCATCCAAACTCCCCCCTTACTGCTTCCAAAGCTGCAGCATTACTCGACCCTGTTATCCATCTGCCGGCATCATTCTGAGTACTTTCCAACTTCTTAATAACTGTTTGGTTTAATGGAATCACGTCCGTGCCATACGTTATACTTGGTAAACCCACCCTCTCCCACAGTGTTTTCCCCACAAAGACGTTGTTGAAACTATTTTTCCCTAAAAGTTTTAGTTGGTTCAGAATTCTTTTCCCCTTCAGAATCAGTTTGGCTGAGTAATTTCTGTACAGCCCTCTTCCCGTTATATTTATGCTTACCCCTAGATACTCATACTCTCCCGTTTCTCCTACAGTGATTTGTTTGCTTTCCCCTTCGGGGATTGAGAACTCCCCCACTCTCCATCTCTTCGTCATATCTACCTTGCGTCCAACGGGTATTACCTTGCTTTTATTTTCATTTAATTCGAGCCGCCAAGTGTTCCCATATCTACCAACAATTTCCAGCAATTTCTCTAGCCCCTGTTCAGTTCTAGACATTAACACCATGTCGTCCGCAAAGAATAAGCCTGGTATCTTTATGTCTCCAACATTTACCCCCTCCGCACTCTGAATTAGTTCGTCCCCTAAATCTTTAACATACAATGCAAACAAAATCGGTGAAAAGATACACCCCTGCTTGAGGCCTATATCCATAGGGACTCGTTTTGTAGTGATACTCCCTAGACTGTGTTGGCTTTGCACATCAGTATACAGTGCTTTCATGATTCCCACAAAGTCACCCCCCAGTCCGATACCCTCGAGCTTTCGCCACATACCTTCCCTCCACACTCGGTCGTACGCTTTTTTCACATCTAGAAATGCCAGAAACATCTTTTTCTTTTCAGCCTTTGTTGATTCTATCAATTGGGTGAGTGTAAATAGGTGATCAGTGACTCTTCGTCCTTTCCTGAAACCATTTTGAATTTCTCCTAAAAAGCCTTTCTCTTCAATAACTTCCTCTAGTCTACCGTATATGACCTTACAGAATACTTTTCCGATGTTACTACTAACTGATATCCCCCTATAGTTATCTAGAACTTCCTTATCCCCCTTTTTGTGTCTGAACGACACCTTACTTTCCCTCCACTCTCTGGGGACCTCTTGCTTTCGCAGAGCCAGGTTGAAAAGGTTTGTCAGGACTTCAATAAGTGCCTCCCCCTCCATTTTTGAGGAATTCGTTCGGAATTTCATCAGTCCCTTCCGCTTTACCATTTTTTAATTTCGAGACCACGTTCCGCACTTCTTCTGCCGTTATTTCGCTACATACACGATTGGATAGGTTCTCCTCCACCAGTGTATTTCTTTTTGGTGGGGACCCACTGCCCCATCGCCTATCGTTTATCTTTTCCCAGTGCTTGACTAACTCTGAAGCGATACGGCCTTTATCTTCTGTACTTTCCCCATCCACTTTGATACTCTGCACACTACTTTTCCCCCGTTTATTTACCCAGTTCCAAAATACGTTTGAGCTCGAACCCCCCGTTTTCTTTATTGTTCTGGCAAGACTGCAATTGCGCTCCTTCCTATTTTTATTCTTTATCTCATTCACCTTTTTCCGTGCCAGTTCATATTCTCCTTTCATTAGTCTCGTGTCATTGTTATCCACCCCTTTAAGCTTCCTACTTCTTCTGTAAGCAGCGCATTTTACCTTCCTTTCTTTTATAGCCTTTTTCAGTCCCTCGTTAACCCTGTATCCAAGCTCTCTCGTTGGTATCCTCACCCTTCCTATACAATCCTTCCCTGCCTCTGTTAGGCTATTTACTATGCCATCTGAAATACTCTGGACATTTGCATCCCTAGGTATACATTCAAGATTTGGTTTTAGTTTTTCCCGAAACTGCTTCCAGTCGGCTCCTTGTTGTAGTCCCCAGACTTCCTTGAAGGTATTTTTTGCCCATAATCTTAACTGTTATCAGATTGTGATCACTACCCAAGTCATTTTTTCCCTCGTCATCTATTTCTACATCTATAACCTCCCTCCATACGCTAATGTCAGTGAGTATATAATCAATTATTGTTTTCTTATCGTTCCTCTCCCAGGTCCATTTACCCTTACATTTCGCATCCCTGTTCAGGATCTTTAAACCAAGCTCTTTTGATAGGTCCAACATCTTCCTCCCATTCGTGTTAATTTTCCTATCACCTCCCTGTATGCCCTCCTCCTTATCCCCGATGTGCCCATTGAAGTCCCCCATTAGGACAATACTGAATCCTCTGCTTTCAAGCTCTGTGATATTCGATCTAAGAGTTGTATATATTGAATCATTCCACTCGGGCTTACTTCCCTCCACTGCTAAGTATACAACACCAACGGCAACACTCCTGCTTCCTAACTTGATTTTTGCCCAGACTATTTCGTTGGATACTGGAATCTGAGTCCTTGCTTCTGTGAGATCTGTAATCAATGAGGGCTGTAATTCCTCTTTAGCGTAGATGCCAACACCCCCACCCCGTTTCTGACACTCAGTTCGCCCAGCTCCTATCCACACGCAACCCTTCATCTGATCAACCCGCTCATCCCGTCGTATCCACGTCTCACTTAGACCCATTATATCGAAGTCTCCTTCGTCCATCATTGTTGATATTTCGCTTACTTTCTTGTGCAGACCCTGGATGTTGCAGTACCCAAACTTAATGAATCTTTGTTTTTTTGTCATCACTGGCACATTATTATAACCCTGGTATGTCCCTGTGTTGTGCATGTTTGTTGTTCTTCCTATGTTCCCAGCATTTGTGCCCCTCTGGGTTATCGGCTGTGGTCCCCTACCCCCCTTTTCTCCAAAAAAGGCCCAGCCACCTGTAAAATTTTTTGGCCCAACAGGTCTGTACCCATCCTACTTAAATGCAATCCGTCTCGCCCATACAACTCTCCTTGTCCCCAGAATGAATCCCAGTGGTCAATGAAATGTATTCCCAAGTCTTTGCAGTGCTCTTCCAGCTCCTCGTTTAGTGCCATAATCCGCGAGTTCCTCTCATTCCCACCACCCATAACGGGGAGCACCCATGAAACGATGATCCGAGCATTCCTGCTAAGTAGCTTACTAATTAGGTCCTTGTATGTGTCCACCAAACGAACTGATTTCCTCTCCCTGATGTTATTGGACCCCACATGTAATACTACTACCGGATCAGGCCCCGACCCAGCTACAATACCGTCCACTCTATCCCTCAGGTCCTCCACTTTAGCCCCCGGAAAGCACAGAACTGTTCTATTTTTACTGTCCGGACCACAGACAACCCTGTCGATCCCCCGAACTATGCTACTTCCCGCAACCACCAACTTACTTTTGGCCCTCGCCCAATTTACCTCCTCTAGTCTCCTATTGTTTACAGCGTCCTCTTCCTCTCCAACAGCCCCACTCGGAATCAATATCGGTATCGGTATCTTTGACCTAGGATTACTCCTATCCTTGTCCCTCCGTCTCTTTCCAGGCCCTGAACTACCCGGACTACTCCCCTGGTCTTCTTCCGGATCCCTCCTCCTTTTTCCTGGCCTAGACCCCAAGCTACCAACTGTTGCAACTACCTCCATCTCCTCCTCTGTCTCTTCCGAATCGAGCACATCAAATCTGTTTCTGGTGCTGCACTCCCCACTGCCTTTGGACTTTACACCCCTATCTACCTGCTTCCCTGGCCCCCCTTTCCTACCACTTTTGATAGTCCACGCCAAACGCTTTACAGCATTGCTCCGGCCTGGGCCCCCCCTCATCTGTCCTACGTACTTTTCTAGCAGCCCCCACCTCATCACCTACCTCATTCACATCAAAGGTTCTACCCCCATGTTTCCTCTTGGAACCACCGACAACCACCCATCCTTCTCGGAAAGCTACTTTCACAAGCGTAACTCCAGACAGCCCCGCCCTACCAAGTTTTCCCTCCAGCTCAGCAATCTCCCCCTCAAACTTAACAATTGTCTCAAGTAGACGGAGGATTTCCTGACAGTTTGCACATACCTCCCCATATCCCATCGAACGACAGTCCCCATACATCATAGAACAAGTTTGAGTTTCACTATGATTACATCAAAGCGAAATTCGATTCGAAAGCTAAACTGTTGTTCACTGACAAAGACAGCCCAGCTTACGAAATAGAGACTAGGGATATCTATGAGGACATAGCGTCAGACGTGAATGAATGGTTCGACTCAAGTAATTATCCTGACAATCACCCATCTAAGATTCCAAAAAGTGTCAATAAAAAGGTGTTGGGTAAATTTAAAGATGAGAGCAGTGGAAGACAAATCACCGAATTCGTGGATTTAAGGCCTAAATTGTACGCTTATCTCATCGATGATGAAGAGATCAAGCGATGTGAAGGCATTCAAGTGTGTGTGACGAATAAAAGCATCACTTTCGAAGAGTATAAAGACTGCCTTTTCGACAATTTGATGGTGTATAAAAAGATGGCTATGATTCAAAGCGAAATGCATGAGGTATACACCAAGGCAATCAATAAGATTGTGTTGACGGCTGACGATGATAAGAGAATTATATGCAAGGATAAAATACACACTTTTTCACTCGAACATTATTCTGCGATATTTCAACAAAATCAAGAGGATGATGAATGGAGTATGACTGAAGACATCGAAATGTCGTAGGTTTAAAAAAACTCATGAGTTTATAAATTAAAAAAAGAATAGAAAAAAAATAATAAATAAAAACCAAAATAAAAAAAACAAAATATATTATGAGTGATAAGAAAATAAAACACATATCTGTAGAAGGTGTCGTCTTACCCAACGAACTCCTATCCAACATTGATCTATCGAAAGATTTAAAAATCAAACATTTTCGAGGTGTGTTTGCTAGAGACGCCTTGCCAAGAAAAAAAGACTGCGATTTGGAATGTGGAATTTTAAATCTGGACAATATCAGAGGTGAGGGCATGCATTGGGTCATGTGGTTTTCGAATCGGAATAAACATTATTATTTCGATAGCTACGGAATCTCATCGCCGATAGAAATAAGGAACTATTTAATGTCAGTTATTTACAATATCGAACAAGTGCAAGCGCCGCATCGAGTGTTTTGCGATCACCTGTGCCTCTACATTCTCAAGAGATGGTCGGAAGGAGATCACTTTCAAGATATTCTCAACGATTTACATTACAAGAAATTTTTTTCCGGATATATATAGAGAGATATACAAATAAAAAAATGTTTGGTTGCATTAGTTATAAAATAATAAAAAATATAAAATTTTAAATAATAAAAAAAACAAAACAAAACTTGACAGTGGATAAATACAGTCATGTTGACGATAATGAAGGTTCCTCTAGAAAGAAAATAAGAACCACAGTCGACAATTGTTGGTGACATTGCCAACTTAGATGAACAATTCGTTTGGAGATATGAACCTCGACAAGAACCTTTAAATTTAAACAATAAGAAAAGCTACAATCTTCTGATTGATCAGTCGGATGGCGCAGCTAAAAAGTATGTCGATAGAGGAGATGAAAATTTTCGGCAGATGATGAGAGATAATTGCGTGAATAAAGCCATGATGGATGATCTCGACTTGAAATCTAAATGAGTGGTGAACGTAGTGGATCCTAGAGATTCGAATGATGCCGCCACTAAAAGATATGTGGACAACTCTCACGCGAGATTCAGTAAACATCTGAGAGATCCCTACATTCCTAAAGTGATGCAGTCTGAATTGAACGCAAATTCTAACAAGATAATCAATGTGTCTGTTCCTACGAATCCTAATGATGCAGCAACTAAACAACACGTAGACTTAGAACTGAGAAAGAATAACGCCGATGAGTTAGAAATGAAATCGGATCTGGATGTGGGATTCAACAAGATATTGAATCTATCCCAGATCACCGATGCGGACAAAGACTCGACGGCAGTCAACAAAGGCTATGTGGATTCTGCCCTACTGGATTCTCAATCCTATCTGGAATCTCAAGTCGACAAATTGTATCGGAACAAAAAGTCTGGAGGAACCATGGAAGACGGTATCAACATGGATGGATGATCACAATCTATTCGGTCTCAATGCCGACCCGGAATACGATTCCAGCGCAGTCAGCAGAAAGTACTTGGACGAAAATACGGTCTCGAGAAAAGGTGATATCATGGAAGGTAAACTGGACATGAGAGGGTATGCACTCACAAATCTACCAGATCCCAATCACATGACGAATGCCTGCAATCTGATCTTCGTTGTGAAGAAGATAAAATATGCCAGACAACTGATCACGTTCTGGGCCGAGGAGAGCGGTGCATTAGATGTGGAAAAAGCTGAATGGTCTTTCGGAAACGGAGGTAACGGACAGTTGCATGGACTGATAGGATATCCCATGCCTATGGGAGGCGATATCATTCGAATGAGTCTGACTTCTACGGACTTGAGTGAAAAAGCAATCGTCAATATCGTGGTGAATGGTGTGGAATGTGAGAAGAGGAACAGAGTTGAAAAGATGAAGGAGCAACATTCGAACTCTAGCATCTTCAGTACGCCTCTCAAGGTGCAGATGGGTGATAGGATCAATTTCAAGACGAAAACCAATAATCCCGAAGCTGCCACTTCAGTGGTCTCTCTATTGATCGAACTGGATCCTCTGAACAAACAGTGAGTACAAAAACAATAAATAAAAACTAGACTTTATTATTCTGGAGAATCGTGGCTTTTCCCGATGAGATTGCATGATTTGTCATCACCCCCACAGTGTGTGATGAATTGCTTTTGACTGTCTCACTGAAGTTCCTTCACTGATGTCATGAAAAAGGTGAGTACAGAAGTCTCAAATGAATCAGTGTGATAAAAAAATGTTTAGGTAAAAACCATCATTAACGGTGGAGAGGGTTAATACCAATATCGTCGTCCAACAAGTTAATGACCTACAAAAGGGGTTATATTTGTTTGACACATACCCACTGAGTGCTGTATCTATTTGAAAATGGTTCGTTGTATCCAAAATATTGATGTTTGGCAGCTTATTAAGGGTTAACAAGTGCTAACAGGAATATTTATTCATGCAACTTGTAATTTCACACCAAAAACTGTGAATGGCCATTTTTACTTAAAAATCTATGAGATGTTTTCAGAGAAATCCAGGGAGAACATGAATTTTAAGCTGTTGATGGGTATAATTGTTTATCCTGCCCAAAACGGGTTAAGGGTTGTTTTTTTAATATGCTTATTACTTATAAAAATAATTCTCAGTGAATTCTACTTCCACTTATGTTGATTTCTCCTCTTAACTTTGGGTGCTGCGGGTATGCAAACACGGCCCACTTTTTCAACATTTTGATGTTTGAGAACCAGCATAGGGTTAACAAATGCTTAGTGGAATATTTTGTACATGCAACTTGTAATGCACACTAAGATCTGAGAATGGCCAATTTTTCTTGAAAATCTATGAGATGTTTTAGAGAAATCCTCGGATAACATGAATTTTTAACCTTTTGAGGGGTATCACCCTGTAACCAGCCCTAAACGGGTTAATGCTTGGTTTTATGAATACCTTCATTACTTACAAAAATGATCCTCGGTGAATCCCACTTCCAATGAAGGTGGTTATGTTCATCTCGCAGGTACACATTGGGTGTAATGGGTGGCCACGTACAGCTCATTTTCTCAAAATTTGCTGTCTCTGGAGGGTTAACAAACGCTTACCGGAATCTTTTGTTCATGTAACTTGTAATGTCACTCCAAGACCTGCAAGTGGTCAATTTCTCTTGAATACTTACTAGATTTTTTTGAGAAATCCACAGAAAATGGGAATTTTAAGCTTTTAAGGGTTCATCTCCTTAACCGGGCGAAAATGGGTTAAGACCTCAATTTTGGAATACCCTTACAACTTACTAAAAATTTTCCCTATCAGTTTTGTGTCCCGTAAAAGAAGTTATGTTTCTCGGCAGCATTCCCATTTGATGTTGTTGGTGTCCAAAAACAGACTACTTTTTTTTTAGAAATTTTGATATTTAGCAGCCCATGGAGGGTTAACAAATGCTTATCTGAATATTTTATCCATGCAACTGGTAATGTGACTCTAAGACCTATCAACGGCCATTTTCTCTTGAAACCCTACAAGACGCTTGTAAAGAAATTCAGGGAAAACAACCTGTAGAGGGTTAATAAATGATCACCGGAATATTTTGTCCATGCATCTTGTAATGTCACACAAAGACCTGCGAATAGTCAATTTTTCCTAAAAACCTACAAGTTGCTTTTAGAGAAATCCACAGAAAATGGGAATTTTAAGCTTTTAAGGGGTATCTCTCTTTAACCAGTCCAAAATGGGTTAAGACTTCGACTTTTGACTACCCTTACCACTATCAAAAATGTTTCCCCATCAATTTTGCGTCCGATAAAAGAAAGAACCTTCCTCGGTGGTACACCAAGCGGGTGCTGTTGGTGTCCAAAAACAACCCATTTTATCACAATTTTGTTTTTTAGCAGCCCGTGGAGGGTTAATAAATGCTCACCGCAGTATTTTGTCTATGCAGCTTCTATTGTCACACCCAGGCCTGGGAGTGACAAATTTTTCTTGAAAATCTACAAGACTTGTTTAGAGAAATCCACGGAAAATACGAATTTTTGAGCTTTATGGGGGTATTGCTGTTTAACCAGCCCAAAACGGGTTAACGCTTGGTTTTTTAAACACCCTTATTACTGACAAAAATAATTCTCGGTGAATTCCACTCCCAATAAAGGAAGTTATGTTTATCTCTCGTGTATCGTTTGGGTGCAGTGGGGGCCTGAAACCGGCCTATTTCATCAAAATTTCGATGTTTGGCAGCCTGTGAAGGGTTACCATATGCATCGCCTGATATGTCGTGTGTTTCAAAGGGCGTGTCACAGACAGGTCTAGCAATGACGAATGTATAAAAAAAATCTACAAGACGTGTTTCGAGAAAGTGCCGATAAACCCCAATTTTAGCAGTTTTTTGCCAATTCAGACGAAATAAGGGTGAAATCGAAAATTCCGCTTCGGTACATTTTTAGATTTTGTGCCCCTTAAACGTGTGCAAAATTTCGTGAAAATCAGTTCGAAAATGGCTTCTGAATCGTACGGACAAAATGTGTGGAAAAAAAAAAAAAAAAAAAAAAAAAAAAACCCAAAAAACTAGACTTTATGATTCTGGAGAATCATGGCTTTTCCCGATTAGATTCCATGATTTTTCATGACCCCACAGTGTCTGATGAATTGTTTTTAACTGTCTCACTGAAGTTCCTTCATTGATGTTATGAGAAAAGTGAGTATAGTAGTCTCAAATGACTCGGTTTGGGTTTGATAAAAAAATGTTTAGGTAAAACCCATCATTAACGGTAGAATGGGTTAATATTAATATCAATGTTTCCCTATCTGTTTTGCGTCCGGTAAAAGAAATTACGTTTCTCTGTGGCATTTCCATTTGATGTTGTTGGTGTCCAAAAACAGACTATTTCTTCAATTTTTTTTTACATTTAACACCCATGGAGGGCTAACAAATGCCTACCAGAATAATTTATCCATGTAATTGGTCATATGACACCAAGACCTATCAATGGCCATTTTCTCTTGAAAACCCCGCAAAATGTTTGTAAAGAAATCCAGGGAAAACGATTTTTTAAGCTTTTGATGGGTATCCCTGTTAACCTCCCCAACAGGGGTTAACGCTTGGTTTTTTGAATACCTTTATTACTTACAAAAATGGTCCTCTGTGAATTCCACATCCAACAAAGGAGTTATGTTTATCTGTCATGTATACATTGTGTGCTGTGCGTGTCTGAAAACAGCCCCATGTTAACAAAATTACGATGCTTGGCAGTTTGTAGATGGTTAATAAACGCTCACTGGAGTATTTTGTCCATGCAACTTGTAATGTCACATAAAGACCTACGAATAGTCAATTTGTCTTGAAACCCTACAAGTTACCGTTAGGGAAATTCACAGAAAATGGGAATTTAAAGCTTTCAAGGGATATCTCTCTTTAGCCTGCCCAAAATGGGTTAAGACGTCGACTTTTGAATACCCTTACTAATTACAAAACTGTTTCCGTATAAATTGTACGCTCGATAAAAGGAGGCACTTTTCTTTGTGGTGTACCCTTTGGGTGCTGTTGGTGTGCAAAAACAGCCCATTTTATCACCATTTTGACCTTCAGCAGCCCGGGGAGGGTTAACTAATACTGACCGGAATATTTTGTTCATGCAACTTGTAATGTCAAACCAAGATCTGCAAATAGCCGATTTTTTCTTGAAAACCTATAAGATGTTGTTAGAGAAATCCACAGAAAACGGGTATTTTAAGATTTTAATGGGTATCTCTCTTTAACCAGCCCAAAATGGGTTAAGACGTCAAATTTTGAATACCCTTACACTTTCAAAAATATTTTCCGATCAATTTTGCGTCCGATAAATGAAGGCCCCTTTCTCCGTGGTATACCGTTTGGGTGCTGTTGGTGTCTAAAAACAGCCCATTTTATCACAATTTTTACTTTTAGCTATTCGTGGAGGGTTAACTAATGCTGACCGGAATATTTTATCCATGCAACTTGTAATGTAACACCAAGACCTGAGAGTGACCAAGTTTTCTTGAAAATCTACAAGACTCGTTTAGAGAAATCCACGGAAAACATGAAGTTTTGAGCTTTTTGGGGGTATTGCTGTTTAACCAGCCCAAAACGGGTTAACGCTTGGTTTTATGAACACCCTTATTACTGACAAAAATGATCCTCGGTGAATTCCACTCCCAATAAAGGAAGTTATGTTTATCTCTCCCGTATTGTTTGGGTGCAGTGGGGGCCTGAAACCGGCCTATTTCATCAAAATTTCGATGTTTGGCAGCCTGTGGAGGGTTAGCATATGCATCGCCTGATATGTCGTGTGTATCAATGGGCGTGTCACAGACAGGTCTAGCAATGACGAATGTATAAAAAAATCTACAAGACGTGTTTCGAGAAAGTGCCGATAAACCCCAATTTTGGCAGTTTCTTGCCAATTCTGACAAAATAAGGGATAAATCGAAAATTCCGCTTGGGTACCTTTTTAGATTTTGTGCCCCTCTATGCGTGTGCAAAATTTCGTGATAATCGGTTCGAAAATGGCTTCTGAATCGAACGGACAAAATGTGTGGGAAAAAAAAAAAAAAAAAAAACCCCAAAAATAATAATCCGTAGAAAAACAATAGTCTTTTCCAGAGGGAAAAGCCTAATAATCACTTTTTTGTGCTGTAGGGGAGATAACTCAAAAGAAAAATATAACTGGATTTTGAGAGAGAGAATAAATCAATGTCTGAAAATCCAATTATATTTTTTTTTTATTACTTTTTATTTTGTTTTGGTTTGACATTACAAACTTGCATAAATTATTTGTTTTGGTTTAACATTCTTAAACACTCATCCATGTCTAAACCAAGATCCAACATAGTAATAATAAATTCTTCAAAAGCTGTTTCTCCTCTTTACGTTAAAATATCTAGTAAATGTCTCACGCAATCTTTCGTGGTTATTCCCTGTTTTTTTAATTCGTTCTACCATTTCCGAAGTCAATATTACGGGTGTTGTCATTTCCAACTGATCTAATATATTTAATAAATTGCTCTCATCTATGTTATCTACCAAATGCTTTCGATTTTGTCTTAAACATTCTCGATCTTGATTATTCATTTTTTTAGTTTTGTTTTATTATTTATTTTTTTTATATTTTATCGATATTTTTTTAGGTATTTTAATTTCTATTTTTATATATATTATATCGTCGAACGATAGACTTTTTTGTCCGTCCGATTCGAATTCTAACTCTATATCAGATAGGACTAGAGCAAAAGCCTTGATTCTCCTCGGTACATTCTTATCGAATTGCATCTTAATTTGAATGTCTAAGATGCTACTCTTGAGTCATCTGTTTACTAATGTCGAATACGAACAGGGGATACATTGATTTGTATTCGGTGGGAGTGATCTTAGGATTACCCATCAATTCATCCAGTTGATCATATTTCTTTCTGAAATCCGCGGCGTCACTGTATAGTCTGCAGAAATCGTTCTTATCGAAAGTGGCATTGTGATCGATGGCCGGATATCTTGTGGCATTTAGAAATACCTGCATGTTTCTCAAGTTACAATGATCGAATTGGGAAGGATTTTTCTCCTCTTAGCCATGGAATACTTGTACATTTTTTCCTTCATGGTTCTATTCCAACGTTCGATCACATTAGCTTTCCCTTCGTTTTCGACGGAATAGAGGTCGACCAATGGATGAACGAGACTGTTGTAAAATTCCTTCCCTTTTTCCACCCACAATTTATCCAGTTTTCGAGAAGACGATGCAAATATGCTCTTCAGAGCCTCGACCACGCAAGCCCCTGATTTATTCTTCAGAGGTCTCATCCATCCGTATTTCGAAAGCACGTCGATGACCGTCAGTATGTATTTAATGCCCTTGTCCCATTTCGAATGCGACCAGATCGGCTGACCAAATCTGATGCAGACCCTTTATGAATACCCTTCTCCTTCGAAATTTATGCACGACGGGCTTGTGTAGTTCATTCGCCAATGCATTTGTTAATAATGTTTTCTGGACATTTTATTTTATGACCCCATCCAAATTGACGTTTGGTACCAATCACTTTACCGACCAACGAATGCTCGAGTCTCTCTCTCCAAGTGGGATTTGGTATATTTTTCAACGTCGTCAACATGTTTTTATCACAGATTTGATTACGATTCTCGACGTTGGGTTGTTTAGCGTAGCACAGATCGTGAGTGTAAGTGGCCGCATCCACCCTATTGATGGGTTTGCTCCAAGATTAAGGTGTCAGATCTCGATTCAATCTCTTATTTAATTTCGTGCCAGGTCCTGTGAATTGATGTCCTGTCAGATGGATTTCGACGGGTAGATTATTATTCAATTTATTGCACTACATTTGACGAATTGCGTTTTTGTCGAACCGCACATTTGACACGTTCTGCGAAGCATGGGACTTTTATTTTTTGTCAATACTTTTTTAACGTTAACCGTATCGGTAACTCTCTTGCATTTGATGCAATACATTTTGTTTTTTCGTATATATATATTTTAATTATTTTTTTTTTAATTTATATATAATTTTTCTTCTTTTATATATGCATGTTTTCAATCGATTGCTTCTGGAATCTTTTGGAATCCGAAAATTTACGAAATGATTGTCTTGCTTCTTCCCTACCTTTTTCCACGAGAGAATCCTTCAATTCTTCCTTGAGAATCTGATGACCCTCTTATCTTCGCTTTCATGACTTCGTATTTTTGTTTTTCGTTCAATATGTGAATGAATTCGCCGTCTGAAATCCTACCGTCTTTCAATGACATAGAGATCTTATCCGACATGGAATCGATCTTTGCATCGGCTAAAATGCTGATGTTTTCGTGTTTCTTGGCCTTCACGGATAATTTCTTAGCAAGAAATTTCCTGATCGTACTGAGGAATCCAGCAGTCAAAGCCAATCCTTCTCTACGGCCAACACAACCCGAAGAGCAACGAGGGCAGTCGACAATAGACTGATTCCGGCAACGTTCTAACCCATAGAGACTGTGATGAGAGTCAAATCCACACCACTCACAAATTTCTCTAATCTGGAATATTTCTCATTGAGCGAACAATGAGAATCTCTCTCTCTCTCTCTCGCGCGTCAGATACGATTGAATTCTATTGATTTGTTTGATTCAATACCTCTGCGCCTCGTCTTCATTACTTTCTGGTGGTAGAAGAGGTGCCATGGGCTCCACCTTCTCTAACAATGGATAAATGTTTTTATTTCGAAGTTCCATTTTCATTTTATTTTTATTTTATATCTATTATTATATAGTTTGTGTATTTTATTTTTCACTGTTTATTATTTTAACCAAAAAAAATTTTCGTGGTGGTGGCGATCGTCGTCGTCAGAAAGATACGTGGAATAACACACATCATTGTCGTCATCGTTAGAAAGATATGGGAAATAACACATAGTGATTTCTAACACCGTTCGATGAAAGCAAGCTCTCGATTTCATGGAATCGTTCATTATAATTATTGTATAAAAAAAATTCCTATTCTTATTATAAGTTTTTGTATTATTATGAATATTATTTATAAGGTTTTTTTTATTTTCACCACCTTATTTATAAAAAAAAAAAAATTGTTAATGTTTTCTTACATGGAATCTATACATTTGTTTCTAAAGTTTCTACCCTTAAAACAAGGAATCCAACATTAAAAACCTCCTTCCGTGGTAGTGGTCCCCTATTTTCCAACAAATATTTCAAAACGCATCCTCTCTCTTTATTGGTGAGACCTCGATGCACTATCTTGAACTTTTCCAATTTAGTGGGTTTGGGTTCTTTGACGCTAACCATGAATTGCTTCCAACATTCGATCAAATCGTATACATGGAAACAATGCGTTTCCATTCCATCGTGAACCACAAATGATCAATGTGATTAAATTCTTTCTCCTCTCGACAGCAGAGGCGCCTTTCGCGCATGTTGTGAGCCAATTGTTCATTCATGCAGACCATGTAAGCTCTGCACAGTGCCATTCAGAGAAACTGAGCTCTCAATTTCATGGAATCGTTCGTTTTACTCATAATTAATTTATACAAAAAACATTTTCTATTCTTATTATTCATTTTTTTCTATTATTATGAATATTATTGGGTTTTTTTTAGTTTTTTATTTCTTATATAAATATATAAAAAAAACAATTATTATTTAACAAAAAATTGTTTTAGCGGTTTCCTCTTTTCCAACAAATATTCCAAAACGCGTTCCCTGTCTTCGGTTGTGATACTTCGATGCGCTAACTTCAGTTCTTCCAATTTTGAGTAGAATACTAATCAGCCTTAGCTTTTCATAAATGGGTCTTTATACTTTTGTGAGTTGTTACATTCATTTTTATCGAATCAGTGAATGTCAGGTTGCCATTTTAATACCCGTTCTTCACGCGTATATATGAATAAGTTGAAAAAATATTATATTACTGAACATTTGAATTCCTAGTTCTTTCTGCAGTATGTTTTCCTTCAACTTAAAAGAATAAATGGCAGCAAACACGTTTTGTAAACTTCTGTACAGGTGTGTGTGCAATGCGTTAGGGGGGGGGGGGGTGGGGGGAGAAAATTACCATGCAGGTTTTAAAATACGTTTGACCAAGGGGTACAGTTGACATCACCACGGCAGCCATGAACCCTATGTTCGAATGCAGCACGCGGGGACGTGATACCATACCTAGAGTTTGGAAATAGGTCTTAAACATTTGAAACTCCTGTTACCGTACTTAGGAATTCGGCCGGGATTTTCAGTTATCTGTGTCGATATTTATAATTTTTTTATTTTGAAATGAGAAACTATGTCCATTCGACATATCGTATCCTGTTGTAGACGAGGTCCCATGCGTCCACCGCCATTGGGTGAGGCATACCGGAGGGGGGGGGGGGTCTAAGAGATAAAATTAGCTGTAATTTTTGAATTCATTGCGGTACAGAGGTGTGGTTGGAGTCAAAATGACGGTTATCGGGCGCAGTTTATGATACACTATGTTGGGATGCTATGCCCAGCTCAGAAATAAACATTCGAGATCAAAACATGAATAATCGACATGGCTCCCCGACATTAAAACGCGTCGAATACTGTTGTTTGGTTGTGATATGCACTCATTTTTGTTCAAGTCGATCAGAAAATATCTTGGGAAAAGATTTCGATAAACATGGGCAAGACAAGATCTGGGCATTTTAACATACTCAACAGCACACCTTCCCATCCCTACCGAGAAAAGCCTTTCTTCTCCATTTGCGCCGCCATTTTAAAATGTCTGAAGCTGATAGCAGACCTTTAAGCAGACCTCGACCGAGTGACTCCACATACTACTCTTCGACTCATCTCGGTATTTAAAGATACCCACAACATGGCTCCTATGCGGCTGCTCTTAACTCCCATATGTCTCCTAGCTCCTATACAGTTCCTATATAGCTTTTATATAGCTTCTAGTAGTCCAGTCATTGTCTTCTTTGTACAACGGCTAAAGTTCCCAGTTCAAGTCACTATTATTCTTGTTTTTTTTCAACACTGCTTGCTCGAACGACTTATGGGGCAAATAGACTATCGAGTATCAGTATTTGCTCAAACAAGTGACTCCACATACGACTCTTCGACTGAGTTCGGTAAAAAGGGATTCATGGAGAAGGCATTGCTCGATCGACTCGAATCTTATGGAGCACGTGAGCTTTTGAGCAATTGATCGAACGAGTGACTCTTTGGCTTACCATCTAAAATGGGATGTCGAAACTAGGGCAGTGCCACAACTGGGATTCGTTCATACCTATGCTTCCCCATTAGACGACTTCCATCCCAGGCGTAGGTGACGGGGCCTTATTTTACCTGTATAGGAAAAGCTCTAAAATATGGTACACGGCAATTTAAAAAAATATCCCTCCCCTCTAGTTTTCTTTGTTTATTTTCATTCAATATCACGTTCTCTACAAAGAATAAATGTCGAAGGTCCAATAATATCATCTGTATTAGTTATTTTAACCCTTTCCGTGTTGAAAATTGAACATACCGAGAAACAAAAATCACATCTTTATGTGGCCTAAAATGGGAGACATGCGTAATGGTTTAGGATCAGTATAGTAAGAGTAAGGGTTAGCAGTACCCTTACTATACTGATCCAAATAATTTCTCCCGAGTTTTAAATGTTCTCTTCTAGCAGCAAATGGGCTTTGTATTAACAAGTGGAACACAGGTAGGATGAAAGGGTGTACCTTTGTCCCATAGCCCAAAACACTGGCTTATAAAAAAAATAACACAACAGTATACGTTACTTGCCAGGTATGGCGTCATGTGATGCTAAGTAAGGATTAATATTAGGCGTCCTGTAACGTATTTATCATGCCACTAAACGAATTAAGAGATCCGAATCGCTTAATTTTTTAACATTTATCAGGAAACTGTCTTTTATTTGAACGAAAATGGGTATAAACTTGAGGTGGGAAAATTAATTCGAAAACAAAATGGAGCCCATCAGAGGAGGTTGTATGGGCTCCTACACGGTCACTGGAACTGTATGGAGTCAGTCCGATAGTCGGTTCCCTATTTAAAAACCTAATATCACATAGTCCACCTATGCTATTTGAGCACGTTAACTGATCAAATTAAACAGCTGGCTGAATTTATCAAACTATCAAACTATGATGGAGAGTATTGAAAAATGAAATGAAAGTGTCAATGACACTGTAGCTCAACTTGACAAACTTGAACTTGGTAAGTTATAAATGAAATGTCAAAATTGAAGATCATTGGTACTAATGTTACTTGACGAAATTTCAACATAACAGCATTGTGGGTGCACAACGTCAGAGTAATCCATGCATTTTCAAATTTAAACTGTAAGACTGGCTAAAGGAAGAATGTTGATACACAAATGCAGCATGTTCAGAGATTATTGTAAAAGGCAACTTTTTTCACAGAAATGAATGCTAATCAATAGCTCTTATCTAAAGGTCTTGCCTAATGAGCACACCGAGTTCAAAAACAATCCTATGATAAATGTGGCCTGTAGGCCATGTCAAAGAATAAATTCAAAGATTGTTGCTAACAGCAACAGTTTTTGATGGAAATGAAAAGAAAATCAATACCTCCTGTCTTTGTCACCCTGCATAAGCATACAAAGTTTCAACACAACCTGATAATGAATGTGCCCTCTGAGGCATTCCAAAGGAAGATGTTAATGCACAAATGCACTAAGCAGAAGGTCATTGCTTGTGGCAATGTCTTTTTTTTTCTTTTTTTTTTGTTTGTTGTTTTTTTTATGGAAATTCATATATGTACACTGCAGAGAGTGCAAAAGGGATGTTGACGCACAAATGCAGTAAGTTCAAAGGCCGGTGATAACGACAATACATTTTTATGGAAATGAAAAAAAGCAATAGCACACATCTAGAGGTCACCCCGAACACACATACCAAGTTTCAAAGTGACCCGATCATATATGAGCTCTGAAGGGTGTGTTAAATGGAAATATTGAGGTCTGACTAAACTAAGTTCAAAGGTCAGCGGCAACATTTTTTGACAGAAATGGAAGAAAATCGACAGCTCCCATATAGATGTCACCCCACACAAGCACACCAAGTCTGCAAGCGATCCAAGCATAAATGTGCCCTGCAGGGTGTGTCAGAGGGAAATATTGATGCTTAGCTGCACTAAGTTTTTACTCAGTTCATCGAAGGTCATTGCCAGTGGCAACATTTTTTGACGGAAATAGAAGAAACTCGATAGCTCCCATCCAGAAGTAACCCCAAACAAGCGTACAAAGTTTCAAACCGATCCGATCATAAATGTTCCCTCTAGGGCATGTCAAAGGAATATATTGATTATTGATGCCTGACTAAACTAAGTTCAATGGTCGTTGCCATTGGCAACATTTTTTGAAGGACGGAAATGGAAGAAAATCGATAGCTCCCATCTAGAGGTCACCCCAAACAAGCATACCAGGTTTCAAAGCAATCCGATCATAAATGTGCCCTGTAGGGTGTGCCAAAGGGAAATATTAAGGTCTGACTAAACTAAGTTATACGAACGATAGCTGCGGCAAGATTCTATAACGGAAATGGAAAAAAATCGACAGCTCCAATCTAGAGGTCACCCCAAACAGGCATGCCAGGTTTCAATGCAATCCGCTCATAAATGTGCCCCTGTAGGGTGTGCCAAAGCCAAATATTGAGGTCTGACTAAACTAAGTTCTAAGAACGTTGGCCGTGGCAACATTTTTCGACGGAAATGGAAGAAAGTCAACAGCTCCCGTCTAGAGGTCACCCCAAACAAGCACGCCAGGTTTCAAAGCAATCCGATCATAAATGTGCCCTGTAGGGTGTACCAAAGGGAAAAATTTAGGTCTGACTAAACTAAGTTCTAAGAACGTTGGCCGCGGCAACATTGTTTTGACGGAAATGGAATAAACTCGATAGCTCCCATCTAGAGCTCACCCCAAACAAGCATGCCGGGATTCAAAGCAATCCGGTCACAAATGTGCCCTCTAGGGTGTTCCAAAGGGAAATATTGAGGTCTGACTAAACTAAGTTCTAAGAACGTTGGCCACGGCGACATTTGTTGACGGCAATTGAAGAAAATGTATAGCTCCCATCTAGAGGTCACCCCAAACAAGTATACCAAGTTTCAAAGCGATCTGATCATACATGCGACCTGTGTGGTGTGCCAGCGGAAATTGTGGACGTGCGTACGTACGAACGCACGTACGCCGACGGACGGAGAAGTGATAGCAATAGCTCAGCTTGACTTTGTCAGGTTGAGCTAAAAAAACTTTCAAGATAACTCTTATTTTTAAAATAAATTGTAGAGTCCCTTACACTGTAGCCTACTCCCTGTAAAGCTTAAATTATTTTCCACCGTAAACTAACAATGTTCCACTACCGGTGGTTCCCATGGGGAACGACGATTGCCGCTGAGAACAGGGTGTTCGCGAGAAGAATAAGTTTAACATCTACTTACCAAGACCGATACATGTAATCGCAATAAGACTAAATATGTAAGGTTCGTCAACCATTTTGTGTTTACATATACACTATCGATAGAAATGTGACGACACTTTTATTACTTCCTCGTTCAGCCTAAACATTATATTAAACTCACAAACGTTATTAACATTGCGTTTAAGAGATCGCTCGTGCATAAGGTAGATAAGAAAACAAACAGTGATGGGGGTATGTCTATATATCTTGTACTCTGTGCTCTTCAAACTCTCAAACAGTTGTGCACGAATGTTCGCGATTCAAAACAAATCTTTCAATCGCCGCTCAGAAGAAATAATAACAAGACGTCTTAATCGCTCCCTTGTGTGTGGTTCGGTATCCACCAGGGTGAACCGCAGTTCGTCCTTTGACAAGGCACTTAATTCCAATTGCTCACGTGGAGGCACCATGTACTGAGTCGTCCTGCCCGTCGTTCGCGCACTTGCCTTCGATCATACCTTGTCCGGAATTTGTTCGTTGGGGAGTCTGACAGTTGTTTGCGCTGCTCGGTGGTTTTCTCCGGGTACTCCGGCTTCCTCTACCCGTAAAACTATCCGACCGAGATGACCTTTGCTGTCAAAAGTGTCGTTAAACCCAAATGAAAAATCGCTCACTTGGGATAGTTGCTTAAACGGTTTTTAGGATCATATTCAGCATATGCCACGACGAGGGAATAAACGTGATAATATTTTTATAGCACTGTTGTCCATGCCAGATGATTTAAATGACTAGATTCTAGTATCGCCAGAGAACGGACCATTTTCCGGAGACTTGGATTTCTAAACACCATTTTTCCCAAATAGGTGTCAATGCACCAGTTGTGTCCGCATCATAATTTAACACAATAATTTTTGGCAAGTCTGAAATGAGTTTTGCAGGATTTGAAGTGTTTTTTGTTTGTGCAGAAAAATGTTTACCTAAATGATCCAATGATCCGAATAAGGTGAGTGATGGAGGAGTAGAGTGGAGGTTAAAATTTGGGGCACCATAGGGAGCCCAACTACTGTCACGAACGTTGCTAATTTCGCTTCGTTATTTCACTATTCCGGGAAATCCCGTGTTCCGTTTTATATTGTTTCGTGTTTTTGTAATTGGAAAGAAGTTGTCAAAATATCACGCTTTCGTCAAATCTCTTAGTTCTTTTCACAATTATTCCTCAAATTCCCGACGTTTGGTCCCTCGAGCCGGATTTGAAATGGCAGAGAAACAAATACGTATTCGCAGAGCACACCGAGGACAGAGCTCGAAACTGATTAAACAAATGGAAGAAGCCTTAGCGGCGAAAAAACACTGTTCAATGTTCACTCGTTTTGGCAAATCTACGTAAAAAAGCTACAAATGCTAGAAGAAATTGATTAAAAACTGATAGATATGCTAGATCCTGAAGCCGAGTGCTTCAAAAACACAATAATAGAATGTGGCGATTTTATAAATGACTTGAACAAACTTATTCGCGTCACCGCTTGGGTTTTGCGATTCACAAAAAATGCACAGCAAGACAAGTGCAGAACAAGACCACTACAAACATCTGAACTTGATAACTCAAAAAGTGTTTTTGTGAAGAGGAACCAGAGTTCAGCGTATCCTGATGTTATTAAAGCCTTGTTGAGGACAGACTCCGCCAAAGTTATCAATAATCACCCAATTACAGCTGTTCTTAGATTCAAATGACATCATACGTTGTCGTGGACGTATTCAAAACGCTTCACTTGAGGATAATACGAAACATCCAAATTTATTATCACAACTTTTCCAAACTTCCAGTTCTTGATGTTCACAGGAGACTTAAACACACCGGCGTTAATTCAACTGTGACATCAATTCAGTCAGCGTTCTGGATTCCACAGGCTCGGCAATTAGTCCGGTCACTTCTCAAACAATGTGTTATATGTCGCAGACTTACTTGCACACCATATCGCTTACCTAACCCACCACCTCTCCCGTCAGGTAAAGTTTCGGAGGTACCGCCATTCTACTACACTAGTGTCGCTTTTTGTGGACCTCTAATGGTTCAGGGGAATGATGGTGTGGAAAATTGCTATATTTGCTCGTTCACGTGTTCTGTGACCCGAGCCATCCATTTGGAATTGACACAGGATTTGACAACCGTCTCGTTCATGCCCGCACTCCGTCGCTTCGCTAGCAGACATTCGATGCCTAGAAAACTGATTTCAGATAACTCGAGTACGTTTTTAGCTGCAAACTCATATATTCGTGATTTGTTTCATTCTCGTGACGTGTGATAAACTGTGTTTACAAGGTATACAATGGGACTTCATCACAAACTGGGCACCCTGGCAAGGTGGCTTTTACGAAAGACTGATTGGGGTCACCAGATCAGCCTTGAAAAAAGTCCCCTCTATCGTGCAATGGTAAGCTTCGAAGAGTTGAGAACAATTATAACCGAAATTGAAGCTTGTGCAAACAATAGACCGTTAGTTTATATCTCGGCGGACATTTCTGACGGGGAAGCATTAACCCCATCTCATTTCCTCAATGGGCATGTCACAACTCTTCCTCACCCACCAGTATTTGACGATGAGTTGAGTGACCCACAATTTGACATTCGAAGCACTGATCTTGAGAAACGAGCACATCGAGCAGCATTGTTACAAACTTTCACAAATCGATCGACTCACGAATATCTTGCCTACGAGAATTTCAGAAGTTTAATGGTCACAACCGCGAGTGTGTTAAACTCTGCTCTGTCGTGCAGATTAAGAAGGACATTATTAAGATACTGAATTGGAAGTATGGAGTAGTCACTGAAATTCATCGTGGTGTCGATGGTTTAATAAGAACTGTATCATTCAAAACTCAACACGGAACGACAAATCGACCAATTTCAAAACTGTTCCCACTTGAAGAGTATATAGCACATCTATCGAATCAAAATCACCACAGGATACTTCACATATATCATCTTCTTTGGGCAGGAGTGACGTTGATAATGAGTTACCCCCTCAGAACAGTAGGTCCAAACCTCGCAGAGCTGCCGCCTACGTGCACAGCAAAGAATCCAGTCGTGGCTTACCGATAAATAGACTGTTGTACCATTTACTGCACTATGTTTTGGTACTTGGTCCTCAGTTACATGTACTTTGGCGGGGGAGGTTGTCATAAATATTGCCAATTTCGCTTCATTATTTCACTATTCCGGGAAATCCCCGTGTTCCGTTTTATATTGTTTCGTCTTTTTGTAATTGAAAGGAAGTTGTCAAAATATCACGATTTCGTCAAATCTCTTACAATTCTTTTCACAATTATTCCTCAAATTCCCGACAACTATTAACCTAAGGACCCAATTTGAACAAACATGGATCCCCCCCCCCCCCCCCCCCCGAGGTTGTATATCAAATGTGAAAGAATTCCGACTGGTTGATCTGAAGAAGATTTTTAAAGATATTTCCTCATATTACATCTAGTCGAAATTCGAGCTCCCATAGGAAACCCAAATATCCTAGGGATTTCGTCTAAACAATCTTGAATCTGACCCTCATACCAATGATGTATGCCAAACACTAGAAGATTCTGACTGGTTGCCAAGAAGAATATTTTTAAAGATTATTCCTCATATTGTTAAAAATCCGGGCTCCTGTATTGAACCCAAATATGAACCAAGGGGCTTCATTTTAACAATATTGGATCTGACTCCCCTATGAATGCTGTGTACCAAATATCAAAAGATTCTGACCATTGGTTCTAGAGACATTTTTAAAAATTATTTTTGCAAATATACTAGCTCCTGGGTTCCTACGGGAACAGAGGAATTTTTATTATTGCACGAGTCAAGTACTTATGACCCAATAATACGCCATACCAAATTCGATTCAAATCAGACCATTGGTTCAGAAAATAGAAAGTTTGGGCGGGACCAAAAATCTTGCCCCTCCCATAACAAAGGCAAATATTGCTCGACGAAACTTGTTTGAACAAAATTGATTCTACCTCTCAAAAGGAAGTTCCACACCAAATATCAAGTCAATGTACCCACTGGTTCATAAAAATATTTTAAAAATATTTTGGAGCAATTTTCCCCTCCCCTCCCTAAGGGGCTGGATATGATGGTGTTCAACATTCGGGACCATCATTCACAAAAACTTTTACTTGAATTGGCCCAGTGGTTTTGGAAAAGTTTAAAACATAGTGTTGACGGATGACGGATGGAGAGAGATTAGATAAGCTCAGTTTGACTTCGTCAAGGTGAGCTAAAAAGTTCGAAAAAATCGATAACTCCCATCTAGACATCACACCAAAGCTACATATGAAATTTGCAAAAGATCGGATAAGAGGTGCGTCATGTAGGGCGTGCTAATGGAATTGTTGACAATTTATATGCCAAATACAAAATGGCAGCTGGCGGCATGTTTTTCTGAAAAATTAAGAAAAATTCGATAGCTCCCATCTAGACATTACGCAAATGCTACATATGAAATTTGAAAAAGATCAGGTGAGAGATGCAGCGAGTAGGGAGAGCTAATGGAATTGTTGAGAGCTTATATGCCAAATCCATGATGGCCGCAGCAAGCCATGTTTTTCAAGTAAATTCGGAAAAAATTGATAGCTCCCATCTACACCAAATCTGCACATATAAAATTAGAACAAATTATCGGCTAGAGGTGCGGCCTGTAGGGCGTGCTAATGAAATTGTTGACAATTTATATGCCAAATCTAATATAGCCCCTGTCAGCCATGCTTTTCAGTTCAGAAAATGGGATAGCTCCCATCTGGACATTACACCAAAGCATATGAAATTTTTAAGAGATCAGATGAAAGATGCGGCCCATCTATAGAGTGTTCTAATGGAATTGTTGACAATTTATTTGCCAAATTCAAGATGGTCACCATGTTTTTCAACGAAATTTGGAAAAATTAGTTCCTATCCGGACGATACTCCAATCCCACGATAAAATCTGAGCTGATCGGGTGAGAGATGCGCCTGTACGGTGTGCTAAGGGAATTGTGGACGGGGAGAGGTACGGACTTCCGGATGGACGTATGTATGTATGGACGGACGAACTCCGGATCTGAACCCATCTCAGCTGTTCCTACTTGACGTTGTATGGGCTATTGGAGTGGGTTTGATTTGACTAAACCTGTAATATTCCAATCTCAAATATTAAAAGCTTTTCGGGCAGTGGTTTGGGAAATGGAGACAGTTTTTATATTACCCAGAGTGTTAGCATATAAAATACATTTAACGGAAAGATCATTTGGATTTTTCAGAAATATATTCGATACTGTCGCCTGGCAGCAGGTGTTGGGTTAATACACGTTCAAAACGTATAATTTCTGAAAATTCTTATTTTCTGTCTTAAAAAGATAGCTTATGACCCCTCAATGGGATCAAGTTAGAGGGTCATAGGCTACATTTTTAGGCGAAAATATGAAAACAACAATAAGGCTCAGTGGCGGCCTAAGAGTGTCTGGGGCCCCGGACATACTTAAGCAAGGGGCCCCATATATGCAGAAGGCCGCAGGCTTGAGGTGATGCTGGTTATAGGGGGGGGGGGTCCGCTCCCATTGACGGGGGTGTGGGGCAGAGCTATACGGTGTCTAGGAAGTCCAGCACCACCCCACCCCCCAAAGAAAAAACAAAAGTGTCAATGACACTGTAGCTTAACTTGACTGTGGGTAGTGTTTGATAAAAAGGATAATGTTCATTTTTTTACCCCATTTTTTTATGAAAGGATTATGAAATAAGATAAGAATAATTTGTTTGCGAGTAGACAATACTAAAGAATTAAGACCTAGGTTGATGTGGCCCTAACAGTTAACGTATGTCAACCAAAGTTACAGTAAAATATCACTCATAAATATAACTCGTAGACTTTGCTAATGGAATCTAGGTCACGTGAAGGTTTTACGGGAATGTAGGTCAAGTGACCAGGCGGCGGTAACGTCTAACCGGTCTAACCGATCGTGACCACAAATACGACAGTCTCATCTAAACATCATACAAAGCTATCCTTCCAAGTTACAATGCAATTGCTTCAAAGATGTGAATTGTAGACTGTGCTAAACAAATCTAGGTCACTTGCCTGTGCGGCTGTCACGGTTGACCAATCAATGCCAAAATAGGACGTTCTCATCTAGACATTATACAGAGTCATCCTACCAAGTTACAATGAAATCCCTTCATAAATAAGACCAGTAGACTGTGCTTTAGGTTTTCGGGTCTCGGACACTCGCAGCTGTCACGGATGACCGGTCGTGACCAAAGGGACGTTCTCATCTTTACATTATATGGAGTCATCCTACGAAGTTACAATTAAATCCCTTCCTAAATACCACCTGTAGACTGTGCTAAAAGTTTTTGGGTTTCGCGCTCCCACAGCCGTCGCGATTGACCGATCGCAACAAAGGAGGACGTTCTCATCTAGACAATATATGAAGTCATCCGACCAAGTTACAACGAAATCCCTGCATAAATACGACCTGAAGACTGTGCTAAAGGTTTTGGGGTTTCGGGCCCTGGTAGCCATCGTGGTTGACAGATTGCGACCAAAAGTGGACGTTCCGATCTAGACATTATATGGAGTCATCCTACCAAATTACAATCAGTCCCCTTCATAAATACGACCTGTAGACTGTGCTTAGGGTTTCGGGTTCTTGCAGCCGTCACGGCTGACCGGTCGTGACCAAAAGGGGACGTTCTCGTTTTGACATTGTACGGAGTCATCCTACCAAGTTACAATGAAATCCCTTCATAAATATGACCTGTAGACTGTGCTAAAGGTTTTGGGGGTTTTGGCCGATCATGATCGACCGGCAGCGATCAAAAAGGGACGTTCTCATCCAGACATGACCTCGAACCCGCATATGAAATTTCGTGATGATCGAACAAGAAATACGGGGTGTAGCCTGTGTCAAAGAAAATGTGAACAGACTCACAGAGTTCCGCACGGATGGGGGCAATAGCTTATCTTGACTTTGTCTAGTTAATCTAAAAAGAAAAGAAAACAAATCCCCCACTTTAAAACCCCATATCAGCAATATTCATCCATCAATCACGTTACACCTACGTTTAGGCAAAAACACCTATGCACTATTTGGTGTTCTGAACGTGCGTTTTAGATTGTTCGGAAGTGAAGCACAAACACGAATCCGAAGTCATTATGGGCTATTGTCGTGGTCTGAAAACCGATCATTACGTGTAAATGGTTGGTCTCTCTTCAGCTGTCCTACTGCGTTCATCCAAACTTATTTGGATTTCCATACGATAACTTGAGTAATTTGAAATGCAACTCACTATAAGGAAGACCGGGTGAAAATACTGGCATGCAGATATTTGATGACAGTCACTGACACTATATCTGACATTTGGAGCCTGGGCAACTTGTGGCTGCAAGATTTGCATATTTATGAAACTTCAAACAATCACCACCACTCATTTTGCCAATGTAAGATCTGTTTGAGAATCTGTTCCTCCTGAAAACGACACAAGCATTGGCATGTCTGTCCATGTCACAATTTCCGTCTTCCTGGCACAGTTATAATTACATCCAGGTGGAAGCAAATTTTACCCCAGAAGCACATGATTTAAAAAAAAATTACTTCTAAGGAGGCGGACACCTCACCGAGATGCACTCCCGCTCAGCCCTTCGGGCCTCGAGACATGCCTATGGCATGTCACGCTGTGCCCCCTGAATATGGTCCAGTCCCCTTTTTTGAGAATCAAGCTCCCCAATGACCCGGGGGTGCCCGCCCCACCCCACCAGGAGCAAATTCTAACTAGAGGCTCTACAGAGCCTGTAGTCGCTCACCTGGAACTACATATAAAAATGTGATTCCCATACGCTTTCCATGGTAACTATGAGCTGAAATTGTGGCCATGTTTGCAACATTACATCAACATTACATGACTATCATTGGTAGAAGGTGTCCCAGTCTTCAATCACAGAAGTTTCAAAACATTTGAATCCATCAAACAGAATGATAGAATGTCTCTGGTGGCCATATTTTCCAACCAACGGGAACAAAAGAGGGTCGTTTGTAGAGGGCCTCCTATAGACCATTCTTGCCAAGTTTTGGTTCCATCGGCTCAGTAGTTCCAGAGAGAAGATGAAAATGTGATTCCCCATAGGTTTTTTTCTATAGTAACTATAAACCGCAATTGTGGCTATGTTTGCAATACGATCAAAATTAAAATGAGGAATGTCCTGGATGTTGTCCCAGTTATCAACCATGCAAAGTATCAAAACATTTGGCCCAGTGGTTTCAGAGGAGAAGAGTTTTCAAAATTGACTCATCAGAATCAAAGAATGCTTCTGGAAACCACGTTTTTTTCACGCAACGGGAATAAAATTAGTAACAGTTGTAGAGAACCTCTCATAGATAATGCCTGCCAAGTCTGGGTCACATTGGCTCAGTACTTTCAGTGAAGATGATAAAAATGCGATTTCCCATAGGGTTTCTATAGTAACTATAAGCCACAATTGCAGTCATAATTGCAACCTGATGAAGATTAAAATGAGGATCATTGGTAGAGGGGGTTACCGTCATCAGTCATACTAAGTTTTCAAACCATTTGGCCTTGTAGTTTCAAAGAAGGTTTTCTTGAAAATGCACACATTTATGAATTCTATTTCAACAAAAAAAAATCAGAAAAAGAAAGTTAAATATTTTGAAAATTACAATTCTCTCAGACAGTATTCTCTTTTCCAAGTAGCTTTGGATAGGTAAAGGGTTAAAGTCAAACACACTT
The DNA here is from genome assembly GCA_031216915.1 of Pictodentalium vernedei. NCBI lineage: Eukaryota > Metazoa > Mollusca > Scaphopoda > Dentaliida > Dentaliidae > Pictodentalium > Pictodentalium vernedei. Next base: position 130,513 of record JAUFNR010000028.1, read on the forward strand.
TCCTCCAATATTTGTCAAATCTTAAAGGATAAACAATAATTACTGTCATCTAAGCCGACATGATTGAAACAGAATACAAACTAGACTTTATGATTCTGGAGAATCATGGCTTTTCCCGATGAGATTCCATGATTTGTCATCACCCCACAGTGTATGACGAATTGCTTTTGACTGTCTCACTGAAGTTCCTTCATTGATGTCATGAAAAAGGTGAGTACAGAAGTCTCAAATGACTCAGTTTGATAAAAAAAAATTGTTTAGGTAAAAACCATCATTAACGGTGGAGAGGGTTAATATCAATATCGTCGTCCAACAAGTTAATGACCGACAAAAGGCGTTATGTTTGTTTGGCACATACCCACTGAGTGCTGTATCTATTTGAAAATGGTCCGTTTTATCTCAAATGTATCCAAAATATTGATGTCTGACAGCTTGTTAACGGTTAACAAGTGCTAGGAATATTTATTCATGCAACTTGTAATTTCACACCAGAGACTGTGAATGGCCATTTTTACTTAAAAATCTACGAGATGTTTTCAGAGAAATCCAGGGAGAACATGAATTTTAAGCTGTTGATGGGTATAATTGTTTATCCAATCCAAAACGGGTTAAGGGTTGCTTTTTTTAATACGCTTATTACTTATAAAAATAATTCTCAATGAATTCTACTTCCACTTATGTTGATTTCAACTCTTCACTTTGGGTGCTGCGGGTATGTAAACACAGCCCACCTTTTCAACATTTTGATGTTTGAGAACTTGCATAGGGTTAACAAATGCTTACTGAAATATTTTGTACAAGCAACTTGTAATTCACACTAAGATCTGAGAATGGCCAATATTTCTTGAAAATCTACGTGATGTTTTTAGAGAAATCCTCGGATAACATGAATTTTTAACCTTTTGAGGGGTATCACCCTGTAACCAGCTCTAAACGGGTTAATGCTTGGTTTTATGAATACCTTCATTACTTACAAAAATGATCCTCGGTGAATCCAACTTCCAATGAAGGTGTTTATGTTCATCTCGCAGGTACACATTGGGTGTAATGGGTGGCCAAGTACAGCTCATTTTCTCAAAATTTGCTGTCTCTGGAGGGTTAACAAACGCTTACCGGAATCTTTTGTTCATGTAACTTGTAATGTCACTCCAAGACCTGCAAGTGGTCAATTTCTCTTGAATACTTACTAGATTTTTTTGAGAAATCCACAGAAAATGGGAATTTTAAGCTTTTAAGGGTTCATCTCCTTAACCGGGCGAAAATGTGTTAAGACATCAATTTTTGAATACCCTTACAACTTACTAAAAATTTTCCCTATCAGTTTTGCGTCCAGTAAAAGAAGTTATGTTTCTCTGCAGCATTCCCATTTGATGTTGTTGATGTCCAAAAACAGACTATTTTTTTCGAAATTTTGACATTTAGCAGCCCATGGAGGGTTAACAAATGCTTATCTGAATATTGTATCCATGCAACTGGTAATGTGACTCTAAGACCTATCAACGGCCATTTTCTCTTGAAACCTTAGGAGACGCTTCTAAAGAAATTCAGGGAAAACATGATTTTTTAAGCTTTTGATGGGTATTGCTATTAACCATCCCAAAAGGGGTTAATGCTTGTTTTTTTTTGAATACCCTTATTACTAACAAATTTGGTCCTCGGTGAATTCCACTTCCAACAAAGTAGATTACCTTTATCTCTCGGGTATGCATTGGGTGCTGTGCGCATCTGAAAACAGCCTATTTCAACAAAATTACGATGCTTAGCAGCCTGTAGAGGGTTAATAAATGATCACCGAAATATTTTGTCCATGTAACTTGTAATGTCACACAAAGACCTGCGAATAGTCAATTTTTCCTGAAAACCAACAAGTTGCTTTTAGAGAAATCCACAGAAAATGGGAATTTTAAGCTTTTAAGGGGTATCTCTCTTTAACCAGTCCAAAATGGGTTAAGACTTCGACTTTTGAATACCCTTACCACTATCAAAAATGTTTCCCCATCAATTTTGCGTCCGATAAAAGAAGGAACCTTTCTCGGTGGTACACCAAGTGGGTGCTGCTGGTGTCCAAAAACAGCCCATTTTATCACAATTTTGACTTTTAGCAGCCCGTGGAGGGTTAACAAATGCTCACCGCAGTATTTTGTCCATGCAACTTCTATTGTCACACCAAGGCCTGGGAGTGACAAATTTTTCTTGAAAATCTACAAGACTCGTTTAGAGAAATCCACGGAAAATACGAATTTTTGAGCTTTATGGGGGTATTGCTGTTTAACCAGCCCAAAACGGGTTAACGCTTGGGTTTTTGAACACCCTTATTACTGACAAAAATGATCCTCGATGAATTCCACTCCCAGTAAAGGAAGTTATGTTTATCTCTCGTGTTTTCTTTGGGTGCAGTGGGGGCCTGAAACCAACCTATTTCAGCAAAATTTCCCTGTTTGGCAGCCTGTGGAGGGTTACCATATGCATTGCCTGATATGTCGTGTGTATCAAAGGGCGTGTCACAGACAGGTCTAGCAATGACGAATGTATAAAAAAATCTACAAGACGTGTTTCGAGAAAGTGCCGATAAACCCCAATTTTGGCAGTTTCTTGCCAATTCTGACAAAATAAGGGATAAATCGAAAATTCCGCTTTGGTACCTTTTTAGATTTTGTGCCCCTCTATGCGTGTGCAAAATTTCGTGATAATCGGTTCGAAAATGGCTTCTGAATCGTACGGACAAAATGTGTGGGAAAAAAAAAAAAAAAACCCAAAAAATAATAATCCGTAGAAAAACAATAGTCTTTTCCAGAGGGAAAAGCCTAATAATCACTTTTTTTGTGCTGTAGGGGAGATAACTCAAAAGAAAAATAACAATCAGTTCGAAAATGGCTTCTGAATCGTACGGACAAAATGTGTGGGGAAAAAAAAACAAAAAAAACTAGACTTTATGATTCTGGAGAATCATGGCTTTTCCCGATTAGATTCCATGATTTTTCTTGACCCCACAGTGTCTGATGAATTGTTTTTAACTGTCTCACTAAAGTTCCTTCATTGATGTTATGAGAAAGGAGAGTACAGTAGTCTCAAATGACTCGGTTTGGGTTTGATAAAAAAATGTTTAGGTAAAACCCATCATTAATGGTAGAATGGGTTAATATCAATATCAATGTTTCCCTGTCAGTTTTGCGTCCGGTAAAAGAAGTTACGTTTCTCTGTGGCATTTCCATTTGATGTTGTTGGTGTCCAAAAACAGACTATTTCCGCATTTTTTTTTTACATTTAGCAGCCCATGAAGGGTTAACAAATGCCTACCAGAATAATTCATCCATGCAACTGGTCATATGACACCAAGACCTATCAACGGCCATTTTCTCTTGAAAACCCCACAAAATGTTTGTAAAGAAATTCAGGGAAAACGATTTTTTAAGCTTTTGATGGGTATCCCTGTTAACCTCCCCAACAGGGGTTAACGCTTGGCTTTTTGAATACCTTTATTACTTACAAAAATGGTTCTCTGTGAATTCCACTTCAAACAAAGGAGATTATGTTTATCTCTCATGTATACATTAGGTGCTGTGCGTGTCTGAAAACAGTCCCATGTTAACAACATTACGATGCTTGGTAGCTTGTAGATGGTTAAAAAACGCTCACCGTAGTATTTTGTCCATGCAACTTGTAATGTCACATAAAGACCTACGAATAGTCAATTTGTCTTGAAACCCTACAAGTTACCGTTAGGGAAATTCACAGAAAATGGGAATTTAAAGCTTTCAAGGGATATCTCTCTTTAGCCTGCCCAAAATGGGTTAAGACGTCGACTTTTGAATACCCTTACTGCTTACAAAAATGTTTCTGTATAAATTGTACGCACGATAAAAGAAGGTACTTTTCTTTGTGGTGTACCCTTTGGGTGCTGTTGGTGTGCAAAAACAGCCCATTTTATCGTAATTTTGACCTTCAGCAGCCCGGGGAGGGTTAACTAATGCTGACCGGAATATTTTGTTCATGCGACTTGTAATGTCACACCAAGACCTGCAAATAGCCGATTGTTCTTGATAACCTACAAGATGTTGTTAGAGAAATCCACAGAAAACGGGTATTTTAAGATTTTAATGGGTATCTCTCTTTAACCAGCCCAAAATGGGTTAAGACGTCAAATTTTGAATACCCTTACCACTTTCAAAAATATTTTCCGATAAATTTTGCGTCCGATAAATGAAGGCCCCTTTCTCTGTGGTATATCGTTTGGGTGCTGTTGGTGTCTAAAAACAGTCCATTTTATCACAATTTTTATGTTTAGCAGCTCGGGGAGGGTTAACTAATGCTGACCGGAATATTTTATCCATGCAACTTTTAATGTCACACCAAGACCTGAGAGTGACCAATTTTTCTTGAAAATCTACAAGACTCGTTTAGAGAAATTCACGGAAAACATGAAGTTTTGAGCTTTTTTGGGGTATTGCTGTTTAACCAGCCCAAAAGGGGTTAACACTTGGTTTTTTGTACACCCTTATTACTTACAAAAATGATCCTCGGTGAATTCCACTTCCAATGGAAGGTTATGTTTACCTCTCGGGTATCGTTTGGGTGCTGTGGGGGTCTGAAACCGGCCCATTTCATCAAAATTTCGATGTTTGGCAGCCTGTGGAGGGTTACCATATGCATCGCCTAATATGTCGTGTGCATCAAAGGTTGTGTCATAGGCAGGTCTAGTAAGGCTGAATGTTTAAAAAAAATCCTAAAGACGTGTTTCGAGAAAGTGCCAATAAACCCCAATTTTGGCAGTTTTTTGCCAATTCTGGCGAAATAAGGGTTAAATCGAAAATTCCGCTTCGGTACATTTTTAGATTTTTTGCCACTCTATGCGTGTGCCAAATTGTGTGAAAAATCGGTTCGAAAATGGCTTCTGAATCGTACGGACAAAAATGTGTGGAAAATAAAAAAAAAAAAAAAAAAAAAAAAAAAAAAACTAGACTTTATGATTCTGGAGAATCATGGCTTTTCCCGATTAGATTCCATGATTTTTCTTGACCCCACAGTGTCTGATGAATTGTTTTTAACTGTCTCACTAAAGTTCCTTCATTGATGTTATGAGAAAGGTGAGTATAGTAGTCTCAAATGACTCGGTTTGGGTTTGATAAAAAAATGTTTAGGTAAAAATCATCATTAATGGTAGAATGGGTTAATATCAATATCAATGTTTCCCTATCAGTTTTGCGTCCGGTAAAAGAAGTTACGTTTCTCTGTGGCATTTCCATTTGATGTTGTTGGTGTCCAAAAACAGACTATTTTCTCATTTTTTTTTACATTTAGCAGCCCATGAAGGGTTAACAAATGCCTACCAGAATAATTGATCCATGCAACTGGTCATATGACACCAAGACCTATCAACTGCCATTTTCTCTTGAAAACCCCACAAAATGTTTGTAGAAATCCAGGGAAAACGATTTTTTTAAGCTTTTGATGGGTATCCCTGTTAACCTCCCCAACAGGGGTTAACGCTTGGCTTTTTCAATACCTTTATTACTTACAAAAATGGTCCTCTGTGAATTCCACTTCAAACAAAGGAGATTATGTTTATCTCTCATGTATACATGAGGTGCTGTGCGTGTCTGAAAACAGTCCCATGTTAACAACATTACGATGCTTGGCAGCTTGTAGATGGTTAAAAAACGCTCACCGGAGTATTTTGTCCATGCAACTTGTAATGTCACATAAAGACCTACGAATAGTCAATTTGTCTTGAAACCCTACAAGTTACCGTTAGGGAAATTCACAGAAAATGGGAATTTAAAGCTTTCAAGGGATGTCTCTCTTTAGCCTGCCCAAAATGGGTTAAGACGTCGACTTTTGAATACCCTTACTACTTACAAAAATGTTTTTGTATAAATTGTACGCACGATAAAAGAAGGTACTTTTCTTTGTGGTATACCCTTTGTGTGCTGTTGGTGTGCAAAAACAGCCCATTTTATAGCAATGTTGACCTTCAGCAGCCCGGGGAGGGTTAACTAATGCTGTCCGGAATATTTTGTTCATGCGACTTGTAATGTCACACCAAGACCTGCAAATAGCAGATTTTTCTTGAAAACCTACAAGATGTTGTTTGAGAAATCCACAGAAAACGGGGATTTTAAGATTTTAATGGGTATCTCTCTTTAACCAGCCCAAAATGGGTTAAGACATCAAATTTTGAATACTCTTACCACTTTTAAAAATATTTTCCGATCAATTTTGCGTCCGATAACTGAAGGCCCCTTTCTCTGTGGTATATCGTTTGGGTGCTCTTGGTGTCTAAACACAGCCCATTTTATCACAATGGGTTAACTAATGCTGACCGGAATATTTTATCCATGCAGCTTGTAATGTCACACCAAGACCTGAGAGTGACCAATTTTTCTTGAAAATCTACAAGACTCGTTTAGAGAAATCCACGGAAAACATGAAGTTTTGAGCTTTTTGGGGGTATTGCTTTTTAACCAGCCCATAACGGGTTAACACTTGGTTTTTTGAACACCCTTATTACTGACAAAAATGATCCTCGGTAAATTCCACTCCCAATAAAGGAAGTTATGTTTACCTCTCGGTTATCGTTTGGGTGCTGTGGGGGTCTGAAACCGGCCCATTTCATCAAAATATCGATGTTTGGCAGCCTGTGGAGGGTTACCATATGCATCGCCTAATATGTCGTATTATCAAAGGTTGTGTCATAGGCAGGTCTAGTAATTATGAAAATTTAAAAAAAATCCTAAAGACGTGTTTCAAGAAAGTGCCGATAAATCCCAATTTTGGCAGTTTTTTGCCAATTCTGAGGAAATAAGGGTTAAATCGAAAATTCCGCTTCGGTACATTTTTAGATTTTTTGCCGCTCTATGCGTGTGCCAAATTGTGTGAAAATCGGTTCGAAAATGGCTTCTGAATCGTATGGACAAAAATGTGTGGAAACCCCCCCCCCCCCCCCCCCCCCCCCCCCCCAAAAAAAAAAACCAAAAAAAACTAGACTTTATGATTCTGGAGAATCATGGCTTTTCCCGATGAAATTCCATGATTCTTCATGACGCCACAGTGTCTGATGAATTGTTTTTAACTGTCTCACTGAAGTTCCTCCATTGATTGTAAGAGAAAGGTGAATATAGTAGTCTCAAATGACTCAGTTTGATAAAACATTGTTTACGTAAAAACCATCAATAACGGTGGAGGGGTTAATATCAATATTGTCGTCCTACGAGTCAATGTCCGACAAAAGGAGTTATGTTTGTTTGACACATACCCACTGAGTGCTGTGTCTGTTTGAAAATGGTCCATTTTATCTCAAATGTATCAAAAATATTGATGTCTGGTCCTGTATCAATTATCTCCTATTAGACCACAGTTGTTATGCATTATTATGTCATTTTTTCACACCTTGTAGAGGTCACCTATCACATGTCTGTTAATAGCAGAAGTAAATTTCTCTCCAATTGGTTTTTTCCCGTAGGATTAGTTTTATTTATTACAATGAAGATATCCATACATACAACGACAAACATGAAGTTATTACATTCATAAATAGGAAGAGTTGTTTGTACATATGTGTAGATAAAATATACCCTGGGACGGAGAAGGGGAGTATAGCCGTCTTACAAACTAGTATATATCTAGCCCCACTGCCGGGGAAATCTTGGCGCCATGCACCACCTCATTTGATAACCGCCTTACAGAATAGTAAATATACCTGCCCCCCCCCCCCCCCCCCCCTTCCCATGTTGGGGACCCCCACCTTTTTTTGTAAGGTTCCTTAGGCACAACATAGCGTCAGTAAGATGGATATATACTGCCACGTCGCCACCCTGTGGCGGAGGAGGGGCATTGTATAGCCGTTTTACAGACTAGTATATACCTGGACCCACTGTCGGGGAAATGCTATAACACTATTTGATATTATAAGTAACTGATCCCATTGCAGCTAACGTTATTTACTGCTTTCTTATCATGCAGTGGCGGGGCGCGGTGGCATTGTGGTAGCCGGTTCTCGTCAGATCACCGAAGTAAAGCAACGTTGAGCCTGGTTTATCATTGGATGGGTGGCCGTCTGAGCGATCAATTCGGACTCCCATGCTGTGTCCTTGGGCAAGGCACTTAACTCTGATTGTCCATATGGGGGCATGATGCCGCCATGTACTAAGGCGTACTGCACGTCGACGGTACGCATGTCTTCAACCAATCTAACCCTGCCTGTGCTGCAGTTCGGAGTTACGATGTTGGGAAGCTGGCAGCTGCTCGTCGTTGTTCGGTGGTTCTCTCCAGGTACTGTGGCTTCCTCCACCCGTAAAACTGTCACGGTCATGATTAGCCATTGTGCATAAGTATATGCCCTTAAACACCAATAAATAAATAATAAATGATATCATGCAGGGCAGTGTGGAATACGAGGGGAGGCGTAACTTTCAATGTGTGTTTGGTTGGAGAAAGTGGCAGGGAGGATGTGGTAACCTTGGTAATTTTGTTTGGATAAATCGACCGCTGGCGTGGGACACCGTGGAATTGACCGATGAAGCGGGGACACAGTGAGAGTGGAACTTATGGCAGTTATTCTTGATTAATAAATAACTATACACTTACTTTTGAGTTCATACAAGGTGAGTATAGTAGTCTCAAATGAGAATGGCCAATATTTGTCTTGAAAACCTATGAGAGGCTTTTAGAGAAATCCTCGGAAAATACGAATTTTTAACCTTTTGAGGGGTATCGCTCTGTAACCAGCCCTAAACGGATTAATGATTGGTTTTATGAATACCTTCATTACTTACAAACATGATCCTCAGTGAATTTCACTTCCAATGAGGAAGGTTATGTTTATCACGCAGGTACACATTGGGTGTTATGGGTGCCCCAAAACAGCCCATTTTCTCAAAATGTCTATACTTTGCAGGCTCTGGGGGGGGGGGGGGGGGGGGGGTTAATAATTGCTTACCGGAATATTTTGTCCATGCAACTTGTAATGTCACTCAAAGACCTGCAAATGGTCAATGGTCAATTTTTCGTGAAAAACGTGCTAGATTTATTTGAGAAATCCACAGAAAACGGGAATTTTAAGCTTTTAAGGGGTATATCTCCTTAACTAGTCGACAATGGGTTAAGACCTCGATTTTTGAATATCCTTACTACTTACAAAATTTCTCTATCAGGTTTGCGTCCAGTAAAAGAAGTTATGTTTCTCTGTGGCATTTCCATTTGATGTTGTCAGTGTCCAAAAACGACTATTTCTTCACAATTTTGACATTTAGCAGCCCATGGAGGGTTAACAAATACCTACCAGAATAATGTATGCAACTGGTAATGTGATACCAAGACCTATCAACGGCCATTTTCTCTTGAAACCCTACAAGATGTTTGTAAAGAAATCCAGGGAAAACGATTTTTAAGCTTTCGATGGGTATCCCTGTTAACCTCCCCAACAGGGGTTAACGCTTGGCTTTTTGAATACCTTTATTACTTACAAAAATTGTCCTCTGTGAATTCCACTTCCAACAAAGGTGATTATGTTTATCTCTCGTGTATACTTTGGGTGCTGTGCGTGTCCGAAAACAGCCTATGTCAACAAAATTACGATGCTTGGCAGCTTGTAGATGGTTAATAAACGCTCACCGGAGTATTTTGTCCCTGCAACTTGTAATGTCACATAAAGACCTACGAATAGTCAATTTTTCTTGAACCCCTACAAGTTACTGTTAGGGAAATTCACAGAAAATGGGAATTTAAAGCTTTCAAGGGATATCTCTCTTAGCCTACCCAAAATGGGTTAAGACTTCGACTTTTGAATACCCTTACTACTTACAAAAATGTTTCTGTATAAATTGTACACTCGATAAAAGGAGGCGCTTTTCTTTGTGGTGTACCCATTGGGTGCTGGTGGTGTTCAAAACAGCCCATATTATCATAATTTTGACGTTGGGGAGCCCTGGAGGGTTAACTAATGCTGAACGGAATATTTTGTCCATGAAGCTTGTAATGTCGCACCAAGACCTGAGAATAGCGATTTTTTCTTGAAAACCTACAAGATGTTTTTTAGAGAAATCCACAGAAAATGAGTATTTTAAGATTTTAATGGGTATCTCTCTTTAACCAGCCCAAAATGGGTTAAGACGTCGAATCTTGAATACCCTTACCACTTTCAAAAATATTTTCCGATCAATTTGCGTCCGATAAATGAAGGCCCCTTTCTCTGTGATATATCGTTTGGGTGCTTTTGGCGTCCAAAAACAGCCCATTTTATCACAATTTTTACGTTTATCAGTTCGGGGAGGGTTAACAAATGCTGACCGGAATATTTTATCCATGCAACTTGTAATGTCACACCAAGACCTGAGAGTGACCAATTTTTCTTGAAAATCTACAAGACTCGTTTAGAGAAATCCACGGAAAACATGAAGTTTTGAGCTTTTTTGGGGTATTGCTGTTTAACCAGCCCAAAACGGGTTAACACTTGGTTTTCTGAACACCCTTATTACTTACAAAAATGATCCTCGGTAAATTCCACTTCCAATAAAGGAAGTTATGATTGCCTCTCGGGTATCGTTTGGGTGCTGTGGGGGTCTAAAACCGGCCCATTTCATCAAAATTTCGATGTTTGGCAGCCTGTGGAGGGTTACCATATGCATCGCCTAATATGTCGTGTGTATCAAAGATTGTGTCATAGGTAGGTCTAGTAATTATGAATATTTAAAAAAAATCCTAAAGACGTGTTTCGAGAAAGTGCCGATAAACCCCAATTTTGGCAGTTTTTTGCCAATTCTGGCGAAATAAGGGTTAAATCGAAAATTCCGCTTCGGTACATTTTTAGATTTTTTGCCACTCTATGCGTGTACCAAATTGTGTGAAAATCGGTTCGAAAATGGCTTCGGAATCGTACGGACAAAAATGTGTGGAAAAAAAAAAAAAAAAAAAAAAAAAAAAACCCAAACCCCCCCCCCCCCCCCCCCCCCAAAAAAAATAATAATAATAATCCGTAGAAAAACAATAGTCTTTTCCAGAGGGAAAAGCCTAAAAATAATAATCCGTAGAAAAACAATAGTCTTTTCCAGAGGGAAAAGCCTAACTAGACTTTATGATTCTGGAGAATCATGGCTTTTCCCGATGAGATTCCTTGATTTCTGATGCCCCCACAGTGTCTGGTGAATTGTTTTTAACTGTCTCACTGAAGTTCCTTCATTGATGTTATGAGAAAGGTGGTTATAGTAGTCTCAAATGAATCAGTTTGATAAAAAAATTGTTTAGGTAAAAAGCATCATTAGTTAAGGTAGAGTGGGTTAATATCAATATCGTCGTCCCACAAGTTAATGACCGACAAAAGGAGTTATGTTTGTTTGATACATACCCACTGAGTGCTCTGTCTATTTGAAAATGGTCCATTTTATCTCAAATGTATCCAAAATATTGATGTCTGGCATATTGTAGAGGGTTAACATGTGCTAACAGGCATATTTATTCATGCAACTTGCAATTTCAAACCAAAAAGTGCGAATGGCCATTTTTACTTAAAATCTACAAGATGTTTTCAGAGAAATCCATGCGCATGCGCTCTTTTCGAATTCGACGTGACAAAATGCGAAATTCGTATCGCTCTTCATGGAAAGTGATGCCGCAACTATCCATGAACAACGAGTGAAAATTTCATGGAAATCTGCCTAGAATTGGTTGGGATATAGCGTTTTGAAGAGAGGAGGTAACTGTTTGAATTTGGTCCTTCCTTTTTAAGCGTGAATGGGCGCAGACTCCTTTAGTGCCCCCCACCCCCCTCTCTGTAAATGGAAGTTGCTTCTTTAAGACCGCCACCCAGGGATCCCAACACACCCTTTAAACCTAAGAGAATCGTCAGAAGTTTAAAGTGAAAAGCAATTGGCGGTGATTGGGTTTTTGGCAGGCAGGAAAAGATTGACGAAGATTTGCATATTGGACATTAAAATAGCACTTCTGACATGCACCAACCGTGTCCAGACCGCTGGAGGTAGTGACTTGAAATTTTCAGAACGTGTTCTACGAACCCTGGCCGACATTTTGGGATCTGTTTGGAGCGTCCGAAAACACCACGCATCGCTTGGAATGTGAGAGTACTATTCGCCCCGACTCTATCAGTTCAGAATGGACATGGGCAGCGTTGTAGACGACTGTGGGGCTGCGATTGAGTATAAAGTCCCAGGTTTTGGTGCCTCGTTGCCTAAGCGGCTCCATTGTATGATTGTTTGTCTCAATATCGTCCTTACTACTTGTAGTTTATACCGTTGCCGTACGTTAATGTAGCCTCTTGCCATTTTCGAGACTTTCAACTCAGAACGCCGCCTAGGTGGGGAAGTGCGGGGGGGGGGCTGTAGCGGCGGGGGGGGGGGGGATATCCTGACACTATCTTTAAACCTTAGATAATCGGCAGAAGTTGAAGTGAAAAGAAATCGGCGGTGAGTAGGTTTTTTGGCGGGAAACGATTAACGAAAATTTGCCAATTTGACATTAAAATTGCACTTCTCACAAACACGAACCGTGTCCAGACCGCCGAACGCAGCGACTTATAATTTTCAGAACTTGTTCTACGCACCCTGGCCGATATTTTGGGATCTGTTGCAAGTGTCGAAACCGTGTGGAGAACACCACGCATCGCGTGGAAAGTAAGAGTAATATTCGTCTCGACTGTATCAGTTTGGAATGGTATTGGGATCTGTTGTAGACTTCTGTAGAGCAGCGATTGATCATAAAGTAGGAGTTTTTTCGTGCCAAATTACCTAACCGGCTCCAAGGTATGATCTTTCGTCTGTACATCGCCCAGATCGTCTGTAGTTTATACCGTTACCATACGTTGAAGTAGCCTTTTGTCATTTTCGCCACTTTCGACCAAGATTTGAGGGTACCTTCCTTCAGCGAAATCTAGCCATGCTCACAACCACGCCCTCTCCCCGTCGGCGGGGGTGCTTCTAAAGATAGAAAGTTCAATGGGGAGAGGCCCCTTAGCAAACAAACGGGGGCAGGTGTACTTGGTGAAAAAACAGCAGGGGGGGGGGGGGCACGTGTCCTAGGTAAAAGAAACAGCAGGGGGCATGTGTCCTAGGTAAAATAAACAGCAGGAAGGGAGGCAGGGGGGGGGGGCGCAGATGTCACCCGCTAATTAATTTTAATAGCAGGCAGGTGTTCATGGGGCAGGTGTCCTATCCCACTGCTCCAAATTTTCTATGGTACTTGGCCCTGACGGAAACAACACTTCAACAAGAAACAACGGGAAACCTATTTGCAGTAAAGCTGCAAATATAAACATGATTTTAGGACACTCCATGGACAGTTTAAAACCTACTGCGATATCAGCGTTTATTACTCTCGTCCTTTCACTGCAACACCGCAGTTCACCCGAGTCGAGTTCTGACGTCATGCAAGTTTGACGGACATGCTTTCAATTTTGTTATTGACAACAACATATTTATAATTTCGTGATTATTGATCGGAATTTTGAAAACGACACATGCAATCGCGAAAGAGTTTTCTGAAAAACACGATTCTGCAAAAGGTTTTAGTGAAATTTGATTATTTATTTTTAATTTCAATTTCGATGGCTCTTGTCGAAAAGGTGCTAATCACTGATCGTCCCAAACGAGATCAAAGACTGACGCTGTATATTAATAACACACAGAGAATCTTCTAAGAATATACACGCGCAATCCTAAAATGAAATACATCAAGTCTTTTTCAGGTTTTACGAGAGAAATATGTCCAATTGTATCATTGAGTAATGTTTAGGTATATGTGGGCGAGACATTTTCTATACGGACAAAATACAGACGAAATAAAATATTTGCCATTATTTTCCGCAGACGTATTTTTGTCTTTGCTTCTTGGGGAAATCCATGCTGATAATACAATGAAGGAGTGTTATCTAATGAGGTCAGAACCGTCAGGTGGTCGGGTCCGACACCGCACCTCGAAGTAGATTTAGTGAGGGTGTCGATTTTACAAGTAATGTAGGCAGCGTACACGGCATGGGCTATCTGTCTTTAATCCGACAAAACAGGGTTAAGGCTTGGTTTTTGAATACCCTTATTTATTTATTTATTTATTTGTTTGTTTATTGGTGTTAAGGTCACATACTTATGCACAATGGCTAATCGTGACCGTGACAGTTTTATAGGTGGAGGAAGCCGGAGAGAACCACCAACCATCGACGAGCAACTGTCAGCTCCTCAACATTCGCACTCTGTTCAAGCTCCGCTCAAGCAGGGTTACAGAGGTTGAAGACATATGTACCATCGACGTGCAGTATGCCTTAGTACACGGCGTCATCGTGCCCCCATGTCGGCATCCGGGCTAAAGTGCCTTGCCCAAGGACACAACGTGAGTCGTCCCGGACGGGGATCGAACTCGGGACCTCTAGCATAGAAGTACAACAGTCTACCACTGAGCCACCACGTTCCCTTGGATACCCTTAACACTATCATACATTATCCCTCATGAATTCTGAGTCTGATAAAAGAGGTTATATTTACCTATTACATACCCATTTGCTGCCCGAAAACAGCCGATTTTATCAAAATCTTGACGTTTAGCAGCCTGTAGTGGGATTAACAAACGACTAGCGGAATATTCTATCTATGCAATTTGTAAGACCTGCCAATGTCCAATTGTTCTTGAAAATCGCCAACAAGCAGTTAGCGAAATCCACAGAAAATGTAAATTTTAAGCTTTTAAGGGGTATCTCTCCTTATCCAGTTTAAAATGGGTTAAGTTTCATTCTTTTAAATACCCTTACTGCTTACAAAACTGATCCTCTGTGAATTCTACGCACAGTAAAAGAAGTTATGTTTCTCAGTTACATGTCCATTGGGTGCTGCTGGTGTCTGAAAACAGTCCATTTTATCAACATTTTTATGTTTAGCAGCTCGTGGAGGGTTAACGAATGCTCCACGGAATATTTTGTTCATGTAACTTGTAATGTCACATGAAGACCCGTGAATGGCCATTTTTTCTTGAAATCTACAAGATGTTTTTAAAGAAATCCAGGGAAAGCATGAAATTTTAAGCCTTTGATGGGTACCGCTGTTTAACCAGCCCAAAACGGGTTAAGGCCTCATTTTTTGAATACCCTTATTACTAACAAAAATGATCACCGTTCAATTCCACTTCCAATAAAAGAAATTATGTTTATTTACCGGCTACAAGTTGGGTGCTGTGAGGGGCTGAAAACACCCTATTTTATCAGTGTTGATTTTTGAGTGCCCGTGGAGGGTTAACAAACGCATATCAGAATATTTTGTCCTTGTAGTTTGTAATGTCTCGCGGAGACCTGCGAATGACTAGTTTTCTCTTGAAAATCTACATGACATTTCTTGAGAAATCCACGTAAAACATGATTATTTAAGCATTTGAGGGGAATCACTCTTACACCAGTCCAAAACGGGTTAACACTTGGTTTTCTGAATAACCTTATTACTTACAAAAATAGTCCTCGGTGAATTCCACTTCCAACAAAGGAGATTATGTTTATCTCTCAGGTACACAGTGGGTACTGTGGGTGCCCGAAAACGGCACATTTTCTGAAAATTACGATGCTTGGCAGCCTGTAGAGGGTTAACAAAAGTTCACTGGAATATTTTGTCCATGCAGCTTGCAATGTCATACCAAGACCTGCGAATAGGCAATTTTTCTTGAAAACCTACGGGATGTTTTGAGAGAAATCCACAGAAAATGGGAATGTCAAGATTTTAAGGGGTCTCTCTGTTTAGCCTGTCCAAAATGGGTTAAGACTTCGACTTTTGAATACCCTTACTACTTAAAAAAATGTTTATGTATAGATTGTGCTCTCGATAAAAGAAGGCACTTTTCTTTGTGACGTACCCATTGGGTGCCGTTGGCGTCCAAAAACAGTCCATTTTATCACATTTTTTCCTTTTAGCAGCACGTGGAGTGTTAACAAATGCCCACCGCAGTATTTTGTCCATGCAACTTCTATTGTCACACTAAGGCCTGGGAGTGATAAATTTTTCTTGAAAATCTACAAGACTCGTTTAGAGAAATCCACGGAAAATACGATTTTTTTAGCTTTATGGGGGTATTGCTGTTTAACCAGCCCAAAACGGGTTAACGCTTGGTTTTTTGAACACCCTTATTACTGACAAAAATGATCCTCGGTGAATTCCACTCCCAATAAAGGAAGTTATGTTTATCTCTCGTGTATTGTTTGGGTGCAGTGGGGGCCTGAAACTGGCCTATTTCATCAAAATTTCGATGTTTGGCAGCCTATGGAGGGTTACCATATGCATCGCCTGATATGTCGTGTGTATCAAAGGGCGTGTCACAGACAGGTCTATCAATGACGAATGTATAAAAAAAATCTACAAGACGTGTTTCGAGAAAGTGCCGATAAACCCCAATTTTGACAGTTTTTTGCCAATTCTAACGGAATAAGGGTTAAACCGAAAAATCCGCTTCGGTACCTTTTTAGATTTTGTGCCCCTCTATGTGTGTGCAAACTTTTGTGAAAATCGGTTCGAAAATGGCTTCTGAATCGTACGGACAAAATGTGTGGAAAAAAAAAAAAAAAAAAAAACCCAAAAAATAATAATCCGTAGAGAAACAATAGTCTTTTCCAGAGGGAAAAGCCTAAAAAAAAAAAAAATAATAATCCGTAGAAAAACAATAGTCTTTTCCAGAGGGAAAAGCCTAACAAAAACTTTTAATGTTACTTATCAGAAAATACTGTTATCAGATTGAAGTTGACATATGCCTGGAAATCCAGAAGACTAATGATGCAAAATCAAGGTGCAGTTAAAATGGTTTACAGTAAAGTCAAAATAAGTTGTGTAGGATAATCCAAAAATTATGTATCTTTTTCTTTTTTCTCTTCCTACACCGATAAGACCAGAAGCTAACATCATTTTATGGAAAGCTCTCACTGATAGCTTTCTAGAAAATGTCAGATTCTGATCTTGTCAGGGCAGGAGCAGCAGTTTACTTAGTTTATTGCAGTTATGCTACAGCTTATTTTGACTTGTTCTGTATACACAATATTTTTGAGTTTTTTTCCCCAGTCCTCAGTGGAGATAACTGGAACCAACCCTTACCAAATCCTCAAAAACAAGTATTTTGCTGACAGTACGGATCTTTTGTGCAGATAGGAGGGGCATTGGGTTAAGCATTAGAATATAGCCTCTGATGGCCACATATTTCCATCCTCTCATAGACCATTCCTGCGAAGTGTGGTTCACGTCGGCTCAGTAGTTTCAGAGACGATGAAAATGTGATTTCCCATAGGGTTTCTATAGTAACTATAAAGCGCAATTGTGGCCATGTTTACAACCCGATCAACATTAAATGAGGATCGTTGGTAGAGGGGGTACCAGTCATTACTTATGTGAAGTATCAAAACATTTGGCCAGGCAGTTTCAGAGGAGAATATTTTTGAAAATCCACTTATCAGAATCAAAGAATGCCTCTGGCGGCCATGTTTTTCAACCCTCGGGAACAAAATGAGGAACGTTTGTAGAGGATCTCCCATAACCATCCCTGCCAGGTTTGGTTAACGTCGGCTCAGTAATTCCGGAGATGAAAATGTGATTTCCCACAGGGTTTCGATAGTAACTATAAGCCGCAATTTTGGCCATGTTTGCAACCCGATCAACATTAAATGAGAATCGTTGGTAGAGGGGGTCCCAGCCATCGTTTATGTGAAGTATCAAAACATTTCGCCCGGCAGTTTCAGAGAAGAAGATTTTTGAAAATCTACCAATCAGAATCAAAAAATACCTCTGGCGGCCATGTTTTTTAACCCTCGGGAACAAAACGAGGATCATTTGTAGAGGACCTCCCATGGACTATCCCTGCCTGATTTGTTTTCACGTCGCCTCGGTTTTTCCAGAGAAGAGGAAAATGTGATTTCCCATAGGGTTTCTACAGTAACTATAAGCCGCAATTGCGGCCATGTTTGTAACTTAATCAACATTAAATGAGAATCGTTGGTAGAGGGGGCCCCAGTCATCATTTATGTGAAGTTTCAAAACATTTGGCCTGGCAGTTTCAGAGAAGATTTTTGAAAATCCACCAACCAGAATCAAAGAATGCCTCTGGAAGCCATGTTTTTCATCCGACGGGAACAAAATGAGGATCGTTTGTAGAGGACCTCCCATAGACCATTCCTGCCAAGTTTGGTTCACACCGGCTCAGCGGTTACAGAGAAGAAGATGAAAATGTGAAAAGTTTACGGTCGCCGGACGACGACCGACGGACGCCGACCGACGGACGCCAAGTGATGAGAAAAGCTCACATGGCCTTTTAGGCCAGGTGAGCTAAAATGCAGTGCACTGAGAGCGAATTTAAGGGCTATTTGGCTTCAAATTCAAAACTTGGAGGACATAAAAACTTACGTGACGCCACACGTGCAGTGCGGCTTTTAAGTGAAGCTAGGCGCACATGTTTGCGGTTGCTGCAACGAATCTGAGGTCAGTTGCTTTATTTCTACCGGATGCGTTTGTCGGAAAGAACATTAATATAGGAACACAATGGTGCCCGCTGTAAAGTTGACTGCATATATTTTACGTATTCTATACACTACAACCCTCATTTTGATGTATAATTTGTGTCTAGTTATTTTGAATTTATAGAATATCAGTGGTGGGAATTTCAAAGGAAAGAAATTACTCTTACTTATATAGCACCTTAAATATTTCTGTCATTAAACCCATGGCATATGACAGCCGTTCAGTATATCAAGCAGATCACTGGCAAGACAGGTGTTGTTGTTGAAAATGGGAAAAAAGTAGGAGTTGCTCTCTGGAAAGTGTGTACATGTAATGCTCCCAACCCCCCCCCCCCCCCCCCCCCCCACATCCCCATAATGATACTGGTCTTAGTGCACATGTTCAGCGCGTGTTGTTAGGGTGATACGTGTTTCAGTTGGCCATTTTGTACACTGGAGTCCGGCATCTTGGTTTCTATGGTAGCACGTGGTTGCTATGTTACCCACAGGCCTACAATAGGACCGGGGTATGTAACTTTTTACAAGAGTACTTTCCCGATTCGTAGAATTACCACAAACAACCCGACAATCTCTCCAAAAACAACTTTTATTTGATATGAAACCCCAGATTGGGCATTTAATAGTAGCACGTAGTTCTATAGTACCGGTAGGACCCCCGGAGTCGGTAAGTTCGATTGAACTAGAGTAGTTTACAGGTTCGGGTTTTCCCCAAACCCTCGGATACTTCGTAGAATTACCACAAACAACCAGATAATTGTTTTCTTGTCTCTTGATTTCCACCTAAATTCTTGGTTTCTACCTATGTATCTACAAGCTCTCTTATGACTTCGCCCATAACGTTATAAAGTATTCCGAAGCCCCTACGTGTTTATGTTCTGCTGTACACATTACATGTAGCACATAGGGACATGCTGGGTGTACAGATATGTGCTTATGTGAATATGCACAATGTGACACATTTGAGTATACCTAGGACCGGATTCCCTATACAGCTCCTATATAGCTCCTAGCTCCTTCCTATATGGCTCCTAGCTCCTAAACAGGTAGTCTTACCAACGACTTCCATCTTACCTCCAACTATCTGTCCTATGATTTGGCGATATTGCAGTCATCCAATACTAGTCTTCTAACATTCTTGCAGTCATGTACCGTTACTACCTTAAACGACCCTAGACATGTTTATGTTCTTTTGTACACATTATAGGTAGCATAGAAGCATATACTGGATGTGCCGATATGTGAAAGCATTCTGACTGTTGGATCTGAAGAAGATTTTTGAAGAAATCACCTCATATTGTACTAAGTTAAATTTCAGGTTCTGATATGGAACGCAAATATCAAAACTGGCACACGAATTGAACAAACTTGAATATGACCCCCTAGAGATGTTGTATACCAAATATGAAAGCAGTCAGATTGGTGGATCTGAAGAAGAGGATTTTTAAAGAAATTTCCTCATATTGCACTATGTTAACATTTGGGCTACCATAGCGAATTGATTTGAACAAAATTAAAACCACCCCTAGAGATGCTGTTTACCAAATATGGATCTGAAGAAGATTTTTAAAACTTATCCCCCACATGGAACTTAGTTAAAACTTGGGCTTCTATAGGAAGCAAAAATATTAACCTAGGGACTTGGTTTGAACAATCTTGAATCCGACCCTCATAACAATGATGTTTACCAAACATTAAAAGATTCTGACTAGTTGTTCTGAAGAAGATTTTTAAAGGATATTCTCCTTATTGCCTTAAGTTAGTTAAAAATTCGGGCTTCTGTATGGAGCCCAAATATGAACCAACTGGCTTTACTTTAACAAACTTGTATCTGACCCCCCCCCCCCCCCCCCCCCATGAATGCTATATACATTCTTTCAATGCCCTCTACAAAACAAAATACCCAAACATAACCGATGGCAATTTGTTTTTCACCACTCAATTCTACAGGTCCTATTGCTTCATACGAAATAACAGCTCTCTGTTCCGTGGTGTATGTGAAATATGGGCGTTTGAAAGTATTTCTATTTTCAGCTCCTGGGGTTCCCATGGGCATGCGTGAATTTTTGTTGCACGAGTCAAGTAGTTATGATCCAATAATACCTCATACCAAATTTTGTTCAAATCGGACCATCAGTTCAGAAAATAGAAATTTTGGGCGGGGCAAGAAATCTTACTTCTCCCATTACAAAGCAAAATATTGCTTCACGAACTTCGTTTGAATAAACTTGATTCTACACCTCAAAAGGAAACTCCATAACAAATACCAAGTCATTGTACCCACTGGTTCATTAGAACATTTTAAAAATATTTTGAAGCATTTTCCCCCACCCCCCTCCCTATGGGGCTGGGCATGCTGGGTTGAACAAAAATGTAATGCCCCTCCGGGACCATCACTCACCCAAACTTTCACTCGAAAAGGCCTAGTGGTTTTGGAGAAGACCAAAACATGGTTTTGACGGACGACGGACTGAGAGCAATTAGATTAGCTCAGTTTGACTTTGTCAAGCTGAGCTAAAAAAGGGATTCCATGGAACTTGGGTGTTTGGTGGAATGTGTTTGTGGGTTATTACACATTGTGTCACAATGTGTACACAGTACTTGTTACATGTAGCACATTCAGTGGCACATGCTGAATATGCCGATATGTGCTTTTGTTAAAATGCACAATGTGACACATTGTGCACTTGCACATACGGGTATTTGAGGATACATAGGGTCTGGTATTGTATTATTGAAGGATACCTCTCGAGGATACCCTTTATAGGAAACTTGTCGTGTGTACAAATTACAGGTAGCACATAGGCACAAGCTAGATGTGCAGATATGTGCTTAGCACGTACAGGTATTTGAGGATACCTATTGTATTATACTACTGGACTATTGGAGGATACCTTTTATAGGATACTAATTTGAAGATACTATTACCTGTTTAGCCAAGCCTTCCAGGCCACCCAAGACATACCTATCCCAAATTTCCCTTATAAGCTAATGATCAATTACTAATAAGTCATTGCTCGAATGACTCGAATCTTAGCAAGCAAATGAGCTGTCGAGCAACTGCTCGTTCGAGTAACTCGCACATACGACTCTTAGCCTCATTTCAGGAAAAGGGGATTCCATAGCTTCAGGCGTTCTACAAAAAAGGATGGAAAGTAAGTAAGTGGGATTCTTATCAGATTCAACTCCGTAAAATTAGATTTCTAGAAGGCTGGGCCAAACAGGTAATTTAATGATGCCACCCCAGACCATGACTGACCCACCACCATAGCGGTCATGCTCAGCAATGTTGGCTGCATGGAATCGCTCACCTGGTTTTCTCCTTTCTCCATGCCCTTTAACGCCTATCTGTATAGTCTAGGCAGTACCTTGACTCATCTGTAAAAAGGACAGGTCGCCAATCTTCTCTGGTCCTTCCAACGTGTCCATGGCCCAACAGCGGAATGCGAATACATGGTCTGCTCGATCGGAGATCACATTCGTGCAACCTTGCCCGGACAGTCTGCGTCGAAACATTTACCCCGGATGCATTCTGAAGGTCACTGCGAAGTTGGGTTGTTGTTGCAGAGCGGTTCCTACGGGCCTGAATGATCAAAAACGGTCTTCAACTGCAGATGATACCATCTCTGCCACCACCATGCCGTCTTACTGATGTGCCATACTGCTGAAATCTTGCCGAGGCTCTGGTGCTCAGCGTATGGTGCACACCAAGGGCTTCACCAACCTGACGATGGGTAGCCCCGTGCTCCACCATCCCTACAGCCCGCCACATTTCTACTTCAGACAAATGTCTTCTTACATTTGACATATTCAATCATTAAATCACAAGAGTTTGTGTTGAAATGAAGATTGAATACCCTACACATGTCATGTACATGTAGACAGTACACGAAAACATCATGAAAATCAAGAGTGCACTCTTTCCATGACTGACACGAAAAGTCTGCAGGTCAAGAGAGCTAATGTAAACACAGGGGACCATCTCAATACATTCCTCAACCATATCCTCCAAAAACGTCACAAATATGTCACAAGCAAATTTCACTATGATGTGTCAAATATTTTGTGCTTAGCAAACTTTGAGTAGTATATAATGAATTTAAACTCAACAAAGACCGAAATGAATAAAATGTTGTAGTCGTTTAAAATTAAAGATCACGGTGTATCAAAAATGTGTTTACATCAGCTGAAGTAATACAAAAATATAATCATGATTATTGGTAATGTAATAAAGCAAATCTCTCTACCACTCACTTCTTCATTTCACATATGGCATAGGGACATTGGTTTACTACTAAAAACGATACGATGGATCTTCAACCTCATATTGAGCACAAGAATAGAGGCGGTGGAACAGGGGATGGGGCACAGAAGACACATGCCCCTCGACTTTTTCCCACTGACATGTTTCATGGTTACACGAGGAGTCCAAATGGGTACAAGCAAACGTGTCAATATAACGACATTCCTGTAATTTTTTATTTGCACATCCAAACATTTAACTGAAGAATCCCACCTTCTGTCACTTCAGTCCGTTTCTTCTACTTTCAACCATCTTCCAACCCGAAGGTTAGCCTTCGGGTTGGAAGATGACTGAAGTAGAAGAAATGGACCTGAGAGTGACCACACGATGCTTGTTGATCTAAACGGTACATTTACCGACACACGACTTTTCTCCCACTGGAACGAACCACTTGAAAACAAGCGCCCCTTCACTTTTATTGAGCTTTCGACGCCGCTGTAAAAAGAAACGAGATGAAATTTTAACCTCATGGATTACAAAGTAAAACATGGTAGCTCATGGTCTAAAAATGTGAAGGCTCTTGTGCTTTTGTTTTTATAAAAGTCTATATATCGATTGAGTGAAAAATCGCACGCCACCAAGTTTCAGTGGATTACCAGTAGGTTACCTTTGGTGGGATTGAATAGTGACAGTTGATATCAACAGAAATCCTGGCAAACTGCTGTGGATTTATTTAATTGTTACTGGTGTTCGAGGTCAGACATTTCCACACAATGGCTAATACTGACCGCAACATGGATATAAAGTCAAGTCAGGCCACCCGTGTATACGCATGTTGCCCATTTTAGAGGACTTCAACCCCGGGCATTAATTAACGGGTCCTACTTTACCAATAAATGAGATACTGTTTACCACAGTAAAGCACTGTTTCAAATCCCTGGGGTCATATGGGGAAATTGCTGTGTTAAAATACAAATAAATCCAAGATAAAAATTGGGTACTGGTTTTGAAAAAAAAACTGTCAAGAAACAAAATTTAATGCATGAAACCTAATTGAGAATCAAATTTAGAAATCCATGTTTGCACTATTCTTGGGGTCTTGGTCTTCTCGACGCCTCTCCGTTTGAAAATAAAGTTAATTTTAGTGATAAGGTTGCCTGTCTCGTATCCTCCTCGGAATGAACATGAAAGTGAAAAACTGCCTTTATAAAGAAAGTTGTAGAAGACTCCACAGGTCATAAAAAGTGGTTGCTCAGTTATTTCTCATTTTCAATTACTTTCCATAGTATTTTTAGTTTAAAATTCACGTCTTCTTTGATATCTCAGCGAAGACGGGTTTTCAACTGTACACAACACGACAGGCACACTTACGTTTCCCTCTTTAACAAAAACTAATTATGTTCAATTCTGTGGCACATATAATGAAAGTGTCAATGACACTGTAGCTCAACTGGACAAACTTGAACTTGGTAAGTTATAAATGAAATGGCAAAATTGAAGATCATTGGGACCAATGTCAGTTTTTTGCCAGTGGCAACATTTTTTGACAGAAACCGAAGAAAATCGATAGCTCCCATCTAGAGGCCTCCCCAAACAAGCATGCCATGTTTCAAAGCAATCCGATCATAAATATGCCCTGTAGGGTGTACAAAAGGGAAATATTGTGGTCTGACTAGACTAAATTCTAAGAATGTTGGCCGTGGCAACATTTTTTCAACGGAAATGGAAGAAAATCGATAGCTCCCATCTAGAGGTCACCGTAAATAAGCATACCAGGTTTCAAAGCAATCTAATCATAAATGAGCCCTGTAGGGTGAGCCAAAGGGAAATATTGTGGTCTGACAAAACTAAGTTCTAAGAATGCTGGCTGTGGCAACATTTTTTGATGGAAATTGAAGAAAATCGATAGCTCCCATCTAGAGGTCACCCCAAACAAGCATGAAAGGTCTCAAAGCAATCCGATCATAAATGTACCCTGTAGGGTGTGCCGAAGGGAAATATCGAGTCTGCTGACTAAACCAAGTTCTAAGAACGTTGGCCGCGGCAACATTTTTTGATGGAAATTGAAGAAAAGCGATAGCTCCCATCTAGAGGTCTCCCCAAACAAGCGTACCAGGTTTCAAAGCAATCAAATCATAAATGTGCCCTGTAGGGTGTGCCAAAGGGAAATATTGTGGTCTGACTGAACTGAGTTCTAAAAATGATGGCCGCGGAAACATTTTTTGACGGAAATTGAAGAAAATCGATAGCTCCCATCTAGATGTCACCCCAAACAAGCATGCCAGGCTTCAAAGCAATCCGAGCATAAATGTACCCTGTAGGGTGTGCCAAAGGGAAATATTGAGTCTTCTGACTAAACTAAGTTCTAAGAACGTTGGCCGCGACAAATTTGTTTGACAGAAATTGAAGAAAATCGATAGCTCCCATTTAGAGGTCTCCCCAAACAAGCATACCAGGTTTCAAAGCAATCTGATCATAAATGGGGCCTGTAGGGTGTGCCAAAGGGAAATATTGAGGTCTGACTGAACTAAGTTCTACGAACGTTGGCCGTGGCAACATTTTTTGCCGGAAATTGAAGAAAATCGATAGCTCTCATCTAGAGGTCACCCTAAATAAGCATACCAGGTTTCAAAGCAATCCGATCATAAATGTACCCTGTAGGGTGTGCCAAAGGGAAATATTGAGTCTTCTGACTAAACTAAGTTCTCAGAACGTGGCCGCGGCAACATTTTTTGACAGAAATTGAAGAAAATCGACAGCTCCCATCTAGAGGTCTCCCCAAACAAGCATACCAGGTTTCAAAGCAATCTGATCGTAAATGTACCCTGTAGGGTGAGCCAAAGGGAAATATTGAGGTCTGACTAAACTAAGTTCTACGAACGTTGGCCGTGGCAACATTTTTTGCCGGAAATTGAAGAAAATCGATAGCTCCCATCTAGAGGTCACCCTAAATAAGCGTATCAGGTTTCAAAGCAATCAAATCATAAATGTGCCCTGTAGGGTGTGCCAAAGGGAAATATTGTGGTTTGACTAAACTAAGTTCTAAGAACGTTGGCCGCGGCAACATTTTTTGACGGAAATTGAAGAAAATCGATAGCTCCCATCTAGAGGTCACCCCAAACAAGCATAAGAAGTTTCAAAGTAATCTGATCATAAATGCGACCTCTGAGGTGTGCCAAAGGAAACTGTGGACGTACGTACTAACGTACTAACATACTAACGTACGTACGTACGTACGCCGACGGACGAGAAGTGATGGCAATAGCTCAGCTTGACTTTGTCAAGTTGAGCTAAAAAGCCTCTTTTTATCTTGAATAAAATTATAACTGCTATAAAGGACAGAGATAAGGAAAAAGATCTTTTATCACTAAACGAGATTATGGCTCCGCGAAAATTACAACATAGTTTACAACTATTGGTTGAAAGACAAGTCTTTAAATTCAGAAGGAAAACAAGACAACATGAAGCATTTAAGATATATGTAAGACATTTCTACTTTAGGTTGACTCCATCCATATCTCCGAACTATACAATCTCGCTTTAAAACGTTCACTATGAAAAGAAAAAATAAAGACAAGAGTGCAGGTTCACACACAATTTGACAAATTGCTTCTTCTTTAGGTGGAACCCATCCATATCTACCAAACCATCCAAACTTTAACCCTATACCCAACGAATCGGCCACATCCGCCCGCGTAATATGCAAATTCAGAAGCTGAAAGAATATTATTTTCAAAAACATTCAACCAAACCATATCGTTGAGCTCGTTCCAATGAGGTATCACGATATGGTTTGGTTGAAATATTTTGAAAAATTAAAAAAAATATATTTAAAATAATACATTTTGATATCGTCTGCGTTGGGTAAAGGGTTAAAATGTTCATCACGAAAAAGAAAACATAAAGACAAGAGTCTTGTTTCACACACAATTTGATCAAGTGTATTAAAAACAACCAGTGGGTTCGAATTTGCTTACAAACTTGAAGAAACCGCCCCTGCTGCAGAAACTCCAGCTTGTTCAAAACTGCGCAGCGAGAGTCATTTTAAGGAGGAGGAAATCATGTCATATCACACCCCTTCTTTACCACCTTCATTGGCTCCCTTTTGAAGAACGCATCACATTCAAAGTTCTCAAAAAATGTCTTAATGGATTGGCACCACCATACCCCAGCACTCTAGTTCAGTGCTATGTTCCCTCAAGATCTCTAAGATCCTCATCTGCGAATAAACTCTGCCATAACCCAGGCGACCTAGTTTCAGTTGATGGGCGTTTTCTCTGAAACACCCTGCCTGATCACCTGCAGTCACCACAAACTTACAAACCATTCAAAACTGACCTTAAAACTCATCTTTTCAAAAAATTATACCCAGAATCAGTTCTTTTTGAATTAATTTTATTTATAACCCAAATTACGAGATTTCACAAAACATATGTTTTCTTTTTTTACTTGTAAAGCCTGAGAGCACTTACGTGGATTCATTGGCTCTAAACTGTATTTATTTATTATTTATTTAAGAAAATATATACTTTCACTGATTCAGAATAGACTGTTCAACAAAATGTCACTATAACTGCTCAAACCGTCGGGTCGAACCTGTATTGAATTTCCTCGAACGATCAAAATTGGTAACGAAATAAGTGTCACATCACTGCAACTAATTATGTGCCAATAACTAAATTAAATTCCACGGTGCTATAATGTATGTTTTAACGGACGCACTGCCATCGAGGATTCGTTTAGCTGTGGTTGGGGGTGAAAATTTCACACTGCCAACGAACTCAACGTTAGCATTCTTTTGCCATCATGAATCATATCAACAGTAATTTTGTGACTTGTTCCAAACACACCGAAACATTCAAAGGCCTATTCCGTTTTTCTACTATCTCAGGACATTTGCCATTAACATTCCATCATTATTGGGCTACACCGACAATAGACAAGTCACCCGATGGGTGAATCCTAATCAAATCTTAGCTGCCTGTTAAAGACTTGATTAGAAATCACTGTTCAGTAACTGGACATGTACAGGTCGTTGTCTAGTGGAAAATTGGGACACTTTTCCCGGCCATGAATGGTTAAAGAAAAATGAAAAGAAAATCAGTCACTTCTTTCATGAAAATGAACCCTTCAACTGCTATAAAGCTGTAGGTAGCAAATGTAAAAATACCATGATAATTCAGACACTTTTGGTATTTAATGATGGGTTCGGTTCCGTTTTTCAGTATCCCCATTTTATCGATATCAGTTTTGTTTTTCGGTATATTACCCACCTCTAACATACTGCTCTCCCTTTTACAGATTATAATGTTGGTATAAATGTTTTCAAGTTAAATACAAAAACCACTGTGATACCATTGTATGACATTCAGATGTGGAAAGATATATATTGCAAAAGAAACAGAAAGGGATACCAATTTCACATAAAAAAGTTGAAGACAACTAATATAATTTCTGTTTAACAAACTATTGAAAAAAATAATAGAGGAATGTTTATGATTATGATAAATATTTACATCAGACACGTGGTCCATATAAAAATGAAGTATTAGCATCACAGTACAATTCTGTCATAAGTAAGAATCCATAAGAATCCAAACTTGTGGTGGAAGACTATATGTTTGATTCAGTGAAATGAATACTTGATCTCTAGTCAGACAAATTAACCTCCGAAAACAATTTTTACGGACTTGAGGATGATTTTCAGAGAAACTGGATGAATTGCAGGAAAAGTAGGTCTGCAAACAATACTCAAGATCTAAAATTTTCAGCTCTGGGACCACCACTGGTGCAATGGTTGAGAGGCTAAAAATTTGCTGATGTCCTTTATGTCATGTTAAAGAATAACTAGTTTGAATGTCCTCACCTCTCTCTTTGTTTTGTGGTCCTTGCCCCCTCACCACCACACTACTACAATCTGCGGTTGCCATTTGATCAAAGTTCACCCAGCAAATAATTCCCTTTCGGAATCAAGTCGAGGTGCACAGAATCCTTCAACCTGTTGGTAACATTTTAGCTTACAATGACAAATTTTATGATTAATCATTCCCTCACACAAGTCACAAGTAACAAAAATAGTAATTTAACTCAAATGATGGAAAACCTTTTGATTTCATCCCTTCAGACAATATCATATGACTCTGATTTGGAAGGAATTGAAAATAAAATTTGAATGATTTTTTGTTGCTTAAAGTACATTACTAAAGACATTTACACACAAAGAGTGTGGTGTGAGAGTTACAAACAAAACGACAGTCACCAAATTCCCATTGCTAATTATACCTCTGTGAGATACCTGTCATCTGAGCTGTGCGGTACATAACGGACAGTTTGTTAAATCGAGTCAAATATAAAAGAGAATGGAAGATGTAATCATTAATTATAATTTCCACAACGAATAGTTGTCAGTGTTCCCACTGACCTGATTTTTGTGGTGCAATGAGGAATGTATCTTTGATTCTAAATAAACTTTGGGGTGTGAAATGAAAGTTTTAGTGCAAAACGAAATTTGATTGTAAATGAGAACAATTTAACCATGCGTTGTTCTTTTGAGTGCAACAACGCATCATCTGCAAGGCAAAAAGCCACACAGATGGCGCCTTGTTGTATTGAAGAAAGATATTTATTTTTAGTATTATCTGACTCTTTCAAGTATTTTAGTTGAAAAAAACACAAATGATAAAAATATAGATAGTAAATACAATAAATAAATAAAAAAACAAACAAAAAGGGCTTTTATTACACACCTGTTCTGTGTAAACCCCATCAACAGCAATACTAAACCATTCGGGAAATGAAAATCTGTTCTGCACATATGTGCAGAACAGAAATCGTTGACAGACTATTTTTATACTGAAACCAAATTTCACTGGAATTTTCTGCTAATCGTGCAACACAGTTGAAATTTGAATCGATAGCGACAGATGAAATTCGTCCCCTAAGTTCTGTGTTCTATGTAGCAGTAGGCACATGGAACACATAGGAACTCGGGAAACGAAATAGTAACACGGGTTCCCCTCGCAAATTTGGTTGGCAATAAAATGTGTTCTTTTTATTGATAGTTGTCAAATGAATTGCTGAGGGTTCTTCTAATAATTGTTTTTACAGACTTGAAGGCATGTAATAAACACAGAATGACACACATATGTGAATGGGTTAATCGATATGGCACTTGTGCCATCGCAGGATAAAACTCGAGTCCTGCGGTCTCTCGTTTTATCCTTCCACGCTGGCACTTTGCCATATCGATTAACCCATTCACACGTGTGTGTCATTCTGTGTATTTATTAATGTTTACAAAATAATTTCTTGAGTATTATTTACTCACTACTGTTTATTCACCCCAAATAAAGTATAAAAGCAATTAATTTATTATCTCTATTAAAAAGATTGAGCAAGATAAAAAAGATTAAGTAATAAAGAAATGTTTTTATGGGAATCAGATTAAATGGATACTTTGTTAATTCAGTTGACCCATAACAAAGCTGGTCATTTTTAAACCTGTTACCTGGGATTGCCTGAATTCTGTCTTTGACTGGATCATGACCAAATGTTTTCAACACTCAGGGTCATATCACTTTCAAGAATATTTCCATTTGCTCCTCAAATTGTTTGTACAATAAACTGCAATTCATCAAGTCAGAACTTCAATTTTGACAGTTCATATACCATTTGGCAAAACTAGTTGCAAAAGTCAATGAGGATCTTTGGTATTTGTGTTGGTTGCAGGACGACACACTTTCTGTGTCCTGTTGAATTTTTAAAAAAATATTTATCCTACCTACTTTCACTGGATACCAGGAGCAGTTTGTATTATTACCAGCCACAAGTTCTGCATTAATCAGGCAGATAAGTTAAGAAAGCAGTAAATCCGACCTTGTGTGTTTGTTTGTTGGGTTTGATGACACTTTACACATTCATAATCACATTATATCAGACAATTCATTTTGGGGGTGAAGGACAGAACCAATGTGCAGCAGTGGGTATCATTCGGATGTTCCAACATACAAGTAATATAAACAAGCAAGGCTGGCATTGGTTGCAAACACTGCAGTTGTGTACCATCAATATACTTCACTCCTTAGTGTAAACTGCACTACTGTGTTCTCACTTGGGCAGCTGGGATCAAGGTTCTTGCCCATGCACACAACATCGATAATGCAGTTCAAGATAACACTGGCCGTCCTCTGTGTGGAGACAGGCAAGCTAAAGATCCCTTTGTAGTATTCCAGAAGAGCAAGACCACGCCATTGAACCAAGGAAAGGCATTAATGTAAGTTGAATAACTTGCTTGCCAATCCTTGTAAAATGAATAATATTGCATTTCAGCTCACTGTGAGAATCCAAGCTTCTGTGGATAGTTTTTCATATCTAGAAAACAAGTAAATTCAGAGAAATTATCGCTCATTGGTGCCACAACCAGAAGCAAACTGCATTCCAACACTTCATGCCTCAAGAGTCATTACCTAACATTTTAGATGAATAATTGTCTTCCATGTGGAAGCCAAGTACACTATTTTTTATTTATTTGTGTTTAAGGTCACATATTTCTGCACAATTTATACCCATGTTAGAGGACTTCCAAGTCAAGCATTGGTGACTGGGTTTTAGTTTACCAGTAAAACAGAGTTTGTTTACCACAGTACTGTGGGGTTCCTATGGAGGAGGCAAGTACAAACCAGGGGCATAAAGAAAACCATTTTATTTTGAAATGTTGCTGAAACATTTCTGAACAGGAATACAATATTCTGAAAATTTCTTACTTTTATCCAAAGAATATATAACAATGTCAGAATAGTTCAAAATCAAACTCTTCAAAGTTAGGAAATAGTTGTAAGAGCTGAAATAATTGAACAGCATATTTGATCCCGAAACTGTCCAGTTTAAAAAACAAACCAAAATGGACTAAATTTATCAAGACTCATTTTCAGTAATTATCCAGAAATAGATAAAGTGGAAATTTATATATTTGTGTTGATGTTTAGAGTCACTTTCTGTATCTATGGCGAAACATGATCATAATATGGGTATTAGTCATGATTAGTCAATTGTTTATACTTACATGTAAAATATGCATAAATCAAAACCGAAATAATCTTCCCTGGAAATACATTGATCCTGATATTAACTGGCTGAGGGCTAGATTATTTTTGGTGGTCTAAATTTGTTAGTGAAAATTTTACAAATTATTGGCAAGTGCCAACAGGCACTCTCCAATAGTCTGTAATACAAGAAACTTCTATACACAAAACAATATTTGCATTTAACTGAATAGGAAACATGAGCAAAGAAAATGTTAGCTTTTGCTCTGGTACCCTCATTTCTTTTATATTTAAATTATATATTGGTGTTTGAGGTCACATACTTATGCACAATGACTAATCGTGACTGTGACAGTTTTACAGGTGGAGGAAGCCGGAGAGAATCACCGAGCCTCGACAAGCAACTGTCAGCTCTTCAACATTCTAACTCTGTTCAAGCTCCGCCCAAGCAGGGCTACATCGGTTGAAGACATGTGCACCATTGACGTGCAGTACACCTTAGTACACGGCGTCATCGTGCCCCCATGCCGGAAACCGGGATAAAGTTCCTTGCCCAAGGACACAACAGCATAGAAGTCCAACAGCTTTCCACTGAGCCACCGCGCTCCCTCGTTTCTTTTAAAGCCCTGATAGTGGATTCTAGCACTCAACCAGTTAGTTATATTATAGGCCAAGCCATTCCATTCAGTTTTGTAAATCCAATGTTGGTGCAGAGAAATAAAGATTTTCCTAAACTTGTTTACAACAGTAAACATCTGATCTCCTAGATGGGCTTCCATCCAGAACAATTTGAAAAATATAAGCGTGAGATTGCAGTTTCTGCTAGTAAAATATCATATTCTATCAGAACACATGTCTATAAATATTCATGTGTATATATATATGGTTTATTCATTAACTCGTGCACCATGGGCATTATGTTCATTGGTGGAAATAGCACAATTTGTAAAATTGACACAGGTGTCAGTCTTGACCATATATATATTGTATATTATGCATCTGCCTGAATATTGACACAGGTGTCAGTCTTTACCATATATATATTGTATATTATGCATCTGCCTGAATAATATACAAATTCAGCCATTGAAAAAAAAACTTCATTTAGCTTGTTCCAACAAGAAGTCATATGATATTGTTTCACTGAAGTTTTTTGAAAAATTTGAGAAAATTAATATTTATAATAATAATGGAATTTTGATATTGTCTGCATTGGGTAAAGGTTAACCCTTTGAACACTGATGCTGAAATATCAAAATGTTAGGCTGCAAATTTACCCCATAATGCAACAAGGAATGTAACTATTTATTTACTGGTGTATAAGGTACATTCTGGCTATTTCAACACTGCAGTATAGGGATGAAGTTTGGCCAATCATTTATACTTTTGCTGCACATTTTAGAGAATTTCCACCCCAGGCATTTGTTCCTAATTTACTACAAGTAAAGAAGAACTTGTTAACTGAATTAAACAAGCCCTGCTCAACTTCTTAGTAGAGATGGCCAACACACTGAAAAACTGAAAGATACCAATATCATGGGGAAACCGAAAAACCAAAAGAAATCAATTGCTGAATACCGATACCATCTGAATTTTCAAATTTTCCTACATTCTCTATCTGTAAGTCCTGTTGAGGCTTGATAACAGATGCAAAGTTCATTTTCATGAAAGAAATGACAGATTTTTTTTCAGTATTGCTAACCATCAATGGATTGGGAAACTGTCCTGAATACCCACTAGACTATAACCAGTACATATCTAATTGCTTAGCAGTGGTTTGTAGTCAAGTCTTGTGCCAGTGTGTTTTATCTACTGTCAGCAAGCCCTCCTAAAGATGGCATGGCACTGTCAAATACAACCAAGTTGGTTATTAAATTCCTAGTTGCAATATGAGTGGAATTTGATGCTTCAAATTTCAATATATCATCATCAGTGTTCAAAAGGTAATGTTTGTGAATGGATATGTTCATAAAGCAGAATCAGTTTACAGAACATTTCAGGGAAGGATGGTTTCAGTTAACAACAGGTTTTATAACGACAAGGAGAGTTGAATAGGTGATTAGAAGGTATCTTATATTGTAATTATGATAAAACTAATTTAACGGGTTGGACCACAGCTGTGAAGATTAATTAAAATAATGCAAAAAACAAGACATGAACAAGAAAAGAATCATTTCATTCAGGAATCCATTTTGCATTAGGCTATTAAAAGAAAATTCTTGTTTCTCAAGCACCACCTTCATCATAGAAATCTGCCTCATCACCTTTTTTTACCTAGAAGTCTCTTCTATGACACACTATTTTGCACCTGTAGGACAAATATTTAACCAACTATACCTTTTGGCAGATATAGTTGGTTAAAACTACATTGTGGGAAATTTTCACTGCTGAAAACATTGGTTTGCCACATAATAGTGTAAGTAGTCAAATTTATGATCCTAACTATTTTCAGAACTGTTTTGTGAATTGACAAAAAAAACCTCTCTCCCTCATCATAAAATTGAGGTAAAATTGCCTGAGAAACAAGAAATGTTTTTTATGGGCCATTTCTGTGACCATACTGACAAAAGATCATAATGTTAAAATTATGCAGCACAGAAAAATAATTACTGATAAATACAGTTTTTCATATTGTAATTACATGTGTTCTACTGATAAAATACTTTTCTTCTTATAAAAAATACATGTTAAATATACAAATATTATATAACATCAAAAACTTAATATTTATATTGTACAAAAAAAATGATTTCAGAAACTAGAAGGCACTTTTTTATTATAAACTGGAAGTTTGAAATAGGCCACTGCTTTCTATTTAATAGAATATATTTTGTTTTTCAATCAATAAAAAGATTGTTTTTTGTGTTGATAGTTTTAGTTCTACATATATTTTACTGGACATATAAAATTCTGTTGAATATGAAAAGTACGTGTTGCAGCAACAAAAATCCTGTTGCAAGTCCATTGTGTCTTTACATTTATACATGTACATACTGTAAATCACAATAGGCCTATTTATACATGTACATACTGTAAATCACAATAGACCTATTTAAACTGTCCCTAAAAGACCTCAATAATATTTTCTTCAAAACACAACAGAAGCTTCCGAATTTGTAACAATGTACTGGAACTATATATATAAAACAGGATAAATTGGTAAGTCTTTTGTACATGTTGAGAGATTGCAATATTACACAAGTCTGAATTTAGTATCAAACTAAATTATGTGCTCTGGTACTTTTATTTGTAACCACAACTCTGAAGTGAATTAAAACTGATAATTGCGTTTCAGTAAACTCAAAATAACTTCATTTAGTTGGTTAAAAACACAGAAATAGTTCTGGTTTCGCCGTGTTTACAACTACAATTTATTGTAAGTAATTAATTTGGCTAACCCTGACTACCATTCGGCATAATGACTGGCTTTGCCTGTCATCTTTACAATTTAAAGACATTTTTATCTGCAAATGACTCTCCCCAGGATCTTGAAGCCATGTGCATTGTCACTCTCTTTTGTCAAAGTAACAGCAACCACAGAACAAGAAATATCGGTATCTTTTACAACATATTTTACAAAGCATTCCATAAAGAGCTTAAATACAATGTCTGCAACTGAAATGCACCTTTTTTCTAAACAAAAAGTTTGTTATACATTGCTGGAAATCTCTAGTCAAGAACAACTATAACAAGCATATGTCACAATGTGGCAAAATCCACCAACTGCAAAAAGAGAAGTGGATCAAAATGTTTATGAAACAAGAGGCCCCAAGGGGCCTGAGGGTGCTCACCTGACAAGGTAGACTAAATATCAACCCAGGGAATTGATTTCAACAAGTTGCATCTGCCTCTCCTAAAAAAAGCTTATACCAAATATCCAAAGATTCTGACCAGTGGATCTAAAAAAGAAAGAAGATTTTTAAAGAATATTCCTCATATTGAACTAAGTTATAATTCAGGCTCCCACAGGGAGCCCCAATATTAACCCTGGGACTTGGCTTTAACAAACTTGAATCTCACTGCCCTAAGGATACTGCACACCAAATATCAAAACATTCCGACTGCTGGATCTGAAGAAGATTTTTTAAGAAAATTCCTCATTTTGAACTAAGTTAATAATAATAATAATTTATTTATATAGCGCTTTTCCCAGCAAAACGCTGCTCAAAAGCGCTGAAAACATAGGTGACGGTAACAATGGTATAATCAGCGGCTGAAGGCTGCTTGAAAGAGATGGGTTTTCAGAGCTTTCTTGAAGTGATCTGCATTTAGGGTTTTTCTAAGGTTCTGAGGGAGGGCGTTCCAGATTGAGGGAGCTGCGAAAGTGAACGATCTCTTCCCTGCCGTTGATCGAATTCGCGGTACGACAAGGAGACTCTCAGAAGCTGATCTGAGATTCCTTGACGGTGTGTGTACTTTGATGACCTGCTTAAGGTAGATTGGTGCTTTGTCGCTATGTAAGATGTTGTGTGTCACCGCCAATACCTTATACTTAATGCGAGACTCAACTGGCAGCCAATGCAGAGATTTCAGGATTGGTGTAATGTGGTCATATTTTTTCGCACCGGTAATGATCTTAGCTGCTGGGTTCTGAATACGTTGAAGCCGGTACATTGATTTCAGAGGAAGGCCGAAATAGAGAGTGTTGCAGTTGTCCAAACGGGACAGGACCAAAGACTGTATAACAGTTTTCAGAGTGTTTTGGTCAAGTAGCTTTCTGATTTTGTTGATGTTTCTTATTTGGAGGAAGCAGCTTTTGCTCACTTTTGTGATTTGGTTATGCAGATCAAAGCAATCATTAAAAGTGAAACCGAGGTTTTGGGCAGTTTTACTTGAGCTAATTGCGCTATCGCCTATTTTCAAGCAGTTAATTGGAACTTTGTCTAGCTGATATTTGGCGCCTAACTGTACAAATTCTGTTTTATCTTCATTTAATTTCAGAAAGTTTCTCCCCATCCACTGTTGAATATCCTCAATGCATGCCTCCAGTGTTGTTAAGGAGTCATTCATATTGGAAAGATCAGCAGACAGATACAGCTGGATATCATCTGCGTACAGGTGAAAATTTACAGAGTGCTTCCTTATGAGATCCCCAAGTGGTAGGGTGTAAACTGTGAACAGTAAGGGTCCGAGTACTGAGCCTTGGGGGACGCCATATTTTAGCTCGACGGGTTCTGATAGAGTATCGCATATTTTCACAGATTGCGTTCGGTCACTTAAGTAGGAACGTACCCACTCAAGGGCAGATCCGCGTATTTTGAGTCGTTTTTCTAACCGCGACAAAAGAGTTTGGTGGTCAATCGTATCAAATGCAGCAGACAGGTCGAGCAGCAGCAGACAGGTCGAGCAGCACGAATGATGTTAGCCTATGATCGTCCATCGAATTCAGCACATCGGAGCTGACACGAATTAAGGCTGTTTCAGTGCTGTGCCCGGGTCTGTATGCAGACTGAAATATTTCCAGCTTGTTATTAACTGAAATATGCTGAATAATTCTTGAGGCAATAACCTTTTCAAGAAATTTAGACAGAAAAGGAAGGTTAAACACTGGTCTGTAGTTTTTTAGAACGTTGACATCTAGGCTTGGTTTCTTCAGGAGTGGAATAACATGGGCATGCTTAAATGCTGTTGGTACAGTTCCAAGAGCCAGAGATGAGCAAAATGTACTAGTAATGGTGGGAAGTAGGTGGTCTAAAACAGAGCTGTTTTTGAGAAACCATGTTGGCAGTGGGTCGAGAGAACAAGATGTGGAGGAGGCTTTCAATATAATTGACTTAACCTGGTCCATGGTGGGAGGCTGAAAGTCGTTAAGGGAAATATCAGAATCAAATGAAATGGACAGTTACAATTCGAGCTCCCACAGTGAGCCCAAATATGGACCGAGGGACATGGCTTGAACAAACTTGAATCTCACCCCCCCCCCCACCCCCCACCCCCCCTAAGGATGCTGTATACCAAATATCAAAACATTCTGACAGCTGGATCTGAAGAAGAAGATTTTTGAAGAAAATTCCTCATTTTGAAATAAGTTAGAATTTGGGCTCCCATAGTGAGCCCAAATATGAACCCAGGGAGCCGATTTGAACAAACTTGAATCTCACCCCCTAAGGATGCTGCATACCCAATATCAAAAAATTCTGCCTGCTGGATCCTGAGAAGAATATTTTTAAAGAAATTTGACTGAAATGCACTAAGTTCAAATTCAGGATCCTATACTGAACCCAAATATGAACCCAGGGAGCCGATTTGAACAAACTTGAATCTCACCCCCTAAGGATACTGCATACCCAATATCAAAACAAAAAATTCTGCCTGCTGGATCCTGAGAAGAAGGTTTTTAAAGAAATTTGCCTGAAATGCACTAAGTTCAAACTCAGGCTCCTATACTGAGCCCAAATATGAACCCAGGGAGCCGATTTGAACAAACTTGAATCAGATCCACCCCATAATGCTGTATACCAAATATCAAATGATTCTACCCATTTGTGCTGGAGAAGAAGATTTTTTAGTAATTTCTCTAATGTACATAGGGTGCTATCAGAGTTATGCCCCCTATGGAGTCCCAAATGGGCATGTCCATTTCATTTGAACAAACTTGAATTGACATATGGTAATGAACATCCATACCAAGTTTTGAGCAAATCGAACTAGCAGTTTCAGAGGAGAAGTCGTTTGAAAAATGTTCACGACAGCGGACGGACGACAGATGACAGATGGCAAGTGATAGGTTTAGCTGCCTTCGGTGAGCTAAAAGAAAACCCAAGAGGGAAATGGGAGAAGGGGTAATGCTTGGAGGGTCCTTGTTAGGACAATGCCTGCATTAACCCTGGAATATAAAACTGTATAGTTATAATTACACGCTTCATCAGCATTTTTATTTCATGAATTTTCACGGCTTTTCAAGGCCTACTCACACATTTTCCAGCATTTCAAGGCCTTGAATGAACCTTAAATTCAAGACTACTCCTTTAATCCAAGGTCCCATGGGAACCCTGTATGGGTTTCACAAGAAATTCACGGGGAATCAAAATAAGTACATTAATGAACTGTGTATAAGAATCTTGAAAAACATCGTTAAAATCGAATAATGCAATGTGTACTTCTTAGTTTTTGCAGCTTTTTCAAAACATTTGATATAAATAAAGATATCATAACAAAAAATATTTACAAAATCCTTTAAAAGTATAAAAAAATAGTATTATTAGGTGGAAATACAAAAATAGAAAATCATTCTGAGAAAGACAATGGATTTTGGAATTCATAATTTATAAACTTTAGAGAATTAAAAAAAAAACTATCAAAAATGGTTAGGAGTCCAAAAGATGGGTTATATTTTTATCTTGATAATAGTGGTCAGAAAAACTAAAATTTTACTAAAATTATGTATGTATCTTGGAGGTGTTAACCTTTTAACTAACATATCCTCTACAGCTGCCTGCATAAGTTTAAAATTATGTAGTTAAAATTTATTTTTTTTAATAAATTTCAACAAAACTGTTTCATGTGATCATGACTGGAATAAGCCCATCAAGATCATTCTGATGAGGGCTCAAATGATATTGTTTTGTTGAAATTTTCTGAAAAATATGAAAAACATATAATAAAAACTAGAGAATGTGTCATCTCAGGACGACATAAAAAGATGGAGTTGAAACTAGAGGTCTTGTGACTGTATTGTGTACTATTTTGAGGTAACAGCATACTGAGTAAGTGTACTTTTGTCCCTGTCAAACTGCACCATTTGTATAACATGTAATGACGTAAATAGATATTGAAAATTGACTATATTTTCAGAATGAAGAGAGTGGAGTACTACTTAATCACACAGCTATATATTTGCCACTCGAAAAGTGTTTACAATTATTCATAACTGCACAAGAAACTCTTGGAAACTTTCATCACATGGACCACCAGGCATAACCTTGAGATCAATGTAATGAAGGTTTGTAAATGCTTCTTGTGTTTTGTCCTGGTTGTAAATAATTTCTAAGTGAAAAATCTATCCCAAGGCACTTTAGTAGTAATCATCCCTCCACAAACTGTAGTCTCAATATTTTATTTCTGTTTGATTGGTTCAGTTTGTGATTTCACTGTTGACCTCAGTACTAGCACATTATATTTTGAACTGCATGTGTATGCTATGGTCCTCTTAGTACTTAGCAGAGAGAGTTTAGTGGTGAAATGCTGACTTGTAAAAACACTTTTATAAATGAATATAAATTGGGGTTTAATAACACTTTTGACATTAAGAGTCACCTTTTGTCAAACAGTTTTACCAGTTGATGAAGCTGGAGTATTCAGAGAGAACCATGGAACAGCACTAGAAACTGTCAGACACCCCACTAAACCAACTCCACACAAGCAGGGTTAGCATTGGTTGAAGTGCCCTATAGATGTGCAGTATGCCTTAGTACAGAGTAAACCGTGTCCATACATGAGTAATTAGCATTAACTCCTTGCATTCGGCAGAGATTCCCCTTAGGGAAGATTTTTTTTGACACTGAAATATGTATAATTTGGGTACATTTAATCATATTCCCCCCACATCCCTGTAAACTGAATGAATCTTTGCACCAATGATTTCTTGAGTTAAATGGAGATGAATTTTTCCTAAAATCTAGTCCTGGCTGCTTAAAAGCAGCCATGACTAGATTTTATGAAAAAATCTTGAAAATACTCAGCAGCTAAGAGAGAAGTGCTTTGCCCAAGGACACAATACGGTTACCACTGGCAGGATTTGAATCATGGACATTTTGGTTTAAAGTCCAATGCCATAACCACTGAGGCGCCAAACTCCTGATAGACCATCATTATCACTTTAACTGACTGGATGTTAGCTCAAATTTAGGCTCTAATGAAAACTAATGGTTTTGCAATAGCTTCAGTTGGATGAACTGAAACGTTTGATCTTGATGGATTTGTCTTATTACAATTTATTGGTGAGGGCCTGTTAGCAGTCTCCAGTAAGTTGTAGCAAAACAAACCCCCCATGAACAAATTTTGACTGTGAAAGTTATTCTAGCACTCTGTCATCAAAAAAACATCTGGAATCAATTATCAACAAAGAAATTTATTTATTGGGGTTTAACAACACTTTTGACAGCCAGGCTCACCTCGTGTCAGAACCTTCATTGGCAAATTTACAAGGTCAGTGGCAATAAAGAGCCGAAAACTTTTTTTTCAAATGAGGGTGCACCCCTTCTGTTACTGAAAGAGTAAACCATAAAGAACACTTCATTTTATTTGGACGAACGAGCAAGTGTAATAAGTAACTTATTCCACTTAACAACTTGGTTGAAAGCATAATGTCTGTTCAGAGAGAAAGTCAGTGTTTCTCAGCATTACCTGTAAACCATATCATGAAAAGAAAATTTCATGATTATTTGGGGATATAAGCACAATTCACCAATCCCATACCATGATTTAACAAATTTCCACTTCAAAGAATGGCAGGGGTGGATTTGTTCTGCAAATATCAGTTTAGCATAATAATCCCGAAAATCAAACATGCAGACAAAAAATTGAGCGGTAATGGGACAGACAACCAAAAAGAGTTGTACTTGCCTTGGTTTAGGCCATAAAAAAAGAACCTCTGTTTCTCAGGCCCGCGCCCATGGTCATTTTTGGTGTGCATGCAACCTTTTTATGACACCAAAAAATCTTTAAAAAAAATTTGAGATATTGTGTTCATTTCAGTAAATCGAAATCGATGCGTTTGCAAATTTTAAATTAACACACTTCAAGCTTTTTCTACATCATACTTTAATAAAGTGGGTGGGTTTTAGCAATATTCACAACAGAAAGTGTTTTATTCTGTAAAAGGTAAGTCATAATGACAGCAAGAAGGAAGGTGTCTTTCAGTCTGACAACAAACAGTCA
Source organism: Pictodentalium vernedei (assembly GCA_031216915.1). NCBI lineage: Eukaryota > Metazoa > Mollusca > Scaphopoda > Dentaliida > Dentaliidae > Pictodentalium > Pictodentalium vernedei. The sequence continues at coordinate 172,139 of JAUFNR010000028.1, forward strand.
CAAAGGGGAATGGTCGATTCGTCACACCACGTTTGATTCGCACCAATCCCCAGAAAGTCAGGTGCTATGTTGAATGGAACACAGTCTCCTGGCATTATTTTTAGTAACATTTGTATTGTAAATGGCCGTCATTGGGAATGTGTGTACTGTTATTTGAAACCGTTACAAGTTTCCCAGTTAATTTAAATAAATGCATTTGAGATGCAGGATAATTGGATAACTAATAGTAACCGTTGCTGGATATAAAAGTAACAGTCATAGTTGAAAATAAATCGCATATAGGCAGGTATGTGCGGTCGAATTGGTTAATAAAAACACGCAAACATTCGTTTTGTATTTCATTTTCAGCTTTCCGAAAATGGGTTGTGATAATTTTGAATATAATGGGGAAAAATTGCGATTCACGATTTTATTAGACAGGTTGTGAAAGGGTTTTTTTGGGGGGGGGATAAATCTGTGAAAGTTGGCACCAGAGACGTTTCACCCACGAGGCGTTTCATCCTGTGTCATAATTTTCAAGTTTCACTAAAAAAACAAACATTCAAACCCCACTTCATTTATGACCCAACACCCCTACGGTGAATAACCAATATATTTGCGAAATTTTGAGTGGTCCACCAGGCGTTTGGATGGGGGTCGAATTACCACAAACAACCTCTCGGGGAGAAAATAAAAATAAAAAAAAAAATACCGCCCACCCGCATGCTTTTTTTGAAAAAATGGCCTGAGAAACAGACAATCAACTTTGTATGGCCTTAAGGTGACATTTTAGTTTCAGCTGTTTTATTACACATCCATTAAACTTTAAACCCTTGTATTTAACAGAATCACCGCTATGACATAAATGTTTCTGTATTGAACTGCTGATGTACAAGCCAGAACTTTTTTTCCCAGAACCATTTACACTAGTTTGTTTCCTGTCGAAGCATTTGTTATGCTTTAAATAGTTTCCAAATTTCGTTATACAATTATCAATCGTCTGTCGAGTAGTGTGAAAATGAAAACAACCAAAACAAAATAAAGTCAGTTCACGAAAAAATTAGTTAAATCAAAATTGGCATAATATTAAAAAACAATAATTTCCAACCGAAACATTAATCCAGTTCTATGGCCGTCTCGTCTGCGGATCCCCATACATCTAAATTGGTCAACTTTATTTTGTTAAATCTTTGGACATCCTGACATTTTTTGATTTTGTTTTAAAAAATGTTTCTCTCAGTGGTTTTGCAAATCTGCCCAAATTTGTACTTTGACTATCAGTAATAGCTACCAAATGGTTAGGCATGAATGGACACCAGCCAACGAGAAAAAGCGATACAAATTTTAACACGCCCATTAGAAAAGATAACAAATGAAATTTAGACCAGTTTCCAAAAGATTTTGTTTTTTTATTGATCCATTTGATCAGTACAGTTTCAAACAAAATAAACGGGCTCTACACCTTTGGGTTTAAACATCGGGATTAAAATTTGTTGATTTAAATTAATTTTAATGCATGGGATGTGTAATAAACACAGAATGCGATGTGTGTTTGAATCAGTGGGTGTTTTACATAACTTGATGGAGTGGCACAGTCATATTTAGAAATATGGCTATGCCATTCCAACTTATGTAAAACACCCACTGATTTAAGCATATCGCTTTCTATCTATTTATGGCATACTCTTAATCAAAATAGTGGCATAAAAGATGCTCTAAACTGAAAATTGTTTCCAAGTTTTTGAATCACCAAATATCCACATTTTTTAAAAAAGTAATCAAAACTTGTGTGGAAAAAAAAAAGTTCAAAACTCAAGACAATGGATTGGAAAGATTTATAAAAAATTTATACCAATGTTTTCAGATGCAAGACTTTCCCATTTTGCAGTTTCCTTAAATAAGGTTGATAAACATGTGAAAAAAAATCCCAGTCCTTTCAAGCATTTTTTGGGTCCTTTATTTAATTTAAATTGTTTGATCATCTTGAATATTGGTATGTATATGAGTTAAGAATTTTTATACCTGCATTCTGAACCAATAATAACAATGACAAAATCAATGTCAAGTATAGGTAATAATTTGGTGGCTAGAAACACAATTTAAAAAACATTAACATCCAAATACCACAGCCTGTAGGTATCAAATGAAGCTTAAAAAGTATCTTGAAACATTTTGAAAGGACACATTCCATGGCTTTTTTCTACCAAAGCCAGATATTCAAGCACTTTTATAGCCTTGGAATATCAGATTTAATCATTTGATACTTTTGTACGTCTTATGACGTTCAAAATCAAACAGTGCGTTGATACTTTGTGGTCATTTGTTAGGCTTTTCCCTCTGGAAAAGACTATTGTTTTTCTACGGATTATTATTATTATTTTTTTTTTTGGGGGGGGGGGGGAGGGGTTTGGGGGGGGGGGTTCCACACATTTTTGTCCGTACGATTCAGAAGCCATTTTCGAACCGATTTTCACACAATTTGGCACACGCATAGAGTGGCAAAAAATCTAAAAATGTACCAAAGCGGAATTTTTGATTTAACCATTATTTCGCCAGAATTGGCAAAAAACTGCCAAAATTGGGGTTTATCGGCACTTTCTCGAAACACGTCTTTAGGATTTTTTTTAAATATTCATAATTACTAGACCTGCCTATGACACAACCTTTGATACACACGACATATTAGGCGATGCATATGGTAACCCTCCACAGGCTGCTAAACATCGAAATTTTGATGAAATGGGCCGGTTTCAGACCCCCACAGCACCCAAACGATACCCGAGAGGTAAACATAACTTCCTTTAGTGGAAGTGGAATTCACCGAGGATCGTTTTTCTAAGTAATAAGGGTGTTCACAAAACCAAGTGTTAACCCGTTTTGGGCTGGTTAAACAGCAATACCCCCAAAAAGCTCAAAACTTCATGTTTTCCGTGGATTTCTCTAAACGAGTCTTGTAGATTTTCAAGAAAAATTGGTCACTCTCAGGTCTTGGTGTGACATTACAAGTTGCATGGATAAAATATTCCGGTCAGCATTAGTTAACCCTCCCCGAGCTGCTAAAAGTAAAAATTGTGATAAAATGGGCTGTTTTTAGACATCAACAGCAGCCAAACGATATACCACAGAGAAAGGGGCCTTCATTTATCGGACGCAAAATTGATAGGAAAATATTTTTGAAAGTGGTAAGGGTATTCAAAATTTGACGTCTTAACCCATTTTGGGCTGGTTAAAGAGAGATACCCATTAAAATCTTAAAATACCCGTTTTCTGTGGATTTCTCTAACAACATCTTGTAGGTTTTCAAGAAAAATCGGCTATTTGCAGGTCTTGGTGTTACATTACAAGTCACATGAACAAAATATTCCGGTCAGCATTAGTTAACCCTCCCCTGGCTGCTGAAGGTCAAAATTGCGATAAAATGGGCTGTTTTTGCACACCAACAGCACCCAAAGGGTACACCACAAAGAAAAGTGCCTCCTTTTATCGAGCTCACAATTTAGTCGGAAACATTTTTGTAAGTGGTAAGGGTATTCAAAAGTCGACGTTTTAACCCATTTTTGGCAGGCTAAAGAGTGATATCCCTTGAAAGCTTTAAATTCCCATTTTCTGTGAATTTCCCTAACGGTAACTTGTAGGGTTTCAAGACGAATTGACTATTCGTAGGTCTTTATGTGACATTACAAGTTGCATGGACAAAATACTCCGGTGAGCGTTTTTTAACCATCTACAAGCTGCCAAGCATCGTAATGTTGTTAACATGGGACTGTTTTCAGACACGCACAGCACCTAATGTATACATGAGAGATAAACATAATCTCCTTTATTTGAAGTGGAATTCACAGAGGACCATTTTTGTAAGTAATAAAGGTATTCAAAAAGCCAAGTGTTAACCCCTGTTGAGGAGGTTAACAGGGATACCCATCAAAAGCTTAAAAAATCATTTTCCCTGGATTTCTACAAACATTTTGTGGGGTTTTCAAGAGAAAATGGCCGTTGATAGGTCTTGGTGTCATATGACCAGTTGCATGGATCAATTATTCTGGTAGGCATTTGTCAACCCTTCATGGGCTGCTAAATGCAAAAACAATTGAGGAAATAGTCTGTTTCTGGACACCAACAACATCAAATGGAAATGCCACAGAGAAACGTAACTTCTTTTACCGGACGCAAAACTGATAGGGAAACATTGATATTGATATTAACCCATTCTACCATTAATGATGGGTTTTACCTAAACATATTTTTATCAAACCCAAACCGAGTCATTTTAGACTACTATACTCACCTTTCTCATAACATCAATGAAGGAACTTTAGTGAGACAGTTAAAAACAATTCATCAGACACTGTGGGGTCAAGAAAAATCATGGAATCTAATCGGGAAAAGCCATGATTCTCCAGAATCATAAAGTCTAGTTTTGTTATTATTTTTTGATTTTTTAAAGTTTTAGCCTCAAATTCCTATTTTCTCCCGAATAGTGCTCGGTGACAACTGTTGAGCCAAATGTTATCGCAGCTTAAAATATTAATATAATCCTGCTGTCAACTTGTCAAGACTTCTCGACTGGTTGAATTCCAGAAGCCACCATCAGGGCTTTCAAAAATGAGGATACCAGAGCAAAAGCCAACACTTTCCTTGCTTATATTTCATATTCAGTCAAACACAAATAATATTTTGTTTACATGAATGTGGACACTCCAATAATTTGTAATAAAACAAGTTTTGAACACCAGGTTCAGACCACCAAAAATAATCTAGCACTCAACCAGTTAATCACCGATGCGAAAAATATCTTGTTATTTGTACTTTCCGATGTTTGAAGTCACATTTTGAAAAACGCTGAATAAATTGAACTCCCAGTGATGTTTGAACATCTGGATAATTAAAGTCTCAAAGAGTTAAAATTCTAACACTTTTAACCCTTTACCTAACGTAGAAAGCAGACGACACTTGCAAAAATAATTCTTGAATAACTAATTTTTTTCATTTTTTGTCTCAAAAACATAGGTTATGACCCCTCGTTGGAACGAGCTCGTTCCAACGAGGGGTCATAACCTATGTTTTTGAGACAAAAAATGAAAAAAATAATGAAAATTAATTGGCGATTTTTGAGAATAGCGCTGGCCGGTTTTGGCCGTTACGTTGGGTAAAGGGTTAACTCAGCTCCACTGCATAACTTACAAATTGAGCAGTAAAAAGAAAAATTATTTTTCCAAACATTTCAACAAAACAATATCATATGACCCCCTCATTGGAATTAGCTCAGCATGCTTGTTTCAGTCAGAGGTAACATGATATGGTTGTGTTGAAATTTTGTGGAAAATTTAAGAAATAATATTTACACTCCACAAAGCAGATCAGTTTCTCATGCCATTTTTTTCTAAAATTGAATGTGGGGAGGTATATTTTTATTTTATTTTTTATTTTTGTAATTATTTCTTTGTCATCAAAAGTTCACGTTCTTGGTTGGTTTTAAATTTTACGCCTCATAAACTACAGAATGGCATAGTTGGTGGGGTATTTTGCCCCTTGAGTGCAAGAAGACTTTGCAATGTACTCAAGGGACAAATTTATCAGTTTTATTAACTTCGGTAAAATATCAGGCAATTTCATTTTTATTTTTTTAAGTTTGCATTGTTATAAAAAGAGAGCATGTGGCAGTCAAAATGACCATGTGGGAGGGCCGAGAAACAGATTTTTAACCTTTTTAGGCCTTAAAATAAGAAATTCTGATATAGTATGCATTAGTTAAAGGGTTGAGCAACGTCCAAACACACACAAACATTAACCCTTTACCTAACACTTGCAAATAAAATTCTTGAATAACTATTTTTTTCATTTTTTGCTTCAAAAACATAGCTTATGACCCATCATTAGAACACGCTCAACCAGCTCATTCCATTGAGGGGTCATAAGCTATGTTTTTGAGACAAAAAAATGAAAACAATAATGAACTGAATGGTGATATTTTGTGAATAGCACTGGCCGTTTGTGGCTGTTACAATGGGTAAAGGGTTAATTTAACCTCTAACATTCATGACACTAAAATGATCAAGATCCTAAAAACTGAAGTAACAAAAACAAATTAGTATTAACTAATTAATTCATAATCATCATTATGACAAAACGAGGCACCAAGTAATATTCTGTTTAAAAATGAAATCCCTAGAATACTAGGTATTTGCATATGTTCCCCCATCTTCTGCTTCTTCTCCTTCTTTCATTGGGGGCGCTTTAGCTGCATGATCTATATCTGCATAGACACTCTCTTCTTCACGCTTTAAATTTGGTTTCTTCGTTACCGGTGGTTTGGCTTTCTTCCCTTTGGCTTTTTGAACTGGAAAATCCAGATCAGCATAGATCAAACCTTCAACATTTTTATCCTGAAATGAAAGACATCAACTGTACCATTCTCACAAAGAAACCTTTAATTAAATTTATTTATTTATTCATTGGTGTTCAACTCTTAACCTGCTGAGTATTTTCTAGATATTTGTTATCAAATCTAGTCATGGCTGCTTTAAAGCAGCCATGACCAGATTTGATGGAAAAATTAATCTAACTGTAACACAAGAAATTATTGGTGAAAAAATCCATTCCATTTACAGGGAGACAATATGATTAAATATACACAAACTACACTTATTTCAGAGGCAAGAGAAACCCTGTGCTGGGCAGGAATATCTGCCAGCAGCATGCAAAGAGTTAACCCATACTGATATTCCAAGCCCATAAAAGTCATACTCACATACTTGTCTTGGTAATGTTGTAGTTTGTTTTCATTTTCTTTTTAATTCAATACCATTTTTCTTATAGGTTCTGTCGCTTTCATTGCCACGATATAGCCTTGGTTATCGGTGTGGCATTGGGCACCAATAAATGATGACAATGATCTGTGAGATAATGTCTGTGTATATTTGTGTATGTAATTATTGTACAGCCATTGAGCACCATGTGTGGATTCTAGGCTTTAAAATTATTATTATTATTATTCTTATTAAGAGTAATCCCTTATCACCACAAGTTGTCCATTTTATATTGCTCTGAAAAGGATGTCCCAATTGTATACTTCCTTGAAAAACTTGACTGGTACACTGCATTTATCTTAACTGTGTTTTTATATTATTGCCTATAAAGGCAGCCAACAATAATGAAGAAACATTGTTAAGTCATCTGAAGCTGTGTACAAGTATATATGGTAGTTAGTAATGTAAAATTAATCTGAGAACTGGGGGGGGGGGGTTATTACAGTCTTTGCACAGCCGGAAATCATCAAATGAAATTCAAGCACTTTTCAAGGACTTTCAAGCACTTTTGTAAAACTTTTTAAGGACCTTTTATCTTCAAACTTTCATTCAAAACTGAATCTAATGCTTCAGCTTGTTACTTTATAATTGTTGCAATATTCGCTATGGAAAATATTGTAAAACAGAGATCACAATATTTTTTAGAATTCATATGAGATTTCAATGACAATTCTCCTATTGACACAACACTGAAACTTTTCACACATACTTTGCATCTTGCATTGTAAACATCCATTTTGTCGGTCAATAACCAACTTGAATACTGAGTCATTTCTATCCACAAAGAATTAAATTGACATTTTCCCAGCATCATCACGAACTTGACATAATTTCCACACAGAAACTTTTCAATAGGCGTGCTCAACTGCAACAAAGTTGACTTTTTTAAAATGAAATATCTGATTGGCCATTTCCTACTAACTTCCTTTGTACAATCCAATGACTCACTTGTTTTGAAAACAAGTCAGACTGCTGCATACATATTTGCAGCAAGCATTTCATCCCCATTCACTTTGGTACTCCAAACGTTTTGTCCAAATTAATATGTTTTATTTAGTTTTTATGTTATAAAATTACTTTTTACGTTACACCAGAAACATTATCTGTGCTGTGGAAAATAACTCAGGATGCTGACAACTGGACAAAATTCAAGCACGTTTCAACACCTGTTTTTCAAGGGTTTCATGGCCTTGAAAATTGGGATGCAAAATTCAAGTACTATCAGGGACTTCAAGGACCTGTGTGAACAAAGACTAATTGTGATGACAACATTGATATAAAGTCAGATCCAGCCAATCGGTTTAGAGGACTTCCTGCCCTGGCATGTGTGACTGGGGCCCATTTTAGCAGTAAACAAGCACTGCTTCACCTTCCATGGTTCCCATGGGGAAATATTTCAAAATCAATCAAAATGTTCAAGGGTCAATTTTTGGCATTCTTGGAGTGTAAGAAGTTGAAACTGAATACTTATAAGACCATCAGTTTTAACCCTTTACCTAACATGAAAAGCAGACGACACTTGCAAAAACAATTCCTGAATAACTACTTTTTTTCATTTTTTGTCTCAAAAACATAGGTTATGACCCCTCATTGGAATGAGCTCGGCAAGATCATTCCAATGAGGGGGCGTTCCAATGAGGGGTCATAACCTATGTTTTTGAGACAAAAAATGAAAAAATAATGAAAATTAATTGGCGATTTTTTAGAATAGTGCTGGCCAGTTTTGGCTGTTATGTTGGGTAAAGGGTTAACCCATGTGTTCATATGGAAACTTGACACACAAATGTTTTTCAAATTTTCTGCCCCAAAAATATCATCTGATTATGTGTGAAGGGTGAGTGCGAAGACAAATGGGGTATGCATAAGAGTTCAACCTTGCAGTTTCAAACTTCACAAACAAGAGTGTGTTGGGCGAGACGATCCACTTTGTGGGTCATCTTTGGTGGGTTTTGCCCAACGGAGCTTAAACTTGTAAATATATATATTCATTACTATTGTAAATATTCATTGTCTCTTGCTATGCAGTAATTCCACCTATCTGTGTATCCACTCTGATTATCACCTTTGTAATAAATGGCGTAGTCCACATCATACGTATGTCTTTGTCTTAGTTTATTTCCCTTCCCGTCTGTTACAAATAACTGGAAGAAACTTGTTTTTACTGGATTTGTGACACGTCGGGGAAGTGGTTAATTTATTAGATACGATGCACAGGTTAGTTTATTAATTGCTATTATTATTGAATGACCGGGCCATTATCTCTCACATGGAGTACGTTCAACTTGGATTGTAACAAAAACGCCGCCGCGGTGTGTTCTCCACCGTGGAGTTCCAGTGGACCACAGTGTTTGATCAGTGGAAGACAAATTTACTATAAAATGTATATTTCTTATCAACCTACCTTGCAATTGTTTACTACAGGCTGAATAGACAATAGGATGGAGATAATCACATAACCAACCCACACATAACTCAATTGCACTGGAACCGTAGACAGAGGAAGAGGTGCCTAGGCCTATCAAACCATAGATAGCATCACAAACATTAGTAAAAGACAATGAGAGATGAGGCGTATGGTTCTGTGCGACGCACGGACAGAAAGGGCAGTAAACAGCACAGAGCTGGTACTGACCTTGTAAGAAGCCAAATGGCTGGGAAAGACAACAGCCTGAGCAAAAAAAGAGGGCCCGTAGAACAAAGGTCCTCTGTCTGCTCCTGCAACAGTCGCAAATAAGCGGAGAAAGTAGTATTTCTCCAGTAGGCTGCCAGCATAACATCCGACAACATGACAGAGTTAGTATAAGCCCCAAGAGGTAGACAATGCACGCAATTCGTGGCAGAAAAACCGATTGGTAATACAATCGCCAGGCGCTAGACGAGCGGCCGCTGCACGAATAGCAAGACAAATCCATCGAGAAAAGGATTCAGGAGAGATCTTCTGTCGACCAGGAATAAGAGACAGAAAATCGATCCTACCCATCCAAATGAACAGAGCAAAGGGAGTTTACCCTCAACAGAAGGAAGTGTCCAGATATAGATAGGAGGCGAAGTAGTTTCTAGTATCTGATTCCTGCCCAGAAAGGAGCAATCACTGGTAAACAAAACACTGGTGGGAGAGCTCCAGAAAAAGGCCGGATAGATCGAGGGGGCGTGAAGCTCACTAACCCGTCTGGCTGAGGCAAAAGCCATCAGAAAAGCTGTCTTGTACGTGAGAAAACACATATCCATCTGGCTGGAAAGTCCTAGGCCTTTTCAAGGAAAAGTGCCGAACAAGCTTGGAGAGGCATGGAGTAGTCCCGATACAACGCTGTCCTGCATACGAAAAGGTCTCATTTTGAACTAAGTTACAATTCGAGCTCCCACAGTGAGCCCAAATATGAACCTAGGGACATGGCTTGAGCAAACTTGAATCTCTCCTCCTTAAGGATGCTGCATAAAAAATATCAAAACATTCCGACTGCTGGATCTGAAGAAGATTTTTAAAGAAAATTCCTCATTTTGAACTAAGTTATAATTCGTGCTCCCACAGTGAGCCCAAATATAAACCTAGGGACTTGGCTTGAACAAATTTGAATCTCACGCCCCAAACCATGCTGTGTACCCAATATCAAAAGATTCTGCCTGTTGGATCTTGAGAAGAAGATTTTTAAAGAAATTTGCCTGAAATGCACTAAGTTCAAATTCGGGCTCCTATACTGAGCCCAAATATGAACCCAGGGATTGATTTGAACAAACTTGAAAAATGTTCACGACTCCGGACGGACGAAGGATGCCGGACGACGGACGCTAAGTGATAAGTTTAGCTCCCTTCTGTGAGCTAAAAATCAATAGATACCATTGTATGACAAATAGTAATTTGTTACTATTGCTTTGAGGCTTTGAAAGAGAACATGTCATTCAGCCTTCATTTCAAAACTCATTGTTGTTAGTATTGTTGGCAAGTAACCAAAGGGAAATTTAGTTTCCCGCATATCGGGAATAAATTTTATTTTCACATACAGCAAAACTTGTCTTCAGCACTAAGATTTCAAAATCAGGATAAATTCTTGAATAGGAAATGTCTGAATCAAAGCTCTGAACTGATAGTCACCATTCAGAAAGCACTGGAAGATTTGTTGTTTGAATTCAAACACAGATGATCTTAAGCTTACCTTCTATTTTATCAATGGTTGTTTCATCTTTCACCTCAGTGCATTTTTTTATGTAGTTGTATTTATTCTTGGCAACAATCTTGAACCAATACTTTGTGCTTTCGGCTAAATTTTCAATACGGACAGAGTTTTTTCCCTCAGATATGTTCCCAAAATGCTGTTCAGCACCATTTGAATACCCAGCTGTCCATTGTAATTTTATGGCTGAAGATTCAATTTCAAAACCGTGTAGATCTTCAGGAGACATTGGACACCCTAAAACAAAATATGATAATCAAATAGAGTTGGTAAACTCTTACTTGAGTAAACCTGTTATTTATTTATTTATTGGTATTTTAAGGTCACATACTTATGCACAATGGCCAATCATGACCGTGAGAGTTTTACGGGTGGAGGAAGCCGGAGTACCCGGAGAGAACCACCGAGCAACGACGAGCAACTGTCAGCTTCTCAACATTCTAACTCTGTTCAAGCTCCGCTAAAGCTAAAGATATGGGTAACATTGACGTGCAGTACACATTAGTACACGGTGTCATCGTGCCCCCATGTAGGAAGCTGAGATACAGTGCCTTGCCCAAGGACCCAACACGGGTCGTCCCGGACGGGGATCGAACTCAGAACCTCTAACTTAGAAGTCCAACAGTCTACCACTGAGCCACCGCGCTCCCAATAATATAAACCTGTTAAATGAATATAACTTCTAAACATAAAACCATTTACCATACCATCAGTGCTAATTTGAGCGTTTAACTGCATCTAATAATAAACGCCTATTAGTTGAATAAACAGGACAATATCTGCACAACTGATAGATGTTCCTTAAATATGGGCCCAAAAGATAAAGAATGACGGTGATAGTTTGTAATACAATGGCGAGAAATTCGATCAAACAGGATTTAGCTGTCCAAATTGCAAAGCAAAAGATTAGGTATAAGCCTGAAAATACTGTTTCGTTTCAGAGCATGTCATGACAGGTGAATGACAAGTGACTCTGGTGTTATAACCTTGGGTCAAGGTAATGACACACATTTGAGTCATAGCACGGTGTGAAGAATGAACGAGATCTTTCCATCGAAACATTTTCAAGGGCCAGACAAAATTAGAGCAGATACACAGCCAGTAGCCTTGACCTTGAATCCTCAAGTCATGAACAAGCATTGCATCAGGTATGAACATCTGGCCATTGAATCATTTCTTGTAAATTGGATAAAGTTAGAATAGATTATTTATTGTAATTTATTTATTGGTGTTTAAAGTCACATATTTTTGCACAATGGCTAATCATGACCACGGCAGTTTTACGGGTGGAGGAAGCTGGAGTACCCAGAGAGAACCACCAAGCATCGGCAAGCAACTGTCAGCTCCCCAACATACTACCTCCACACAAGCGTGTTTAGCATTGGTTGAAGACAGGTGTATCATCGACATGCATTACGCCTTAGTACACAATGAATGGGGGTTAAGTGTCCTGCCCAAAGACACAATGCAGTTGCCGCAGGTGGGATTTGAACCAAGGACTTCTCAGCTAGCAGCCTACATCTCTTCCTACTAAGCCACCATGCCCCCCCCCCCCCCCCTTAGAATAGATAAGGGATCTATGACCTTGGCCATAGAGTTATAACTTCAGTCAAGGTCATGATGTACCCTTGAGTCATATAAATCATTATGTGAAGTTTGAACAAGCTTGGGCCATTGACTCAATTTTTCGCAACCCAAAAACAGTAAGAACAAGTGTGTGGTCTCTGACCCTGACATTGGAGCTATTACCTTGGTGCAAGGACATGACACACCCTTAAGTCCAAAGGAATCATTGTGCGAAGTTTGAACAAGATCAGTCCATTGAAAATTTTTTTGTGACAAAGTTTAGAATGGACAAATGGCAATGTCTAGAATCAGATTTATGTGACCCAAAATATTGAGAGGAATGTAAAATGTGTGGAGTTTATGGACCTTAACACTTTGCCTAACCCTGACATAAAATCCGTGAAAATATAACAATCACTTTTTGTCACTTAGCAGCCACGTGACCCATTTGAGACTCATAAACCACATTTTCGGCACATAAACACTAATTTATTAGTCACTTAAATTAAACTAGACATATAACAGTACTGTGTAGCAATAACAAAAGACACAACATATATGCAGTCAGAGGATGAGTGAGCAAGATAGCATGGGGAGACATGGCACAGCATGTGTTGCTTGCTTAATGATGGTTCATCCTACCCAAGCTATGTTATTTGGCTCACGTTTAGACTGGTCCTTCCTCTAACCACACAAAACACACATCAATCATGCATCATCTACATTCACCTTTTAACTCAAAACATGGACATTTTAAACCATTTCATACAACTCGAGAGGCTAGACACCACCCAAAAAGTTCCGAGAGATGGTCGGATCATGGCCCTATGAATCCCCAACTCTGATCTCTATTCTTGATTTTCATATACTATTAAAAAAAAGTAGCAGATATTTGATAAAAGTGAGATATATGAAGAAATATATTTATATTTTCATCAAAAAGACAGTTGAGGCATTGCACTGTGACATCTGGTGAATGATTTCACCGATAGATTGGTGTCTGACAAGCACACATTCCACACACTGAGCTGTAGAAGACATGGACAGTCAGTCAGAGAATTTACCACATTCAGTCCAAGACCTCATTACCTTGTAAATCCTCCCCGGTTCATGAGACAGCGTAGATCTCACGTGGCATACTCCTCACCAAATGTCCAATATTAGCTTGACTGATGTTATTCCATTCATCCTGCAGTGCAGCGGTGAGTTCTTGGACGTTGGTTGGGGGCTGTTGGCATTGTCGTAGGCGCCTGCCAAACATATCCCAGATATGCTCGTTTGGTGAGAGGTCTGGACTTAGTGCTGGATAAGGCAGTGTAGTGATGTTCTGCTCCTGAGGAACTCTGTAGTGACAAAGGCCCTGTGTGCCCTTGCATTGTCATCTTGGAAAAGGAATCGATGGCCGCGACATCATGCAAATGGAACCACATGAGGTGCTAACATGTTGTCATGGTAGTACTGCCCTGTGACACGCCCTTGGATGAGATGCAATTCTGTTCTGCTTGTCATGGATGTGCCTCCCCACACTATAACCGCTCCACCACTAAAACGGTTACGTCATGGTTTCATTCATTCCGCCACTGCCACACTCTGTGTCTGCTGTCGTGGAAGTCGGGAATGAACCTTGATTCATCAGAAAACAGGACGCTGCTCCAGCGCCGATTGTCCCAGTGCGGTCGTGTTCCACACCAATTACGCCTTGCTGCATTGTGATGTTCAGTCAAATGTGGAATTATTTGAGGTTGTCGAGTGTACAAATTCCAACTGTATAGGCAATTTCGGATAGTCTGACCATTCACTCACACATCTGTCACTCGGTGCAGCTTCTGTCCAATTTCTGCGGCACTTTGATGGTTGTTACGTAATGCTGTGGCTCGGATTAAATGATCCTGGTTAGCAGTTGTCGCACTTGGATGACCTGACCGACGTCTGTCATCAACATTGCCTGTCTGACGGTAGCAAGACCACAACCTACTAATCACCGATTGAGTAATGTTGAGAATTTGAGCTGAGCCACTGCCGTCTGTCTGTTGCCATCTTACAACATGCCAATGGCACGTTAACGTTCATCACATGTCAGATGTCAGTTTTCGCATACCTCAAAAGTTACGTCTTGACCACAAACTATTGATGAATGAGTTTATACCAAGAAAAGAACAATGAGACCTCCAAAAAAGCCCATCCAGTACAAACGAATATTTCAAAACATACCCCACAGACATTAACGCAGCAAAAAACCTGCACAAAGTTTTCATGGGCCGGCGACATTCATTATCCGCACTAAACTTGGTAACATACTGATGTGTCCAATCACGCATTTCCAATACCATTTTCCGAAAATTTAAATTTTATAGTAAATTTCCTTTCTTATTATACCTACCACAATTATTCACAACAGGCTTGCATTACAGTGGATATCCCTAACTCAGAAAAAATACTCTCTATTTTCATAGGGAGCCAAAATATCAACCCCGGGACAAGGTTTGAACAAACTTGAATCTTACCCTCCTAGAGATGTTGTCTACCAAATACGAAAGCTTTCTGACTACAAGGTTTAAAGAGGAAGATTTTTTTTAAAAATTCCTCATATTACATTAAGTTAATATTCAGGCTCCCATAGGAGCTGAAATATTTACCCAGGTAACCAATTTGAACAAACCTGAAACTGACCCACCTCCAGATGTTGTATACTAAATATGAAAGGATTCTGACTGGTGAATCTGAAGAAGAAGATTTTTAAAGAAATTCACCCATATTGTACTAAGTTAAAATTCAGGCTCCCATTGGGAGCCAAAATATAAAACCAGTGACTCGATTTGAACAAACTTGAATCTGACCCTCCTACAGATGTTGTATACCAAACACGAAAGGATTCTGACAGGTGGATCTGAAGAAGATTTTTGAAGAGATTTCCTCAAATTGCACCAAGTTAAACTTTGTGCTTCAATAGAGAGCCCAAATACAAACTCATGGACCCGATTTGAGCAAACTTGAATTTGACTCCCCTAGAAATGTTGTATAACAAATATGAAAGCATTCTGACTGGTGTATCTGAAGAAGATTTTTAGAGAAATGTCCTCCTATTTCAATAAGTTAAAATTTGGGCTCCTACAGGGAGCCCAGTTATTAACCCATGGACTAGATTTGAACAAACTTGAATCTGACCCCCTTATAGATCTTATATACCAAATATCAAAAGATTCTAATTGATGGTTCTGGAGAAGAAGATTTTTTTAATTTTGGAAACAATTTATGGGTGCTATCAGAGTAATGCCCCTTGTGGTGCCCACTGTGGGGGTGGCAACTTTATTTAAACAAACTTGAATTGACATATGATAAGGAACATGCATACTAAATTTGGTTCAGTAGTTTGTTAGGAGAAGTCGATAATGTAAAGTTCACGATGGACGATGACGACGACGGACGACGATGGACGGCAAGTGATAAGTTAAGCTCCCTTCGGTGAGCTAAAAATGCATAAAACTGCCATGTCTCCAAAGGAAATTTTGGAGGGCAACTTGAATTTTGCCCCCAATGTAAGCCAAGGTGACTTGAGGAATGATAAGGCCACTTCTTTGCCCTAGTCGCCCATGCGGCTGACCCCTGTTCTTCAGCATATATTTCACTCGCAGCACTTCTGAGCTGTAATGCAGGCTGTAAAAGATAGCACATATGATCTACTTTCAAATGACACATACTTTTTTTGTATGTCCGGCAATGCACCTGAATGCCAAAATGAGCTCCTTTTGAGAGCCAAACCACAGCTCTAGTACTTGATGTGGCGAGATCAGATGATTTTTGAATATTCTGAACAGCTTCAATTTCATGTAGCAGTGGATTATACCCTCTGTAATGTCCAAGTCAATGCCTTGCCACGAGACAACCTCCAATGAGAACAATTTAAAAATAAGCATCTTTCTTGGGTTGGACTATTACAAAATAGGAGGGTATGCAGGGTAACATGTGAAAACATGATATGATCATGTTAAACCAAAATCTCCCAAACACTTTGGCCTTGAACACCTTGGTTTTTTTTTTTTATTTTAGGAGCTCTGCAAAAAAATGTTTTCATGAAAAACAAAAGCATTTAAATAATAAAAATAGAAAGTAAAAGTTAAAAGTTAAAAGTAAATCTCCCCTTGAGCCTTTTTCAGATGAGCTAAAAATGAACCTCACAGACCCAATGGGATGAACTGGGTGAATTTTTCTTGTTGCAAAATATCAGTGAAGTCGAAATTTTATCCCAGTCAGTCCTGTCATTTGTGGGCAAATTTTATTTAATGAATAGTAAACTTAAGTTAAATTTCCTCATGTTGCACTGATGTAAAAATCATGAATCCAAATATTAACCCAGGGACTTGATTTTAACAATCTTGAATATCCTACCACAAAGGATGCTAAATACAGAATATTGAATGATTTTAAGTGGTATATCTGAAGAACAGAAGTTTTAAAAAGTACTTTCCTCGTATCACACTAATTTAAATTTAAAATTATGGGATAATAGACTGAGGCAAATATTAAATCAGGGACTCGATTTGAACAAAATTGAATCTGATCCCTCTAAGGATTCTGAATAAA
Organism: Pictodentalium vernedei; assembly: GCA_031216915.1. Taxonomy (NCBI): domain Eukaryota; kingdom Metazoa; phylum Mollusca; class Scaphopoda; order Dentaliida; family Dentaliidae; genus Pictodentalium; species Pictodentalium vernedei. Next base: position 189,240 of record JAUFNR010000028.1, read on the forward strand.
AAATAACAAAAGATTCTGACTGCTGAACATGAATAAGTCGATTGTTAATTTTCTTCATATTGCATCAAATTAAAATTTGGTAAAACATACTTGAATCTGTCCTCCCACTTGATGCAAAATATCAAATATCAAAATATATGAATAACATTTTTAAACAATTTTCTTCAAATTGCAATATGTTAAAATCACGGTCCCCATAAGGAGACAAAATATGAATCCAGGGACTTCACTTGATCTAACTTGAATCCGTCTCCACTAAAGATGCTGAAAACCAAACATCAAGACTGGGGCTGGTAGATCTGCAGAGGGAGTTTTTTAAAGACATCATTGCACTAAATGTAAGTTTATATGACCCTGGCTGTTGGAAGTTTTGTTAAAACCCTAAAAAGTAGTAACAAAAGGTATTTACAAAATGAAGGTGGACACAAAATATGGAAGATATCCTTTGATGGGGGTGATGGAGATTTGATTAAACAAAATTTAACCGAAAATCTAACAAAGCCCCAGAAATAATCCTCAACCTTCCTACATTTTTGGGGGGTTGGGAGAGGAGAGGATACCCATTAACGATACTAACCAAATATGGAATGAATTTCTTGAACAAACAATGGTATAAGCAGTTTGTTGAAACTAAAACTGTTTTTCAAAATGTTATCATGTCCTTACGCTCGATTACTTGTCTATGCTGATATCCCATGCTATGTCTGCATCCCATGAGTACAACCTGTGCAACATGAACCTGTCAGTCCCACATTGTCTAACAACCTCCTATTAATATCCCTTCTTTTCATCAACTACGAGAATGTGGAACACCTTACCCTTCGATATACACGAAAACAACTCCTTGTATCAATTTACTTTATTTATTAACAGACAAAATGTTTATTCAGAGTTTTTTCTATTACCAAAATTCACGCAAATCCCAAATACACGTCTGTAGACTACGCCTGGGTTGCAGCAAGCTCGACGATCATTTATTCAACAATCATCTGACCAGTTCACCGCTTTGTAGCTGTGGCGAATATGAAACAAGACATCATTTTTTCTCACCTCTCATCATATTCCACCCAACAGATTTTATTTATTTATTTATTTATTTATTTATTTATTTATTTATTTATTTATTTATTTATTTATTTACTGGGGTTTAATGACACTACCAACAGCCAGGGTCACCCCGTGTTGGACACTTTTACAGGTGTAGGAAGCCTGAGTCGGCCTTCCAGGAGAAAACCACCAAGCAATGCAGTGTTAGCATTGACTGAAGGCAAGTGCACCCTCGACATACTGTACGCCTTAGTACACAATGCCATGGTGTCCTCACATGGGTAACTTGGATCAAGTGACTTGCCTAACAACAAAATGCAGTGGAATTCGAACTGAGGATCTCTTGGCCTGCAGCCTGCCTCTCTACCTACCGAGCCACTGTGCTGCCAATAGAATAGATACTAATATCCTCTTGTATGGAAGTGCCCACTACAACACTGAAGAAAATCAAATAATATCTGAAAATGGACACGCATACATTGAGGAAACAGGTAGATTCAGTTGTAATGAACAGCTACCATGAGTGTAATGAGACAGGGGGGAAATGAAAAATAAACTTTGTCCTTGTGCGACCAGCCTCTGACCGAACCCCCGCCTATGTAGCTCACCCATTCAGTCTGGATAACATCTCTTCTCTTCCACTATTACACTTTCACCTTTCAGTCTAACACCCCTTCACAAAATCACTTTCACAACTTTACATCACTACCAGTCTAGAACCTTACAGAATACCTGGTCCAGCCCATGAAAGGCAGTATAGATAACATCAATATATCTAGATATATTTCACCATGTATTTATAATTATACTGTATTGTTCTTCGTGGAAACAGCCCATAGCCTCATAAACATTGTGCTTGCTGCTAGATCCACTTTCAGGTATATTCTTTATGACAAATGTGTCCCTTGTTTTATTGTCTGTACCTTTCTTCTGTTTCTACCTTGCAATAAATACTGTTTAAACTAAGTTTTTCGACAATACTGATGCTGTTGCCACATATTACATGTAATGATCTCTGGAGAGAAAAAATATTTCCAATCTAAATAACCCCAGAAGAGTTAAAAGTACAATTATACAAACCTGCAGCTTTTAATATCAGTATAACATTGTCTTTCCCAACTTCATTCTCCATGCTGATTGTGTAGTTTCCAAAATCTTTCTTTTTAACATTGTTTATGATAACATATGATAGGAAGGTGTTGACAGAAACCTGTTTGAAGTTATTAGTTCCCTCTTCTGAATGATTTGTCCAACTTACATTTGTAGGTGCAGGATAGGCTAAGATTGGCAAGATCAGTGTGATGTTTTCTCCAATAGATGTATATAGTGTTTCTTCAAACAGAACATGTTTGTTCAATCGTGGACTACCTAAATAAGAAATGGCATAAATAGCATATAACTTGTACATGTGAATCCAAGAAAACATTTAAGATTCATGCCTTCTGTTAACGAGCTCTACCTGCCTTCACAAATGAAAGTTACTTAATGTTCAGTGCCAGAAATGTCAGGAGACAATTAAATCTCTACAATTCTATTATTGGGCCTAGCTTCTGAAATATATCTTTGGGCATTGGATTGGTTAAGATGGGTATGGTCATTATGTTACTTCCAACATCTGTGCAAATATTTTTGAATATGGAATGCCTGAAATAAGAGTACTTATAAGGCCTAACAAGAGGCCCCATGAGGCCTCTAATGCTCACCTTGAACAGTACCTGATATAAACAGAGGCCAAGAATGAATCTACATTAAGCAATCAATCTCCATAAGATTAACAGTCAATCCTTGAGCCCTCAAGAGTTACTAAAATAGTGACTAAAAAGTATCACGCTTTTTCTTCAGTTATTATAATGTAAAAAGTGGAGCTCCCCAATGGAGGCCCTTGATTTATTTATTTATTTGTGTTTAAGGTCACATATTTCTGCACAATGGCTAATCATGACCGCGACAGTTTTATGGGCGGAGGAAGCCGGAGTACCCGGAGAGAACCACCGAGCTACGGTGAGCAACTGTCAGCTCCCCAACATACTAACTCTACACAAGCTGGGTTAGCATTGGTTGAAGGCAAGTACACCATTGACGTGCAGAACGCCTTAGTACACAACACCACCGTGCCCCCATATGGGCAATGGGGGTGAAGTGTCTTGCCCAAGGACACAACGCGGTTGTTGCAGGTAGGATTCGAACCGAGGACCTCTCAGCTTGCAGCCTGCACCTCTTCCTACTGAGCCACTACGCCCCCAAGGCCCTTGATACAACCTATGTGGATTAATCTTAGTTACACACCTCTAGAGGTACCTTAATAAACAATTTCGAATTCTTCAGCTACATGGCTCCTTATAAAATTAACTTGGAATTACAGGGCTCCACTTTTTTTGCCAGGCCATGTTTTTTTTGTATGCATATATTTTAACACAACCAATGACTGGTGTTGAAACAAAAAGCGGATCCAGAGCATCCACCATATTTTCGGCAGCTATGTTTCTCTGGTACTGGTTCAGTTTCGATGGATTCCGGATCATTTTTTGCAGTAAGTGGCAGCAAACGCTAAAATATATACAGTCTGTTAATGAATCAGTTAACTGTAGTAGACTGTAATCTTACAGACATACAAGTACTAAATCCACCCCCAGACAAGATATTCCACAGACAGTATAATTGCTATAAACGTTTGGTAAGGCATATAGGTGAGGTCTATTTATCAGCTTTGGTCGTTACGAACAAAGCTGATAAATACACCTCACCTGTATGCTTTACAGACTTTTTTAACGGCACTCAACGTGTGAAATCTTTCAAATACATCTCCTGAAAAATCTCAAAATATCCATTCAGATGCATGGAATTTTGGGACCCTGGAATTTAAAATTTTCATACCGGCGACCATCCATCGCCCGATCCAGCCTCCCCCCCCCCCCCCCCCCCCCCCCCGCTGCTACCCACTACCCACTTTGAAAATTGTTCCGCTGCCCCTGAATTATGATTCTATGTTGAGCACATTGTGAGTCCATTGATAGCTAGGGTTAATTTTTTTTCATATAAATCAAACATCTGTTTCCCATTTGTGCTGCATATTAAATTTTATTTAAATCAGACAAAGAGTTCTGAAGAGTGAACTAGAGATGTTATATACCAAATATGAAAGCATTCTGATTGGCGGATCTGATGAAGAAGATTTTTAAAGAAATTTCCTCATACTGCACAAAGTCAAATTTGAAATACCCTAGGGAGCCCAAATATTAACCCAGGTACATGATTTGAACATATGTGAATCTGACCCCCCGTTATTTATAAACCAAATATGAAAGCATTCTGACTGGGAAATCTGAAAAAGAATATTTTTAAAGAATATTTCCTCATTTTGCACTAAGTTAATATTTGGGCTGTAACCATAGTGCATACAGAGCCCAAAAATGAACCCAGGGACCGTTTTGAGAAAACTTGATTCTGAACCCCCTAGAGATGCATTCCAAATGTGAAAGCATTCTGACTGGTGGATCTGAAGAAGATTTTTAAAGAAATTTCCTCATATTGCAATAAGTTACGATCCAGGCTTCCATAGGAATCCCAAATACTAACTGACAGACTTGATTTGAACAATCTTGAATCTGACCCTTATAACAATGATGGATGCCTAACATTAAAAGATTCTGACTGGTGGTCCTGAAGAAGAAGATTTTTAAAGATTATTGCCTATATTGCCCTAAGTTAAAAGTTTGGGCTCCTGTACTGAGTCCCAGATATGAACCAAGGGCTTCATTTTAACAAACTTGTATCTGACCCCCAATGGATGCTGACAGAGCCGTTGGCAATCTTCTTTTACCATTTGAAGCTCAGAGTTCTAAAGGATGCTCCATACCAAATAACAGTTCTCTATTCTGTGTGTGGGTTGGGAAATATGGTGGTTTGAAAATATTTCTATTTTTAGCTCACGGGTTCCCACGGGGACAAGTAAAAAAACATTTTTTGCATGAGTCAAGTACTTATGACTCAATAATACCACATACCAAATTTGGTTCAATTTGGAATAAGACTTTTATAGATTATCCCCATATTGCACTAAGTTAAAATTCGGGCTTCCATAAGGAATTGATTTGAACAATCTTGAATCTGATCCTCATAACACTGATGCATGCCAAATATTAAAAGATTCTGACTGGAGGTTCTGAAGAAGAATAGTTTTAAAGATTAACCCTCATATGGTCCTAAGTTAAAAATTCTGACTCCTGCATTGACCCCAATTATGATCCAAGAGGTTTCATTTTAACAAACTTGTAACTGAGAATTTCACAGTAGGTTGAGAGGTACAATACAGGTGTAAATAGAACTTTGCAGGACAATGAATAAACTCATCATATTTTGCTGATGGTGACACATGAACAAGTCCAAAAATAAATTAATTGTTCATTCCTAACAAAATAAACTGATCAGCACAATATAAAGCTTGGTATGATTAAATCCCAATTAGAACATTGGAGAGAAATTTCAAGAAGCAGAGGTGCCCTGTTTGAAAACAGCTGTTGATGAAAGGGAAATAACAGCATATTTCTTCTTCAGGCCTATCAAATTGAGGCCAACCACCATTTGGGTCGGGTGGAGGTTACCTAAAATGAGAAACATGTGAACAAAAATTGGGTCATGACAAATTGTCGCTGGGTCACATAAAATTTTTGCCAAGTTGAATGATCTACTACGAATGAATGGTGTAATGACGTTGATCTTCAACCAATCAATATCAGTGATCTTCCTTCAGTTGTGGGTAATTGCCCTTTGCTCTGTCTGGTTCGTGCAATTCGTATTTACTGGAGCTGTGGACAGAAGTAGAGTACCCAAGGCCTATAAAACAATCGCATCACAAACACTGAAATAGACAATGAGAGATGAGGTGTATGGCCATGTGTGACACACAAATAGAAAGGACAGTAACCAAGCACAGAGCTGAAACTTACCTTGAAAGAATATCCTAATGGCTACGGTTGATAACAAACTGAGCAGAAGAAAGAGGTCCTAAAGAAAAAATGGTCCTCGGATTGCTCCTGCAACTGACTCATGTAGAAGGTGAAGAAAGTAGATGCATTTATTCAGTAGGCTGCCTGCATAACGTCCGACAACTTGATGGAGTTAGCATAATTCCAGAAGGTAGACTATGTATGCAGGATCAGAAATGCGATTGGTAATACAATCGTCACTTGCCAAATGAACATATGACGCTTGAATAGCAAGACAAATCCACCTAAAAATGGATTGCGGAGAGATCTTCTGTTGCCCAGGGATAAGAGACAGAAAGAAGCGTTTCCGTCCTTTCCTAATAAACTTCGTCCGGTTGAAGTAAATGCGAATTGCACGAACCGGACAGAGCAAAGGGCATTTACCCACAACTGAAGGAAGGGCCCAGATACAGATAGGAGGCGGAGTGGAATCTGGAATCTGATTCTTGGCTAGAAAGGAGCAATCAGTGGTAAAAGTAACATTGTCGGAGGAGCTCCTGAGAAGGCCGGATCAACCGAGAGGACATGAAGCTCACTAACCCTTCTGGCTGGAGTAAAAGCCACCAGAAAAGCCATCCTGTATGACTTTCCACTTAGCTGCATAGGCTAAATCAGTAGAGTGTCACCTTGAAGAATACACTCCACTGCTCATCTCGAAAAATCTCTATGGAGGAGACAGGACCGGACAAAAGATATGCGTGAAGGCACACTGAAGTCACACTGAAAGCATTCCCAGAACCTCTCTGGATAAGCCCAACAGGGACTCCAAAGTCACCATAGGAATTACGGCCAACTTGGGCTTGGAAAGCCTGAGGGAGGAGAAGTCCTGATCCAAGACCGTCAATGTCTGGCAGACCGATAAATTGGCAGAATCAGAGGAACGGTAATGTACAGGTGCTTCTCCACCCCCCCCCCCCCCCCACCACCCCCACACACACTTTTCCAAATACTCTGGGTCACTTTCCCTTGACATGTTCTGCATGGAACTTAATTGTGCAAAAACATGTCTCCCTAACCACCCTAACCACCCCCACCCCCACAAAAAATGCTTTCCATACCACTGATCCCATTCACATCATCTTCATCCAGAACTTACAGAAAAAAGATGCATGTACCATATTTAAATTTTGTGAAAAATGGATGGCTGATACTTAATAATTGATCTACAGTTGTGAGGATCAGGATATTTACTTTTAAACACTATCAGTGACACATTCATTAAATTAGATATCTGGCCCCAAAATGGTACTTTATGACATTATTGGATGCATAAATAACTGCAAACTGCGAACAAATATTACAGCCATGCTCCTCTCCCACTATTGTCAAATTTATGCCTATCCATCCCCCTTCCTGAATTTTCCATGTTGGGCCCGCCTTTACCAAACAAATCGCTAAATTACATGTGCAACATTCATTTTACTGCATAAGAAAAATTTTCAGGTTATTTTAACATTTCAGGTCATGTACAGTTGAAATTAGGTGTCCTGTCATAATTAGCACAGAAAATACTTGATAATTAAAAGGCTCATTACTGCAGAAAAATGAAGTAGTCTGAAATACACACAAACATTTGTGCTGTGTAATGCAAATAATAAGGCGGTATTAGTGAGGTGGGTAGTGAAATCACAAACGGAACAAATCAAACAGAAATAAAATGTTCAGATTACAGTTTGTGGAGGGTGGATTACACTAAATCACTGTGGGATAGATTTTTCACTTAGTTATTATTTATTGTGCGGTTATAACCAAATATACTTTTCGAGTGGAGAATATATAATCCACTCTCTTCAATCTGTATATGCAGTAAAATTTTAATACCTTTTTTAATATCTATTTATGTCATTATATGTACATGTATCGCAGTAGCATTTAGGAATGATGTTAATGATCTCCATATACTAGTATAGAACTGTACATAGTTACGCATGCTGTTTTTCAACAGGAATTGAATTATGCTAATGGTGCAGCTTGACAGGGTCAAAAGTGCACTTACTCAGCGCACTATTACTTCAAAATAGTGCACAATACAGTAACAAGACTTCTAGTTTCAACTGTAACACCTCGCTATCCCCCACATTTTTGAAAATGCAGGGATGTTGTGATGATCTCCATTCATACGCCTGTCTGTCTGTAGGTCTATACGCCCGTATGTTCCTTTTCTTGAGCTATAATTTTGAAACTTACCACATTTATTAAGTATAGTACAGAGATGACAAAAATAGGTTTAGTTTCAATTTTTGTTACCATATGGTGCCAGTGGCGCCATTTAAAGACTGAGCTAAAATTCTGCTTTCCGACGAAAGACTCCTAGGATATGGAATTTTGGTTGTTTAAAGTGTGCTTATATGATTCGGTAGGGTGTCTAGATGTGCATAAAGGTTTGGATTTCTGATTCGGTCCCATGTGGTGCCCATAGCATCACTTTTGTCGTTAGAGAATCGTTTTCTGACGAAAGGCTCCAAGGGATTTAATTCAAAACACTGAATGTGTGTTCTTATGTTCCGATAGGGTCTCTAGATGTGCATAAAGGTTTCGGATTATTGATTTGACCCCGTGTGGTGCCCGTATCACCACTTTTATCATTATAGAATCGATTTCCAGTGAAAGACTCCCATGGGTTTTAATATGAAATGCTGGAAATGTGGTCATATGTCCCGGTAGGGTCTCTAGATGTGAATAAAGGTTTCAGATTTTTGAATCAGCCTCATGTGGCTCCCGTAGCACCACCTTTGTCGTTGGAGATTCGGTTATTTTTTAATCGGCCCCCCGTGGCTCCTGTTGCACCACTTTTGTCATTAGAGTTTCGGTTTCTGGTGGAAGGCTCCTAGGAGTTTTAATTCGATATGCTGAAAGTGTGATCATAAGTTCCAGTAGGGTTTCTAGATGTGTATTAAGATTTCAGATTTTGATTCGGCGCCATGTGGTGCCCGTAGGGCCACTTTTGTCGTGAGAGAATTGATTTCTAGCAAAAGGCTCCTAGGGGTTTTAATTCGAAATGTCGAAAGTGTATTCATGTGCGGTAGGGTCTCTAAATGAGCATAAAGATTTCGGAATTTTGATTTGGCCCCCTGTAGCACCACTTTTGTCATTAGAGAATCGGTCTTCTGCAAAAGATTCCTATGAGTTTCAATTCGAAATGCTGAATGTGTGTTCATATGTTCAGGTAGGGTCGCTAGATGTGCATAAAAGTTTCGTAATTTAGATTTCCCTCCATGTGGCACTTGTAGCGCCACTTTTGTTATTAGAGAGTCGGTTTCCATCAAAAGGCCCCTAGGGATTTTAATTCAAAATGTTGAAAGTGTTTTCTAAGTCGTGCTGGGTCTCTAGATGTGTATAAGTTTTTGTATTTTTTATTTAATTTAGCCTCATGTGGTGCCTGTTGCGCCACTTTTGTTGTTAGAGAATCAGTTTCCAGTGAAAGGCTCCTACGGGTTTTAATTTTAAACGTTGAAAGTATGTTCAAATGTTCAGGTTGGGTCTCTAGATGTACTTAAAGTTTTAGGAATGTTTTTTGTCTGTCCCCATGTAGTGCAACTTTTGTCATTAGAGAATGTGAGTTGATTTGTGACCATCATGATGGATGAGTTCAAGAATGTGAATTGATTCTTTACCGTTGTGATGGCAAACTGAAAATGCGGGGATACACCTTTGTGTGCTTTGCAAACAAATGACACTGTTCTAGTTCACTGTGCTTAGGGAAGAAAATATTTTTAAAAGTTTATATTTATTCGGTCTCTTTTTTATTCCCTATTCTAGAGAGAATTTTGCTACAAATGTCAGGAACATTAAGCACATTACTGAATATTTCTAGTAACCTGAATAGCATATCACTCCATTGATGACACTTTCTAAAAGAAAAAAATCTTGAAATGCAAGAGTACAGAAGGTAATTTCTTCACACAAGACAGACTACAACTGCCAGTATCAGCGCATATCAACATTGTAACACTGTCAGCAGATATATATGTGGATTTCAACTTCAACTACAATAGAAATCCGTTATTGCAAGGCTGCCTACGATCAGGGAGCTTTCTCATGAACTGACCAATTTAGCCCAAGTGATGGGTACAGAGATTTCCAAATTGGATCATTACGAAGTACACCTTTCTGTTAATTTTGATTTGATAGAATAGATCAAAACCTTTGAGCTGATGAAAAGTGGAGAAATATTAATTTGATAGAAAGTATCACCTATTATTTTAAAGCTCATTGATTGATCAGAGAGGTCAATTCAAGTGTTATTTAGAGGTTATATGTTGTCATCGGGCATGGAAAACATACTTTCCTGAGCAGAAGAGATGTTTTGAAAAATGAAAAAATTTATAGTAATTTATATATTTTTTATACTTACCAATGACCCAGCCTAAGCTGGTGCTAACTCTTAAAATTCAGGGCCAAACACAAATTTTGCCCCCCAATCCCCAAAATTTGCATCAAAATCCAAAAAATAAATGTCCTATATGGTCCTCCGTATGCCCAGTGTCCAGAAAGTACCGAAATTGGAGCCAAATCTTCATTCTTACAACCAGTGCCTGGTGGGAGCGCGGTGGCTCAGTTGGTAGAGGTGCAGGCTGCAAGCCGAGAGGTCCTCGGTTCGAATCCCACCTGCGGCAACCGCGTTGTGTCCTTGGGCAAGACACTTCATCTCCATTGCCCGCATGGGGGCACGATGACGCCGTGTACTGCACGTCGATGGTACGCATGTCTTCAACCAATCTAACCCTGCCTGTGCTGCAGTGCGGAGTTACGATGTTGGGGAGCTGGCAGCTGCTCGTCGTTGCTCGGTGGTTCTCTCCGGGTACTCCGGCTTCCTCCACCCGTCAAACTGTCACGGTCATGATTAGCCATTGTGCATAAATATGTGACCTTAAACATCAATAAATAAATAAATAAACCAGTGCCTGGTAAATGTTATATAATCAGCGGGGAGGTATGAGTTCCCAACTCATAGGAGGGCCATCCCCGTCTGGGTCATTGGTAAGTATAAAAAATATAAAATTACTATAGATTTTTTCATATTTTTATACTCTACCAATGACCCAGACTGAGCTGAATAGAAAAAAGGCTGGAGGGCCTAGGACATAGAGGAAAATCCAATAGGCTCAATTACATATAAACAGAATTATCCCCTCAAGGAGAAAAGGAGAAACAGGATTTACATATATCTTTCTTGTTTATACAAAAAAAGAAAGACATATTACCAATCCGTAATTGAGCACAATAACATCAATGATCTCTATTAACATCCAGTATAACCCATTATACTAATTTTCTTAAAGGAAAAGCCAATAAATAAAGATAGTCCAGAGAATGAGACTCATTATACTCATTTAAAAGAGTCCGAGGATTGTTTATTAGCGCTCGTATGACACGTGACATATACAAATGCTTCACACCGAGCTACACTTTAAAAATATTACATAAATGAGATAGACATTAGCTTTACACTTTAAAACCATCCCAGCACCGACTCGGAATTACTCGGAATTACTGACTCCAGAGGAGGTATTCCCGGGCTTTTCACTATAAAGCAGGTGATATAAGGGAACACCACCACTCCCACCCCCCCCCCCCTTCCCTTGCTCTGGGTCAATCACCCCAGAAAGAAGAGGGCAGCAGGACAGAATCACTGGTGGAACAGAAAGCCTGCATAACTATAGTTGCAACTGTTTAGTGGACTACATTCTGAGCAACAGATAACGGACCTAAACAACGAAGGTCGCCAGAAATAGACTCAATATTTCTACGGTAAAAATTCGTGAACGTAGAAGGCTGAGACCAGTATGCAGCCTTCATCAAATCGATAATAGCAATACTATTAGCATAAGCCCAAGATGTAGACAGCGCTCTAACTTCATGCGCTGAAATCTTGAGCACAGACTGCTGAGAAGAAGATAATTTTTCATAAGCAGTACGAATAGTCAATTGAATCCACCTGGAAATAGAATGGACCGAGATGTCCCTTCTATTAGGCAGCAGAGACAGAAAGAAATATTTTCGTCCCTTTCTGATAAACTCAGATCTACGTTTCTAAATACGCATAGCTCTAACTGGACATAGCAAAGGCCTATGGCCGTCTGAGGACAGAAGAGCCTTAGTAACAATAGGCTCAAGGTACTTATTAGGAGCCTGATTCTTAGCCAAAAATCCAACATTAGTAGTCAAAGTAAGTGTATTACCAACACTACGTTAGTGAGAATCATCAACAGATAGAGCATGAAGCTCACTAACTCTTCCAGCAGAAGAGAAGGCTAAGAGAAAAGCTGTCTTATAAGGTAAGTATTTGAAGTCTACTGTATCCAGAGGTTCAAATGGCGCTTCTTTTAGCTTCAGAAGAACCCAAGCTAAATCCCACTTAGGAATCAACCTAAGGGTTCTAGGTCTATCTATCGAAAAGTTCTTAACTAACTTAGATAAAGAGACATTAGATCCAATTTGTAAGCTATCATGATGAGCATAAGCATCTGATAGCATAGACCTATAACCCTTAATAGTTATTGGCTGCAGTTTGATCTCGTCAAACAAGTAGACCAAAAAATTAGCAATGTCTAGAATGGAGGGATCATAGATATCAATAGAATGACCCCTTCACCAACGAGAGAAAACCTTCCACTTAGCAGCGTCATTTAGCGAAGAGGAGGTCCTCCTACGGTTAGAAACTGCGTCCACTACTCGTCCTGTAAATTGCTTGCTGTGCAAGAAGGACCGCACAACGGAAATACGTGAAGTTTGAGACCTTGCTGGTTGTGATGCAGTGTGCGCGATTTCCCCTGCGAAAGAATGGTCCTCCTATGGAGGAAGCTTCCGAGGAATGTCCCATAACAGACACCTGATTAGATTTATCCATGGTCTCTGGGGTGACAGAGATGCTACCAACAGAATCTTGCAGTGAGATTGCTTGATTTTTAGCAATATCTGTTGAATCAACGGAGCTGGAGGATATGCGTATCCTATCATTCCGCCCCAAGAGATCGAGAGAGCGTCTACTGCGAACGCTCGAGGATCTGGGCATGGCGACACATAAGTTTGCAACTGATTGTTGAGATGAGCCGCAAACAAGTCTATCATTGGACGATCCCATTGGTAGCAGATCTGATTGAAAACTCGTTTGTTGAGAGTCCATTCTGACGGCAACATACGACCTTTCCGAGAAAGGGAGTCCGCTAGAACGTTCAGACGATCCGGAATATGACGGACCGACAGAAGAACCTGATGCTCTAGGACAAACAGAAGGATTCTTTCCGTTAAGTTGAACAACGGAATGGAATGAGTGCCTCCCTGGTTCCGAATATACGCTGCTACTGTCGAATTGTCGGACAGAATTTGAATATGTGAATTCTGAATAATGTTCATCCAATGACGTAGCGCAAGCCAAATTGACATCATCTCTTTGATGTTTATGTGCTTGTTCAGAAATTGTGGATCCCAAAGACCCTGGCACCTCGAATCTGTTGGGCTCAAAGTCGCGGCCCAACCTGTTTGACTCGCATCCGTCATAACCGTAAAAATCGGATCCGGCAGTTGCAGTGAAACTCCCTGAGTTAACCACTGAATATCTGCCCAAGTCTGAATCTCTTGTTTTACTTGTTTCGACAAGACGATGTTCGTTTTGAGCGAATGAATCTTCACACTCCAATTCTGAGTAAAAAAGTATTAGGAGTGGACGAGTGCGTAGGCGCCCCATCGGAATAAGGTCTGCGGCGGCTCCGCACAGACCCATCAGTCGCATGATTTCTCTCGCTGTTACTACATCTGAGGGTAGAGCAAAGCGAGCATAACAACTGACTAATTTCGCTCTGGGTAACGGCAGACGAATCAGATTGTTGTGCGTCTCGAAGCTCATTCCCAAGTGAATGAACGACTTGGACGGAACTAGATCCGACTTCTTTTCGTTTACTATGAAACCGAGACGTCGGAGCATTTGAAGCAGACTCTGAACATCGTTATGAAGCATTAATCTGTCGCCGTACCTCTGAAGAATGTCGTCCAAGTAGGCCGACGTTACCGCAGATTAATGCGCCCGGAAATGAGTCATTACCGAGTTCATTATTTGAGTGAAAGTCCAGGGCGTTAGATTCAGTCCGAAGCACATTGCGACTAAATATAGCGAGGCGAAGGTACTTTCTGAACGCCGGATGTACCATGACGTGAAAGTACGCATCCTTGAGATCTATGCTCGCTGCATAATCGTCCACTCGAATGCTCGCTCTCACCGATCGGATGGTCTCCATATAAAATTTCGGAGCCACTAAGTTTATCCAGCTTAGATCTATAACTGGACGGAACGAGCCGTCTGGTTTTGGTACCAGGAACAGGTGACTGTGTTGCGAAATAGAAGGAAAAGTTTATCGATCTATGATCGTCAAATTTGATTGTCCACGTTGTGATTACTGGAGGCTCTGTGAGGATCCACCAGCCCATAGCGTTTTTGTGTTTCCTTACCAGACGATACCAGACACAGACTCCAGATTCTGGGTTCAGTAACTTCACGAACTTGTCGTGTATAGCACAACGGAGACCAGTTCCAAATTATCTACTATTTTATTAAACTAAACTATTAACAGTACGACTAACCGTCGTTGACTCTGGGAATCAAATAGATATATGATTTAAACAACAAAGTTCATACCTTCAACGCAGTGGTTTCTTCTGGTGGAGTAGTTCAGCATTCTTCAGGAACCCAGAGACAACTTTTCTAAGCAGTCAGGAATTGGTGCTTATATACACCAAATTTCTGATGCAATACTTGGGGTACGTGACGACCGTCAGCAGTTTCTCCCTGACCTCAGGGAATTTAAGGGAAAGTCCCCTGACGTGGCGGTCGCCATTTTGTAGACTCTTATCCTGCCATGCAGACTGTCGGTCAGTCTGCATGCAGTCCATGGAATCTCGGCTCTTAGTATTCCGCCGGGCGCCAGTTAACCGGCGGAATGTCCCGTTGACTGGTGCAAAAATGCAACTCAGCGTCCCCAGTTCAATGGGGAGTTTCGCCAGGTACAAGTTATGATTTGTTAGACAGTTCCAACACCAACATTCCAGTAATACTGCCGAATGTTATTGTCCCATCTGTCAACAAATCCTCAAATGTTACTGCTTGTTGACAATAGTGGCTTGCAAAGGTATGCCTGATGTTGTCAACAGAACATCTGGCGTGTACCCACAGAGTACGCCTGTACTCTGGTCGCCAGTTTCATACAATTCCATGTAATTTAGTTATCACGTTTAAATCTGCTCCAAATCTATGGAAGTCAGTTAAAAGTTAAATAAAATCGAGTCTATTGAATTCCCAAGCAAAGACCCCAAGAGCTCGAGCTCTTCCCGAGCTGACAAGCTAACTTAACCTCTGTGGGCTCACTTCGCAACATTCCTCTCCAGCTGAGGATCAAAACCCAGAGGGACTTGATCACTCAGAAAGGAAAAAACGATTTGCGAAGAGACAACACAGGGTTAATGTTCTGTGTCCATTCCAAGGACAGGGAACGGATGCCACGCACAATTCGAAAAATCCCCATTTTCCTCATCTCCCCATGAAAACCAAGGTAACATTTAAAATCATGTTCTCATTAAAATTAAACCCCCATATATTAATTATCTGTGCATCGGTATCGAGAAACATAGGCTACTGATACAGACCAAAGAGTAGTTTACCACAATGGCACAAGGTCGAATTTGTGGGGTTTCAAATGCTCTCCCCACTTCACATCCATGCAACATGCTGGACATCTTTTTGACTGCGAGGCCATGTCGGCCCACATCTGTCCACAGACGAGTTGAACTTTTGCTTTACAGCGAGAACATTCATAAGCAAAAGCTTCGCCATGAATGTCCTCCAAACAAACACAACAATGCCCGGTTTCACCATTAGTACATTGTTCGTGTCACGAATTTTGTGGTCATCGAGTGCTTCTTTTACTAATTGGTATTGGGGTTGAGCTCTTTCCCACTCCAATGTTTCAAAAACATTCCAATGTTCTGAGC
This sequence comes from Pictodentalium vernedei, assembly GCA_031216915.1. NCBI lineage: Eukaryota > Metazoa > Mollusca > Scaphopoda > Dentaliida > Dentaliidae > Pictodentalium > Pictodentalium vernedei. Next base: position 205,253 of record JAUFNR010000028.1, read on the forward strand.
TCAACTCCACATACGTCGGGTGACCATCAATGAACTTGGTTACTTCGTGAAGTTCAATGCTTTGGAATGGCTGTATACGGTGAGCTCCATCCATATAGTAGTGGCCAGTCCAGGACTGGTCATTCCAGTACCTGATCACCTTTTCTGGGAAGCTGATTGGCTGATCAACACGTCTGTCACCTGTCATCCACAAACACTCGGTCTCTTCTGCAAAGCGGTCATTTGATCGATGCACATGCAGATGAGGAAAGACATAGTCATCTTCCATTATCAAATACCGGAGATGTACTTCATAGCGTCGGATGCTAACACTGTTAAATGCTGTCTCGAAGTACATCTCATCCCAATACCGGAGCAAACGCTGTCCCATTCGACCCATTCGAATCAATGATTTTGTTTTGTGTGGACCCTCAGGGATATGCAGTTGTTGATCGAAATAGAAATTTTGTTCCTCATCAAAATTTTCACTTTCTTTTTCATTTACCGCGAGTACCGATGCCATTTTATTATCTCAATTTAGTTGTTCACTCCTAAAGACGAAAATATAATAGAAATACTATACTAAATAAACTAATAAACTGAAACTAAATAAACTATTAATTTATTAAACGATTTATATAAATACTATTTAACAATACAACCTCTCCCTAATCCGATGCACTCACTCCCGTGGGTATGTGTGCTTCTAGTACCTTCCTTGACAGTCAAGTCACACACATACTAGTTTTGTGATTGTCTTCTGTGGGGTACCGGTGAGTACTTATCTAAACCCTGCCGGATTCCCCACTTTTGAACTCCGTAAACCTTTTTGATCAAATTAGAAATCATAACCAAGTAATTGCTTACAGGGAACCAATAAGACAACCACACACGACCGCAATTTCTATTGGATTTTCTCCACAGTCTGCAGAATGGTACTAACAGACCTTGGAAGATCTCCAAGAGAAATATTTACAATAGCTATCATGTTTCTCATTCCCCCTCTCCATCGAGGGCACTACCAAATTCTCTAATATGCCTCGGGATCCACCAATTATCGATTCTGGTTATGGTTAACAGGAGACGAGGATTCACGTATTCTCGTACTGTCCAGCAAGGATATTTCCATTTGTACAACAGTGTGAACGTTGGTACACCCCAGAAAGAAGCTTCTTCTTCCCGTCAATTTACTATCGAAGTACTCACTGTGGGTAGGAAGAACCTTTCACTGTAATATTGATTATAAAATAGTTCCAAAAATTTGATTTCTTCTAAAATAAATTTTTTTCCGTCTGGGGATAGTGCATTTGGAACACTCGATGTTCCATGGGACATTTAACTCTGTCTGGAATGGTTTCGCCATACAATAGGCATCATGAAGCTTATGCCCTAACATTCCCTCAACCTCTGCTCTGGTTAAACTACCTGAAAGGTCGGTAGCCATTGTTCGTGCATATGATTGTCGAGCTCTCCTTGCTCAGGTGTAACTATCTTCACTAAGAATAACTAAGAAAATAAAACACGATATACTCAAAAATAAGAATCAAAATAAGAATAAGAATCTCAAGGAACAAAATCCCTTAACTGTTAGGATTTCACCGTCAAAGTTCTGTAACTGGTTCTATTTACAACTATCGCATTGAGATGGCATGATGTTGGATCGGTAAATGGTATTAGGTCCTGTCCTAAAATTAAAAATACCACCATCAACATCAGGATGAGTAACTTTGTACAACACATAATACTGGTTATGTCTTGGGAGTCCATTGGACCTAAAATGAGCTCGTCGTCGAGCTCTCCAATTAAGAAATCTTCCCCATGGATTACACCTTTCGATGTGTCTTCTTATTTTTTTGTTTACCATTATTCTATGACTGTGATAATGTCTTGCAAAATCTCGTCCTGAACATACTAAATCTGGACAATGTAAGATACGCAAAACCCGAGAACGGCAGCTAAACAGAATGTGGGTCGGACAAGCAGAATCATACCAATAAACTATATCTCGTTCAATTTCAGTTGTGACTGCTATATTTTGAAAATCATAGTAATCACATCCAAAGATATCCTCGGATGTGAATGCACGATGAACTTGAAAATATCGTAGTTCATAAGTATTTGGTTGAACCACACTAATTATAACTGCAGGTCTTTGGCCAATTCGAGGGCTGACGGCAGGGGGAGGTTCACCATTATTCATATATTCATAAGCAGCATATTCCCAGGGTAATGGGTACATAGTGTCTACAAAGCAAAGGGATTGACAGAAATTTCTTCCTGATCACTCAGTTGATGTTCTGCCTCCTCATCCGTCTGACCCCTACAATGATGCTCTGTACCATTTGATTCACTTTCGTCAGTATCTACTGTTTCACTACTCCTTGAGTCACTCATTGTAATCACTGAAAACACAAATAATATTGTTCAACGTTAGTTTGTTAGCTAAGTTAAAGTAATAGTTGTCATAGTATTGTCTCGGGTTCTTAAGTTCGCACGTGCTTCTCCAGTATTTACGTTATAGTTCACTGTCGGGTATAATTGAGAAGGGGACAAGGACGTTTGAGGTTGGTCCTGTCTCACTTTTGTCTTTGAGTCTCGATCTTTCACTAATTGTTTCATGATTGTCACTATTTCATCTGATGGAGGAGTCATAGGTCGTGGAGTGGTTGTTGGTTGTCTCATAGTCGCATACAAAGGATCATCATCATCATTAAATGCAACATTACACATGTCACACACATCAGCAGAAAAGTTAGAATTTCGCTTCCATTTATTCTTATAACGTAAGATAATGTTACGCAACTTAATATGAACTTGTCCCTTGATACATCTTATCAATAAGTATATCCCCAAGATAAGAAACATACATCCCACAAAATAAGCCCACTTTGGTACTTCGATTGGTTCTATCGGGGTTACTTGTAGTTTATCTAGTTCGCTTAATAGGTAATCCATTTTCAATTCATCTAAATGTTTAATAGATTTCGGAATCGCAAAATTTGTTATGTTCACTTTCTTGAACACAGGTTGCCAAACTTGTCGTTGAGTCAACGAGAAATTGGGCAAGACTGTCTTTGATACTAACTGATATGTGATGTTATCACAACGATGAAAATAACTATTCAACAATAGTTGTCCACTGGTGGCAATACATAACGGATTCAATTCTAAGATACCAACTGGCGGCATAATTTTGGTTTTGGTCAGTAAAACTCGAGAAATTTTACTACACAGAGAAATCGCCAAACTGGTTGCGCAGGCCAGCAAATGACTTCACCATGATACTTTCTTGTCAGATTATAAGTCAATATACTTTAGTCTCTCATGACACATATCCTATCCTCCCCCATAGTTATACAGCATTTTTGTTTGATTATTACTTTACTCCTGGGTGCTCCAGGGTTGTTGATAATCTATTCTACAAATTTCTTGCCAACCACCCTCTCTAAGGGTGGAGCGAATATTTTCAATCAGATTACCAATTTGTGTACCAATGGATGGTCATACAGCAGGCTGTACATCTGTCACTGGGATTTTCCTTTTATTTTTTTGATTAATACTGCAGTCAGAGAAACACACTGACTCAGAATTAGAGAGTTCAACTTGTGATTCTGCATTTAACATTTCTACTTCCATCGGCTCCTGTGCCGATGTAGATGCTTGAGAAGCTTGAGCAGCTTTCTTCTGCTCTCAGTATTGTCGTAATCTATGGCACAATTCTTCCATAGGTACTCCTTCCTCTTCGGAAGATGAGTTTTGTCTGACCTGTCTTTTTTCACGGATTAAAGGAGCCATGGGTATAGGTTCCTCCTCGTCACTACTACTACTGCTTTCTTTCTCTGCTTGAGGTGCGACATATCTTGAGTGGCATTTTGCTCTCACCAGTTCAGGCATTTCCCACTCTTGTGGAGCCAAACTTAGATTTTCCCCATGACATTTAATGAGTCTACCTGTCATTTGATCTCTGATCCTGTAGCTTACATGTCCAGTCTTTTCAATTACTCGAAATGGGTACTTCCATTTCTGTTCTAATTTGCCCTTTTGTCTACCATCCCTGTACAAAACAGAGTCTCCCACATTGAATGTTATTGTTTTGCTTTTATGTCTCCAAGACGTTTCTGTTTTTCTACTCGCTTTTATTGCGTTTTTTGTTGTCTCACAAATGTTTTATGCTGATCTTGTAAAGCTATTTTGTGGGCTTCTTCTCCCACATGTTTTTGTCTGGGTTTAAAAACTGTGTCTAATGGAAGAACCACATCTCTGGCATATAGCAAATAATAGGGCGAGACTCCAGAGGACTCGCTTCCATTAAATCTGATAGCTGCCAATTATTGATTCAAGAATAAGTCCCAGGTCTCTAGTTCTTTGTGAGACATTTTTGCCAAAACATCATTCAAGGTTCGATGGAAACGTTCGACCTTCCCATTGGACTGGGGGTGATAGTAAGATGTTTTCACATGACGAATCTTTAATTGTTCAGTCAAATATCTCATTATCTCATTACAGTTCTCTGATCCATTATCAGTTAATAGTTCAAGTGGACAACCAAATCTTGGGAAAATTTGATTGATCAACAATTTGCAACTGTTTCTGCTCGTTTATCAGGTACTGGAAATGCTTCGGGCCAACCTGAGTACAAATCAATGAAAGTAACTATGTACTTATTTCCCGATAAAGTAGTTGGAAAAGGTCCACTCATATCCAAAGCAATCTTAGCAAATCGATAAGGTGGTCTATCTGCTTCTTGCATAGGTAATGCAACCTTTTTTGTGTTTCTTGCCCTACACGTAAGGCATTTTTCAACATATTGGTATATGTTTTTGTATAAATTAGGCCAATAATATTTCCTACTAATATTCCAGTTCACCTTATCTATTCCTAAATGTCCTAAGTCGTCATGGTATTGTCTTAGTACATCACCCTGTAAGTGTTCAGGTATGTATAACCTCACTCTGGGGTTGTCGTCAGTAGCACTTATGTAGTATAATATTCCCCTTATCATCAATTACCTACTACTTATGTTAGCTGGGGTATTATCACTTAAGTATTTCTTCTGTACTTCCATTAGTCGAGCATCTTTTTCTTACTCTACTTTCATGTCTAGGTCTTTATAATTTATTTCTTCAGGTTCCTTGTTGTTCATTTGTAACATGTGCAAATTGCTTAGGGTTAATTCTATCACTGTTTATTACTCCTACCTTTAGTGTTTTCTCAGACTCTACTTGATCCATCTGGTAATCTGGATCTGCATTTGCTATCCCTTTAGGTAGCCTTGACAGGATGTCAGCACAGGTGTTTGGTTTTCCAGGTAAATATTCAATTTTGCAATTATAACTCACTATTTTTAACGCCCACCTTTGAACTTTTGCATTATTTTGGGGCCATTTCAGCATGTATTGTAATGGAGCATGGTCCATTTTAATAACAAACCGAGCTCCATGTAAATAATTGTCGAACTTCTCCAATGCATAAGATATAGCAAAAGCTTCCTTTTCAAAGGTTGACCATTTCTGTTGGGTGTCACCTAACTTGTGTGACCAAAATACAATGTTTTTTTTATCTGGTACACCTGGAATTTGACCTTCCTCACCTTCACAAGGCTGAGTTAATACTGCTCCCATGCATGAATGAGATGTGTCCGTATATAGGATGTAAGGTTTTCATGGGTTGGGATACGAAAGGTGTGCTACTTGTGTCAAGCTCTCCTTCAGTATTCAAATGCTTTTTGATGGGTATCTTCCAATGAAATCGAGCGTGCTTTTTAGTCAATCCTATCAGTGGCTGTGCTATTTTGCTAAAATTGGGTATAAATCATTGATAGTAAGAAACCATTCCCATGAAACTTCTAACCTCAGTCACAGTTTTTGGAGGTACTAATTTTCTTATGACCTCGACCTTTGTGGGTTCAGGTTTGATACCATCTTGACTTATGACAAAGCCAAGATAAGCTGTTTCACTCTCAAAGAAGGTGCACTTTTTAGCTTTTAGTTTTAACTTGTGTTGTCTCTGTCGATTAAATACTTGCTTAATATGTGCAATATGTGACTTTTCATCTTTACTAAAAATCAAAATATTGTCCAAATATGCAAGTGAAAAGTCCTCTAGTCCTTGCAGGACTATGATCCTCAGCTGTTGAAATTCAGAGGGTGCATTGACAAGGCCAAAAGCCATGACATTGAACTCATATAACCCTTTATGACATGTGAATGCAGTCTTAGGTTGATCGGCTTCGCTCATCTTGACTTGCCAATAACCGGACTTCAAGTCAAGTGTCATAAAGTATTTACAACCATTAAGTAGGGTAAAAATGTCATCAATCAGAGGGAGCGGCCAACACGTAGTTCTGGTAACTTGATTCAGCTGGCGGAAATCAATGCATAACCTCTCCTTGCTCTAGCAATTGGCTCTCAAACAGATTTAGCTGTTTGGGTTTCACTAGGTTTTGGGTTAACATTTACACTAGAGTTGGAAACTTTCTTTGTTTTACTGCTAGGCTTAGTGTCCTTCCTTACTTTCTTAACTTGTTGTCTGATAGTTAAAGGAATAGTTCTTAATTTCACCTTACAAGTGTTAATATTATGTCCCTCAGTATTACACCTTTTAAAGTATACCAATTTTCCTTGTTTTACAGTAGGGGTCACTACTTGTTGAACATTTAGTCCCTGTATAGGCTGCCTGTTTCTAAGTCCTGCCTCTTTCCATTAATTTCATTATTTTGTCTATAAGTATATATTAATTTTTCAGATTTTACAGTTGGTGAACTTTTGATATGAGGTTTTAAACTTGTGACTCCAAGTGAGTTATGCATTTGTCCCACTTTTCTACTATTTCTACTATAAGCTCTGTCATGTAATTCATTACATGTATTATTTTGTGTTAATTTATGGAAGTCAGTTAAAAGTTAAATAAAATCGAGTCTATTGAATTCCCAAGCAAAGACCCCAAGAGCTCGAGCTCTTCCCAAGCTGACAAGCTTATTTAACCCTGTGGGATCACTTTGCAACAACTGTAGAAACCGGGAAATTCCTGGTTTTCTATGACCTCTATTGCATTCTTCTCCAAAAGAGATTGCACCTCTGATAGAAGCAAAGCTCTCTTCTGAAGGTTTGGCAGAAGCTGAGCCCATCGATGACTTCGTGTTAATGGAGGTTTTTTGCTGAAGGACAGTTTTAGACCTTCCGAAATAACTTCCTGAACCCATCGGTCGTCTGTAATTGACAACCAATTGGTTAAGAATCTCGACAGCCTTCCGCCCACTGGAGCACAATAGAGGTTTTGACCTACACCTCCTGGACCTGCGAGGCTTGCGGGAGGAGAAACTATGTCCTCCCCGACCCGCACCTCGACTAGTCGACCTAGGAGCATCTGACCGGTTGTCTCGGCCAGCATTACGTCCCCTACCTGAGTTGCTACTTAGATGGTCTCTTGAGTAAGACGTAGAGGCTTTCTTAGATCCTCTATAGGAACTTCCCTTGGATGTACTCGCCCCAGAAGTCCCTGACTTACTCCTCTCAGCTGAGTATGTTTTTTTCGAAACAGACTTAAAGAGCAGAGAGTCCGAAGCTTGGTAATCTGATCATAGATTAGTGAAAGCTTACCATCCAAGAGAAGGTCTCCTGAAACTGGAGCGACTCGAAGAGAGTTTTTCACCTTAGAATCCACCCTCGTGGATGAAGTCAGGGCTGCATCACATCTGACTAACTCCAACTTTGCCACTGAAAGGGCGGAGTTATACGTAGAATATGCAATTGCCCTCGAAAGAACTCTCAAGGAAGTTTGAACATCCTGGAATTCTTTACCATCGAGACGTTGTGATAATGCTCTGGTAAGGTGATCTGCGTAAGATAAGGCGTCTAACCTGGCTCTGTTAGACGAGATTGTCGTCTCTAACGTACTGGGGAGAATCGACGTAGATGCCGGCAATGACAACTCCAAATCTTCTGCCTGGTCGTCTAAATTCAGAGGAACTCTCGGAACGCCCTGTCCTGCCATTTCAAATTTATTTCCACTGTTGATGAACGGCAGATGTAAAGCATGAGACGATAAGAAACTGGGTCTGCCAGTCTTAGAGGCTAGCCTAAAAATAGCATCATTCAGCAATTCAAACATCTGTGAGACATTGCTGGACTGGGCTGGGAATTCAGGTGCGGCGCCCTTAGCCTGGCCGAAACAGTCTGTGTCCAGTGATGCTATCAGTCTCTTATCTGGTACCGCAGCCCTCTAGTCCAAAGGAACAACGTCAGGAAGGTGTTGCCAGATGAAATGTATGGTTACCTTATGTTGTTCTGAAAGGCAAAAATCCAGCTCTGCAGATTCCCTTTCACCATCCGATTGGACCAAATGTGAATCTCGGTCGTCCCTATCTGACACTGCAGGGGAGCGTACCGACCCAGCTTCCTCAGACAGTTTCTGATCTGAAAGAGTTTCCGAAGGTTGCTAGGATGCTGCGATAAATTGTGCTATCTGCGATAGCAAGTCCGTGACGGAGGCCTGTGGAGCTGCAGTCTTATGTTGCTTAGCCGCTGGAAGCTCCTGGGACGGTGCCTCTTGCTAATTCTTTTATGAGAACGTCCCGACTGGTAAGGCCTCATGTCCTTGGCTACCGGATGGAGTGATCTGGTCAACGTGGAATCCTTGGTCCGCGAAGCAAGCTGGATATCCGAGGTCACATAGCCAAGGTGCAGTCGTGTGTGCCGACGTGTGGAAGAGGAAGCCAATAGACTAGCTGTGCCCGGCTGTCTATGCGACGGGGCGTCCCGAGCAGGAGGAGGGGACGTATGCTCCGACAGATAAATGATATGTACGACAACATCTGGCCCCAGCTGTTGTTGTAAGAGTGAGGGGCCTCTCTCGCTCGCGGTCCGGGTAGACCTAAACGAGTTAACTACCAGCCTGACTGGCTTCCTCTGTTCCATCCTCCGATCCATCGTCGACGGGTGTGCGTGATCCGAGATTATAGTGCTCGCAACACCCCTTCTCCTCTCCCGGACCGCAACAGACAAACCCGGCGTCACATCACCCGATCTACGAGTGATAGCTTCGCCGTGCGAGCTAGCTGGCGACAAAGTCATCAATCCTACTAAGGATCTAGGCACTTGTCGAATTTCCTTGAGCACTTCTGCCGCTAGCTCTTCATTTGAATGCGACAACGGAAGCACACTTCCTGCAGACATCACGGAAACATCAACCTGTTCTTGTTCCCCTGAAAAAGAGACTGAAAAACTAGAGTAACCCTGTGGCGAGAGGACTGGCATGGACCTCTCACCACTAACAATATACCGTGACACACGTCTCCAACGTTTGCAATCCCAATTGGCACACACTGGGAAAGAATTAGTGCGAGTACATTGACTACAGCAAATACAATGAGCATGAGAATCAGAGGAAGACTTCATCGATTTACAATCTGAACAATATTCCTTCATATTTAAAAAAATATTAAACAGCCGTAGTACTCGCACTAACCCTTGAAAATACAAAGATACATAATAATAATATAATCCATTACAAAAATTTCGAAAAATAATTCAAAAGAAAAAATTTTCGAAAAAATTTTGACATGAGCCCAAGTTCCCAAAGGGAACAATGAGCCTAACTGGATCCCAAAAAAGCCTAAGTGTAGACAAAAATTTTAAAACATATCTAAAAATTAATGTTACACTTGCAGACAATATTAATGTATCTGGCAATAAGTTGAACCTTACAGAAGACAAGGAATCACTGTCAGAAGTAATAACAAGAGGGATGTTACATCCCAACGCTCACCTACATTCTTGATAATGTCGTTCCAATATAACATGCCTAATATTTTGTTAATATAAATCATTAACTAGGCATCAAATGATTAATGTGGTTTATGTGATGGCTTTGGAAAGTCTATATTTCTGCATTTATTATATATCAATTCAACATATGATCAATGGATATAAAAAAAATCAGTTATATTTCTGCTTACAGTAGGGTTAATACCTAAAGTAGTTTTTGAAAAGACAAAAATAAAGAGTTATAATAAGTGAAGGCACCACAATGTGCACAAAAGATGACTTTAACGCAAAATCTTAAACCTAAACACAAATTCTTACAAGTTTTGGCAGAAAATCAGGCTCAAATTCCTCAAATATGCATGTAACGAGGGTTAAATATTACTGCAATGGAGTTCAGTAACCCAAGTGTGCAATATCAATCGGCTGGAAAGTCACATAGAAACACAAGTCACCTAAACAGAAACTTTAAGAACTTAAAATTGACTAAGTTCGAGAAAAGCATGGAAATTTCTACTGAAAGAAGAAGAAATTGCAGTTAAATTTCTGCATACAGTAGGGTTAATACGTACAGTTGTTATTGAAATATGAAAATCAACAGTAATGAGAAGTTAAAGCAGCACAATCTGCACAAAAGCTGATTTCAACGCAAATTCTTACAACACCTAAACACAAATTCTTACAACAAGTTTTGGCTGAAAATTGTAGGTGAAATTTGAAAGAAAGTCGTAGTATCAGGGTTAAATAATGTGCTGATGGTCGCCTATAACGTACATATGCAATATGAAAGGCCTAAGGCCAGTGGTCTTTGAAAAAATAACCTTAACATTAAATCTTACAATATTGGACACGTCGGACGCCGATGCTGACGCCCGAGGTCATCATATAAGCTCACCACTTGTAATAGAAGTAGGTGAGCTAAAAATACATCAGATCAAAAAATAAAATAGGAGGTGCAAAATGGTATTACGTAATGAAGAATCACTGAAATTTTAATTGAAGTACATTCATTGGTTAAAGAGGAGTTGCAGAAAAACATTCGTTCAAGAAAGTGACTATAAGTCCCAACAAAAATCCATCACATCAACAACTAAAATAAGCCTTAATGTTACTAGTAACAAGTATGAGAAAGTATTATATAAAAAAAAAAGTTAAAAAAAATATTTTTTAAAGAAAGTGAATATAAGTCCCAAAAAACCCCTCAAATTCCTCAAATATGCATGTAATGATGGCGCAGCGTTACCGCAATGTAGTTCAGTAACCCATGTGTACAATATCAATTGCCTGGAAAGACACATAGAAACAGAACTCACCTTAACACAAACTTTTAGAACTTTAAATTGAGAAGTCAGAGAAAAACGTGAACATTGTGACTGAAAAAAAGAAAAGAAATCAGTTAAATTTCTGCATACAGTAGGGCTAAAACCTACAGTTGTTATTGAAAGAGAAAATAAACAGTAATGAGAGGTGAAGGCACCACAATCTGCACAAAAGCTGACTTTAACGCAAATTCTTACAACACCTAAACGCTGATTCTTACAACAAGTTTTGGCAGAAAATCAGCCTCAAATTCCTCAAATATGCATGTAATGAGGGTTAAATATTACTGCAATGGAGTTCAGTAACCCAAGTGTAGAATAATAATCGCCTGGAAAGACACATAGAAACACAACTCACCTAAACACAAAGTTTTACAACTTAAAATTTACTAAGTCCGAGAAAAACATGAAAATTTTGACTGAAAAATAAGAAAATTTCCGTTACATTTCTGCATACCGTAGGGTTAATACCTACAGTTGTTATTGAAATATGAAAATCAATAGCAATGAGAAGTTAAAGCAGCACAATCTGCACAAAAGCTGACTTTAACGCAAATTCTTACAACACCTAAACGCAAATTCTTACAAGTTTTGGCGGAAAATTTTAGGTGAAATTTGGAAAAAAGTTCGTAGTATCAGGGTTAAATTCTGTTCAGATCGTCCCCTACAACCTACATATGCAATATCAAAGGCCTGAGCCCGCCGATCTTTGAGAAATTAACCTTAACATTAAATCTTACAATATTGGACACGCCGTACACCGACGCCGACGCCGACGCTGACGCCCGAGGTCACCACAATAGCTCACCACTTCTAATATAAGTAGGTGAGCTAAAAAAACTGGAAACAAGACTCCAGGCACTGAAAATATGGCCCGAAATCAGTAGCCAATTTTAAAACACTATCCGATGCAAAACAGAATCTTCCACAGAAGAATCTGCAGTACATAGGATGGTAGATGCATGACCAAAACGCCTAAACACCCCTAGGGTAAGGACGTAACCGTGGGGATAATAGAATAAACATTCTGTAACTATGCTAAAACTCTCAAGAAATTTCAATAAAAAATTTTCAAAAATTATACCAAAAGTATGGCAGATTAGCAAGGGGGGTATCAAGGAAAGGGAGAGAGGAAACACTGAACAAACAGTGGAGATTTCATAGCAAGAATAAAAACATCAGGCCCATGCCCCGAAATTAGGGAACATGAAATAATTTTATATAAAAATTATAAGTTACACATCCTTCCACTGTTTCTTCCTCTCATCCTCTTATTTCATCCTTGGATCCACCATTTCCTTCATGATTTTGTGTCTGGCATCATTTTAACTGAGATTATAAGCACAGGTATCAGTGATATGTTACTGATTGAAGGGCCAAACACAGAATGAAGATTTGGCTCCAATTTCGGTACTTCCTGGACACTGCGCTTGCGCAGTGGACAAAAGTATGGAGGACCATACAGGACATTTATTTGGGGATTTTGATGCAAATTTGGGGGATTGGGGGAGCAAAATTTGTGTTTGGCCCTGAATTTTAAGAATTAGCACCAGCTAAGTCTGGGTCATTTGTACAGTATAAAAAAATTGTGGTTTGTAATGATATTTATGGGGGCTGTGTTACTTGGCAGAGTTTTATTCATTGTATATTTCTGTTTGTAAGGATGTTAACTGGTTGAGTGCTAGAAGTCACTATCTGGACTTTCAGATAAAATTAGGGTACCCGAGCAAAAACTGACATTTTCTTTGCTCATGTTTCATATTCAGTCAAACGCAAATAATGTTTTGTTTATATAAATTAGTTTTATGACAATTTATCGGAGAGCGCCTGAAGGCACTCTCCAATAAACTGGAATAAAACTATCTTTGAATAACAAATTCACACCCCAAACATAATCATGCCCTCAACCTGATAATTAATTTACATATTTACAGTGGATCCCTGTTAATTGAATAGCCACTTTGCCAATAAAAATTATTCAAGTAACAGGAGTATTCAATTAACAGGAACTGTGTTACTTTCCTGTATTCTAGAGATAAACTTAGCATTTATTCTATTATATCTTGTTTGACAGAGCTTCATGAGCTCTGTCAAGCAAGATATAAAAGATTAAATGCCTGTATTGGATGTAAGAGGCCAAATGGGTCTATAAATAAAGGAAAACCGGGACGAGTCAGAGTAATTTACCAAAAAGTTACAAGGTTTTTTATTCAATTAACAGGAGTTTACCCAATAACCGATATTCAATTAACAGGTCAAATTTGTACTAGGGGAATGGTAAGTGTTTTTGTGTTGGGAAATTATATTAAATTAACAGGATTATTCAGTTAAGAGATATCTAACTGAGTGGGCTCCACTGTATATGTGAACAGACAAGACTTGAACATAAATCACTGGAAAGTCACCTAAATTTACACACAGTAGTGTACAGGACGTTCTTGAAAATATTTTAATCATTCATGGCTTGCTCTAAACGAATCGCTTACATTTCACCCTGAATTCACTATTTTCACTGCCTGCTCCAACATCGTTGTTTGCCAAACATGTATAATTTCACATGTCCTCACATGATACTTTCTTTGTGTGCTGCAACATGTTTTCCACATTCTTCTCTAAGTCGCTGTCACTCTGAACTGAAGTCAGATCAAATCTAGAATTAGGACGGCTATCTGCATTGCATGTAAAATTAACTCTGTCATGTTCTGATGCAACAGAGGGAGATATCGTAAATCTACTTATAGATGGTTTATCTGAAAGTGAAAAAATAGAGACAAATCATTAAATTCATGCAGACACCAAAGAAATTATGTTGGGAGAAAAGTGCTATTTGTTAACAAACATTTCAATTTTTCTTTGTGTATATATGTGGAACAGTGACAAAGAAATATGCCAGGCAATTCCATAGCCTCATGGGTTGGCAACAACTTTAGATTGCATTAAAATTGAATGTCTGCAAACATATCTTTCCAGTGCTGGACTTACCACTACTGGAGACAAAATTCCGTTTAAAAGTTTCTGCTGACTGCTTTCACGCTACGTAGTGTGTGATTCCAATTTTAGAATAGGAGATTCATGACAGAAGCACATGTCAGATTTTAATGGTGTACACTCTGTATCAAGCACACATCCCACCACATCTGTGCTAGGACTCAAAATGGCTTGAATATTCTGAAGCTACTTGTAACCAACATTGCAAGATATTCAAAAACAAGGTTATGGAACCTTAAATTGTGCATAGAATATTTCACAATACAAAATAAAATGAGTGCTAAACAACAGTGGGTCAACTATGTAACAAAAAAATGTGTTGATCAGCACACACTTAAAATTACCTATAAATGAAGACATCATTTTTTTACAGTAAGATTCAAGGAAATGTCTATGGAACCTTACACAGAGCATGGAATATTTCACAACATGAGAGTGCTAAACTAAGTAACATAAAACTTGGAAGTTTCAAATAATTTCTGCATTTATCATACCTGCCACTGACCTAGATATGCTGGCACTTTATTTGTGAGAATTCGGGCCAAAATATTAACCCAGGCTCTCAATTTGATAAAAGTTGAATTTGACCTCCCCAGATATGTTGTATACCAAATATAAAAGCACTCTGACTGTTGGATCTGAAGAAGAATTTTTTTAAAGAAATTTCTTCATATTGCATTAAGTTAAAATTTGGGCTACATAGTGAGCCCAAATATTAACCTACGGACCCAATTTGAACAAACTTGAATCTGACCCCCCTAGAGATGTTGTATACCAAATATGAAAGCATTCTGACGAGTGGATGTGAAGAAGAAGATTTTTAAATAAATTTCCTCATATTGCACTATGTTAAAATTTATCATAGCGAGCCCATATACATACCTAAGGACCTGATTTGAACAAACTGGAATCTGACCCCCCCCCCCCCCCACCCCCTAAAGATGTTGTATACCAAATATGAGAGCATTCTGACTGGTGGTTTTGAAGAAGATTTGTAAAAATTATCCCCCATAATGAACTAAGTTAAAATTTGGGCTTCCTACTTGGGCTTCCGATGCAAACCCAAATATTAACCTAGGAACTTGGTTTGAACAATCTTGAATCTGACCCTCATAAAAATGATGTATAACAAACATTAAAAGATTCTGACTGGTGGTTCTGAAGAAAAATTGTTTAAAGAATATTCCCCATATTACCCTATGTAAAATATTTGGGCTTCTGCATTGAGCTACGGCAGCGTGGAAGCTACACTCTATGTTTTCCTACTATCTTGTTTAAACGAGATGGCTAAGTCGTTTAAACGAGAGAGCTAAGTCGTTTAAACGAGATAGCTAAGTCGTTTAGACGAGATAGCTAAGTCGTTTAAACGAGATAGCTATGTCGTTTAAACGAGATAGCTAAGACGTTTAAACGAGATAGCTAAGTTGTTTAAACGAGATAGCTAAGTCGTTTAAACGAGATAGCTAAGTTAGTTTGATCAGGTGGAGAAGTATAAACAGGCGGTCAAAAGACACCAGTGTGAACCACCTTAACCAGTGGGCCGCCAAAGACTCTGTTAACATACACACTGGCAGTAGTGACGATCAGAAGATTGCGGACATGGCTGCCAAGATTTCACCGCTCGTAGCCATACAACTACTGCAAGCAGCACCTAAAGCAGCTACTGACCCACAGACTATGGACAAACCGGATGAATCCACGTCCACCAACAAGGAAGAATCCTGGCTGTAGACCCTACACTACGCTAATTAACGGCCCTTTTCAGGGCAACCCACAATATTAGAAACAGTGATACCTATACATACTCACTGCCTTCATATTTACAAAAAAACAAGCTCCCTCGAAGGAGCATAGAACAAACCAATACCTATACGGGAGCTAAGTTCTCACCCGAACCGCTTAACCTGATGCACAGCCCAATGAGAACACCAGCACTCATTTCTCTATATGCGTGCCACTATGTGGAGACCGCACCCATGCGCAACGCAGCAGGCTATATTTCCAATCCTGAGCCCTTAACCTTCAAATCCAGATCATATCACCAAGCAAAAACGCCCCCGCCCCCCCCCCCCCCGGGGCGGGGCTTATAGAGATGGGCTACCATGGCCCTCCCCATCTCGCACCACTGTTAGATGACCGCATCCGAAGCTTGAGGGTGAACCTAGTGGCTACTATGCCCCCCCCCCCCCCCCACCCAACTATCACATGGTGAAAATTAATTTGCACCATGGTGAAAAGTAATTAGCACCATGGTGAAAATTTGAAAAAAAAATAATAATGCATGTCAGGTATGGGCCGCCGTACATTTTCCCTAAGTGTACATTAAATTCACCTTCCACGGACGCATGCACTTTTTTGCTTGTAGTTGACTCAACACTGCTGTCATTCGTCAGTTCACAAGTTGTGCCCGTGTCAAAATGAATTTGATTGGTTAATAGCTATCTCGTTTAAGCAACTTAGCTATCTCGTTTAAACAACTTAGCTATCTCGTTTAAACGACTTAGCTATCTCGTTTAAACGACTTAGCTGTCCCGTTTAAACAGCTTAGCTATCTCGTTTAAACAACTTAGCTATCTCGTTTAAACGACTTAGCTATCTCGTTTAAACAACTTAGCTATCTCGTTTAAACGACTTAGCTATCTCGTTTAAACAACTTAGCTATCTCGTTTAAACGACTTAGCTATCTCGTTTAAACAACTTAGCTATCTCGTTTAAACAACTTAGCTATCTCGTGTAAACGACGTAGCTATCTCGTTTAAACGACTTAGCTATCTCGTTTAAACAACTTAGCTATCTCGTTTAAACAAGATAGTAGGAAAACATAGAGTGTCGCTTCCACGCCGCCGTGTTGAGCCCAAATATGAACCAAACTTGTATCTGACCCCCCTATGGATGCTGTATACCAAATATCAAAAGATTCTGACCATTGGTCCTGGAGAAAAGATTTTTTTAATTTTTGCAAATATGCTGACTCAGCATTTTTTCGATGCCCTCCACGAACACTCTAACATAACCGATGGCATTTTTTTACCATTCGATTCTACTGGTCCTAAGGATGCTGCATACCAAATAACAGTTCTCTGTTCCGTGTGGTTAGGGAAATATGGGCGTTTGAAAATATTTCTATTTTTAGCTCATGAAGTTCCCATGGGGGATGTGGGAAGTTTTTTTGCATGAGTCAAGTATTTAGGGCCCAATAAAACCACATACCAAATTTGGTTTAAATCGGACCATTGGTTCAGAAAATAGAAATTTTGGGCGGGGCCAAAAATCTTACCCCTACCATTACAAAGCCAATTATTCCTTCATGGACTTCGTTTGAAAAAAACTTGAATCTGCACCTCAAAAGGAAGCTTCATAACATATATCAAGTCATCATACCCACTGGTTCATGAGAAGAAGATTTTAAAAATATTTTGGACCATTTCCCCCCACCCCCTCCCTATGGGGCTGGGCATGTTGAGTTGAACAAAAATGCAATGCCCCTTCAGGCCATTCACTGACACAAACTTTCGCTTGAATTGGCTAAGTGGTTTTTGAGGAGTAGACCAAAACATGGTATTGATGGGCGACGGACTGATGATGGATGGATGGATGGATGGCGGAAGGAGAGCAATGGGATTAGCTCAGATTGACTTTGTCAAGGTGAGCTAAACAAGAGGCCCCAAGGGCCTTAATCGCTCACTGGCCAAAGTGGTTCAAAGAAGTATTTGGGGTCACATTCAGTTAGACATGGTTCATCAACACTGCAAAGAATTGAAGTCATGACAGGCAAATTTTATGGAACAACACTGAGGAATGGATTTAAACAAACCTGAACTTAATATCCCCCACCCCACCCCAGCCCATAGAGCCCAAATATTAAGCCAAGGACTCAAATTGAACAAACATGAATCTGACCCCCCCCCCCCCCCCCCCCCCCCCTTGAGATGTCATATACCAATTAGGAAAGAATTCTGACTGGTGGATATGAAGAAGGTTTTTAAAGAAATCACCCTCCACAGAGAGCCCAAATATTAAACCAAGGATTCCATTTGAACAAACTTGAATTTGACCCACTAGAGATGTTGTATACCAAATATGAAAGGATTCTGATTGGTGTATCTGAAGAAGAAGATTATAAAAGAAAATCCCTCATATAGCACTTAGTTAAAATTCAGGCCCCCATAGGTAGCCCAAATTAATAACCCCGGGACCAGGTTTGAACAAACTTGAGTCTTACCCTCCAAGAGATGTTGAATACCAAAATGAAAGGATTCTGGCTGGTGGATCTGAAGAAGATTTTTAAAGAAGTTTTCTCATATTGCAGTAAGTTAATATTTAGGCTCCCATAGGGAACCCAAATATTTACCGAGAAACTCTATTTGAAACCAACTTGAATCTGCCCCCCAGAGATGTTGTATACCAAATATGAAAGCATTCTGACTGGTGGTTCTGAAGAAGATTTTTAAAAATTACCTCCCATAATGAACTAAGTTAAAATTTGGGCTTCTTACCTGGGCCCAAATATTAACCTAGGAACTTGGTTTGAACAATCTTGAATCTGACCCTAAAAATGATGTATAACAAACATTAAAGGATTCTGACTGGTGGTTCTGAAGAAGAAGATTTTTAAAGAATATTCCCCATATTACCCTATGTAAAATATTTGTGCTATGGAATTGAGCCCAAATATGAACCAAACTTATATCTGACCCCCCCCCCCCCCCTCCTTCATGGATGCTGTATACCAAATATCAAAAATTCTGACCATTGGTCCTGGAGAAAACTTGAATCTGACCCCCCACCCCCCCCCCCCCCCCCCTGAGATGTCATATGCCAACTAGGAAAGAATTTTAACTGGTGGATATGAAGAAGGTTTTTAAAGAAATCACCCTCCACAGAGAGCCCAAATATTAAACCAGGGACTCCATTTGAACAAACTTGAATTTGACCCACCTAGAGATGTTGTATACCAAATATGAAAGGATTCTGATTGGTGTATCTGAAGAAGACGATTATAAAAGAAATTCCCTCATATTGCACTTAATTTAAATTCAGGCTCCCATAGGTAGCCCAAATTAATAACCCCGAGACCAGGTTTGAACAAACTTGAGTCTTACCCTCCAAAAGATGTTGTATACCAAAATGAGAGAATTCTGACGGGTGGGTCTGAAGAAGAAGATTTTTAAAGAAATATTCTAATATTGCAGTAAGTTAAAATTCAGGCTCCCATAGGGAACCCAAATATTTATCGAGAAACTCTATTTGAAACCAACTTGAATCTGACCCCCCTAGAGATGTTGTATACCAAATATGAGAGGATTTTTAAAGAATATTCCACGCATTGCACAAAGTTAAAATTTGGTCTCCCATAGGGAGCCTAAATATTAACCCAGCGACTCGATTTGAACAAACTTGAATCTGACCCTCCTATAGATGTTGTATATCAAACATGAAAGGATTCTCACTGGTGGATCTGAAAAAGAAGATTTTTAAAGAAATTTCCTCAAATTGCACCAAGTTAAACGTTGGGCTCCAATAGAGAGCCCAAATACTAATTCCTGGACCCGATTTGAACAAACTTTAATCTGCCACCCCCCCCCCCCCCCCCCGCCCCCTTCCCCCTAGAGATGTTGTATAACAAATATGAAAAGATTCTGACTGGTGGATCTGAAGAAGAAGATTTTTTTGAATTTTTAAAAAAATTTATGGGTGCTATCATAGTTATGCCCCTTCTGGTGCTCCCTGTGGGCGCGGCATGTTTATTTGTATAAACTTGAATTGACATATGATAAGGAACATGCACACAAAATTTGGTTCAATTTGGTCAAATAGTTTGTGAGGAGAAGTCGATAATGTAAAGTTCACAACAGACGACGGGCGACAACGGACGACAAGTGATAAGTTAAGCTCCCTTCGGTGAGCTAAAAACTAGCGTTCTGTATAATCCTCCATACATAGCTTCTGAGCATGTGCAGAGCCAAGGAAGTATCCTTAATTCCCACCAATAACCATTTTTATGATGCCTGCTGGGTGTAATAGTTCTCATGCGGGAAGGTGTGAGTGAATAGCTCACAGGAGGGCACTTCCTGTCTGGGCCAAGTGTAGGTATGATAAATACAGAAATTATTAGTCAATTTCCATTATTTATCCACCATACTACTCGCCCAGTCATCCTGAATAGATAATAGGATAAAGGGCCAACACAGGACTGAAAAAGAAAAATAACACGTTAGCTATTGCTTACTTCAAACAGTAGGAATCTTTAATAGCTTGTTAGGGATAATATAAGAATATTCAGCATCCAAGAATGACAGATGAATATCATTGTAGGATGCAGTACCTATAGGATTCAAGAATCAAGAACTGGAGAAATGACTAGGTAACTCTTATATGACCATAGCATATCCAAACTGCTATATTTTAGGTTAAGAGCACCAAAAGATAAATGTGTCCAGAGGCAACATAATATGATCTATATGAAGATTACGAATTATGAGTTATTGTATGGAATGAGCTCATGGCTTTTAAAATGGTATCTAAATATACAATACACCAAAGATTAATGTGGTCTACCATAGCCAAGAGAGAAGCTCACATACTTTTTACCATAAAGCCAAACTGTATGCGAGAATACACCCCTCTCCGCCCCTTCTCCACCCCACATATCTGTTTTTGCGAGAGATACTTTCCAAAACAAAGAAGTAGGCCACAATAAATGTCAAGTGTTGCAATGCCAAAGCCTAAATTTCAAATTAAATAACATTTTGAACAGCAGGCAGTGGACCTAGACATTTTGAGTCACCTCAGGTTTAAAGTAGTAGATGTAGAAGGTTGTATCCAGTAAGCAGTCTTCGTGTTATCTGATAACTTCATGAGCTGATATTCTATTTACTTTACTGTCTCTGTCAAATTATTGTAAGTCATGCAGATATTGGATTAAATCCATCTAAAAATGGAATGAACTGAGGTATCTTTTCTGCCTGGGATGAGAGAAAGGAGGAAGAGCCTTTTCTTCCCTTTCCTTATGAAACTAATTTGTTTCATGTATACTCTTGGAGCCCTTACTGGACGTGAAAAAGGTCTAGAGTTATTGACAGGCAGTAAGAGTCCACTTGGTTGACAGAGAGTCTACAATTACACTGAGCCGATCTAGAATGTGGTGAACTGAAAGAAAGATGTTTTCAACCTGAGCAACAAAAGAATCTTTTCTGTTAAACTGAACATTGGAAAGAAGTGGCTCCAACTTTGTTTCCACAGATGAGCTACAACTGTTGAGTCGTCTGAAAGAATATGAACCTCAGAATTCAAACGATGACTTTTCCAGTGAGAAACACTAAGCAGAATAAACAGCATCTCCTTCTGATTGATCTGGTGAAGGGACTGTTGATGATTCCATGAACACAGTGTTGTGCCTCCAAAAGTCATGTTATTGTTATATTATTCTACAAAGTAATTATTTTGTAGAGTAATAAGGTAACAATATTCACCCAAAATAATGTAAACATATGTATGTGTCACTAAGCAACCCATTGCAATAATAATAACACTTTGGCCGGCCTCTGATTTGTTACGGTTCTCGTATGAGAAGGCCTTGGTTACCCCTGTAAGTTATGAACCACTAAATAAATCCCATTGACCATAGTGAGAGGGGGTCAAATCAAAGAGGTCTTTGGGTGGTCTGCGTGATAAAGAGAAGCCGGGTTTTAAAGAGTACCTTGGTGACACCATTGGGGGGTCACTGTTGTTCAAGCTGAGGTCGCGATCCCTGGAGCTGAGGGGAAAAATTGGGAAAGACGGTGAAAGGGAGTGCCAGAAGTGTAATTTGGGCATGGTGGAGACCCTGGAACACTTTCTTCTAGAATGCCCAAAGTACCAGTCTAAAAGAATGAGATTCACTGGGAGTATAAAGTGGAAGTGGGATGGGAGAATGAAGGACATGTGGTTAGGGGAAGACTCAAAGGAGAGGGTTAATATGCTAATCGGAGAGATTCTGAAGAATGGGGCAAGGGATGTCATCAAGCAGTTCGTCTCTGAGTGTTGGGAGGAGAGGAGAAGCATGGAAATAGGGAGGCAGTTGGGAGTACAGGGGTAACCAAGTCCTTCTCGTCCGAGAAACGCGACAAATCAGCGGCTGGCCAAAGTGTTATTATTATGTTAACCTTTTACTCTCTGTACAACACACCAAGTTGTTTTGAAAAAAAATACCTATAAGTAGGTGTATAGTGGGGTTTCCAACTCACTTTTTTCACTTGTATACGTACATGTACACGTACACGTACATGTACCCATAGGGTCAGTGTTAACATGTACAAGAAATGTACATGTACACGGTTTTGTACATCTGAGTTGGAATTCCCATCGTGTGTTGGACGTTCCAATCAGCGGTTGGCGAACGAGTAGGGATTCCAACTCAGTCCGCGCGGAAGAAAATTGACCTAAAATTTTCTCAACGTTCGCCATCATGAGTTAGACATTTCAATTAATCGCTGGCAAACGCTGTGGGGATTCCAACTCAGCATCAAAACATAAAAAAAAAATCATAATCGACGAAATGTTTCCAACGTTCATCATCGCGTTCTAGAGCATGGTGGGTGCGATCTAGTCACAAAAGTACGATTGGGAATTCGAACTCAGAAGAAATCTGAGTTTGGAAATCCAGATGGTTTGATCAATCATTGGCGAACACGGCAGCTTTCCAGGATATAGAAATGCAAAAGATTAAAAAATGTCAAAAAATTAGAATGGAGGAAAATTTTCCCTCCACATTTGTAATCGTGGTCTAGATGGCGATGCGATCGATTGCAGACGAAAATGGTGAAGATTTTCTAGCTGAGGGAACAAATGAAAAATAAAATTGTTATGAGTTTTGAGGTAAATTGTAATAGATCAGTTTTGTCAAGTTTTTCTTTCATCTCCACTTAGTTGTTTAATGATGCATATGTAAATGAACGGTTTTTCATTCAATAAATCAATGGTGAAAACTGTGGAGAGTTTAAAAGATAATTGTAAACAAATCAGTTTGTCAAGTTTCTTTTTCATTTCCACTTAAAAGCGTTTGAAGGATGTAAATTGAGTTTTCATTTAATAGGTGAAAAATAGTGAAGTGTGTCTTGTCAAAAGCGTTTTGTTAATGTTTCTTGAACCGGAACGAGAGAGAGAGAACATTTTTCCGGTTTGCAAAGTGTGCTCGTTTGTGTAAATCTATCTGTTTTCCTCTTTTGTGAGTTTTTGCTTTGAATAAATTATTTTTACTCTTAAAGGTTTAAAGATACGTTAATCAGAAATTGTGTCATTACCTCAAACAGGATTCTGCTTTTTGACGACATGAACTCTGTTTAAACCGAAAAAAAAACATCCCCAAGAATGAAAAATGAAGCAGTTCAAATGATTAACTCCAACTTCTTTCTGATTTAACGCGTTTGGAAAACGTTGTATTTATCAATGTTTATTTGAGATTTTAACTTTTGAGTTTTTCTCACCGTGGAGAAAATAACCGCTGATGTGATTTTTAACACATTTGGAGCGATGCATTTATCGATGGTTTTTATTTTGAGATTGACTTCAAGTTTGTTTTTCAGTGTGGGGAAAATAACTGTCTATGTGATTTAACACGTTTGAAGCGGTGTATTTATCAATGTTTATTAGAGATTTTAACTTTTAGAGTTTTCTCACCGTGGAGAAAATAACTGCTGATGTGATTTTTAACACATTTGGAGCAACGCATTATCGATGGTTTTTGTTTTGAGATTGACTTCAAGTTTGTTTTTCAGTGTGGGCAAAATAACTGTCAATGTGATTAAATGCATCTGAAAGCACTGTATTATCAATGATTATTTGAGATTAACTCTAAGTTTCTCATTGTGGGAAAAATAACTGTTGATGTGATTTAACACGTTTGAAGCGATGCATTATCGAGGTTTCATTTGTAAAGTTTTTCTTTTTCTTTCCAACTGGTTTTAGTTATATATATTAAAGACAAAATTTTTTATTTATTTAAAAACATAAAAATAATCACATTTAATTTTGAGAATAATAAAATAATCGACGTTACCACACTCTAAAAAGAAATATTAATAATCGAGAGAACAAAAATGTTTTTACACATCAAAGATTCCAAGTGAAGGGACGAACTCCTTGACGAATATGAACGAGTCAAGAAAAGCATTTGATCCACTGACAGAAGCAGACGATTGGGAGAGATGGAATTAAGATGAGAGACCACCAAACTATTCAAACCTGTGACAGAGGTTCAGGAACGAAGCAAGAAGGAGATCGTTGAGGAACTGAGACCCATAAAAGAGAGTTCTTTGAGAACAGGTTCGTTGCCTGGTAGTTTTACAATGTAGTTTTCTTTTCAAAGATCACCACCGGATTACGTTCCCATGAGAATCGAAACTGATGTGAGTGAAAGCGATGAAACACTGGTAGTGTCGTGTCGTCCGATGATGGTGGTAAGAGAGATCTGTTGTATGGAATTTACAGAGATTCGAGTGGTAGGACTTTCGTGGGCGACACTGAAGTGCGAGAGGATGATGAGGATTTAATAGTCGGTTCGAATAGGTATGAAATAACTCCCGGACTGCGCAAATTGCTCCTTTACGACAAGCCTGGAGATTACATGGCTCAGGATTTCGACAATTATGGTGACATTCTGGTTCAGACCCATGCTATGAAGAGGAATAACGACACTTGAGAGACGAGACTCAAGGCTAACAGAGGTTACAAGTGGACGAAGGTGGTGAAACCCATATGGGATATGAATAAGAAATTCATTGAATTGGTGACGGGAAAGGGAGTGACAACCACTTTTGTTCCGCGCGATTCCGACGATCTGTTTGAGAGATTGAAATTGTTGATGGCTAGTCAACGCACTGGTAATACTGGATTGGATAATCAGATAGTGAGTATAGATGAGATGATAAAAGGTTGATGAATGAATTGAAGGATTGATATATAAGTGGAGAGAAAAAACAAAAAATAGATAAATACAAAAAGTAAATCTACACTAAAAATAATAAAAGAGTATTTAAACAAAAAAAAATGATTTATGAGGGAAAAACAATATATATATAAAATAAAATATGTTGGTGATAAAGAACAGGGGATATGTCAGAACTTACGTTCAAGGCGGTTCTGGTATCATTGATTCTATAATGCGAGAGTTCACGAGAGATGCAGTTAGAAAACTTGCATCAACCGTGTTCGAGGTCGGTAAGAAGACAGCTTTGGATGCTGGTAAGAAAGCCACTTCTGAAGCTAGTGGTAGGATCACTTCGGTGGCTGGCAAGAGGGCGGCAGATGCATTGATCAATAAGTTGATCAGTTCACCAGTGAAGTGAGCTACGTTAGAGCGATCGCCGAAAAGTTGGAAAGATTTTAAGAATGCTCTGGTACCTATACAAGATTTAGTTAAAATGACGAGTGGATCTGGATTGAAGAGAACCCGTGATGGTGTAATATAAATAAATAATAATAATATTTATAAACCGAGTTTGAAAAAACATAAACAAATTAAGTTTGAAAATCTAAAAAAAAAATTTTAAAAATTCAAAAAAAGATGGACATCAAAGATATGTCTTGGAACGACACCGCGATCAAGAGGTCGAATAACAAGTTCTTTCCCAAGAGCATAAGGGGCTTGATAGTAGGAAAGTCAAACTGTGGAAAGAAAAATCTGCTGATGAATCTGTTGTCGCAACACGGCTGGTTGGATTACGACAGATTATTCATGTTCGGCAAGAGTCTGTTTCAACCTGAATACAGATTGCTTTGAGAGTGCATGGATCGTAAATTGCCCAAGGCCGTCATAGCCAGAATTTTCAACAGTAGGAAGGAATTCAACAAAAGTGCAGCTTCTCTTTCAACCATTTTGGATGGTGTGGTGATGGAATTGATGAAGAGAAATCCATCTTCGAACGTTGAGTGTCGATTTTACGAGAATGTGAGCGACATTCTGGATCCCAAGGAATTGAAATCGACAAATAAGAATCTCATGATTTTCGATGATCTGCTTTTCGAGAGACAGAACCAATGAGAATCGTATTACATTAGGAGTCGTCACAGCAATGTGGACTGTTTCTACCTGTCTCAGAATTATTTTCGACTGCCCAGACAGACGATAAGGGAGAACGCTAATTTCCTGTGTTTCTTTCGCCAGGATCTCAAGAATCTCAATCACATCTATGGAGATCATGTCACAAACGACATGAGCAGAGAAGAATTCAGGAGATTCTGCAAGAGGGTTTGGGCTGGAGGACTTCACAGTTTCATTGTGATTGATTTGACGAGTGAATTTAATTGCGGAAAATATCTGAGCAGATTCGACAAGTTTTATGTTTCTGCTGATAATAAAATAGAGAGCGAAAACAAAAATTAAAAATAATAATAAATCATCAATAATTTAGTTTTCAAAAAATAATAAAAAATAAAAAATAATGTTCAAACAAGGAGAATTGTTAGAATGGATAGTCAAGAATACGGCTCCAAAACAGTCCATTCAAATCGTGGTGAGTGGCGATTTGACTCGATTCACAAAATTCTCGAAATTCGAACCTTCCATTGAATTGAATAGGGAGAAAAGATACGTGATGGCGTTGGTGAATCTGGAGACTTATTATTCCTTTCCCAACGTCACCGAAAAGAATAACTCATTCAACTCCGACGGAGTGGATTGGTTGGAGATTCGAATTCCGAAAGGAAGTTACAACATAAACGATTTGAACAATTACATTCAGACACAAATGAAGATGGATGGAAAGGGAAGCAACAAGATCAGACTCGCTCCCAACCCTAATACCCTACAGACGATGTTGGATTTGGAAGATAATTTTCGAGTGGATTTCAACAAGGATGATTCGATCGGCAAGATGCTGGGATTCGATCAAAAGATGTATCGAGGCCACGTGGCATCCGAAAATATGGTCGACATTCTCACCATCAATAGTATTCTGGTGAACGTGCACATGATTGATGGAAGCTACATGAAAGGTAGCACACAACCGACGATCTTTTCCTGATTTCCAAACATGTCGCCGGGTGATAAGATCAAGGAACGACCTCGAAATTTAGTTTATCTACCCGTAATTTTAGACACATTGTATAGTCTCAAAACCACGTTGACGGATCAAAATGGTGAACTGTTAGATCTTCATGGAGAGAGGGTGACGATACGATTTCACATAAGAGAAATATAAAAGCAAAAAAAAAAAAAATAAAAAAAAAAAAAATATTGTGTATATATATAAATAAGAAAACAAAATAAACACAATATTAATTTACAAACATTATTTAATATATAATTATCATTAAACAAAAAAAAAACAACTGAACAAATATATTCAAAAGAAAAAAGAAATATGGGCAAATACGTGGTTAAAAATGTGAACATATCCAAAGGACAGAGGAAGAAATTTCTGAGAGCATTGAAAACTCGAGGCAAGGCGGTGAGATTCAAATTCACTCATGAAGAATTGACAAGTGACGGTCAGGATTCGATCACCTGGACCAGAACTCAAACCAAAAGGATGGAGAAAGTGATTCGTGATGGAAGAGGGTTGACGGTGAGATTGAGTCCCACTCAATTGAGATACAATTTGAGAATGAAATGCAATTTCCTACCGCTATTGGCAGGACTCGCTGGAAAAGTATTGCCCTTTCTTGGGAAGAGCCTGTTGCCGGCTCTCGGTGTGGGAGCTGCCTCGGGACTTGCGACTTTGGGAGTTCAGAAATTAATGGGTGGCGGTGGACTGTTTTTGAAGAAGGGAGGAGTCGTGTGTCGCGTCGACACAGATGGCGGTAAAGGATTGTATCTAAAACCTGTGAGAGGTGGCGACCTTTTTTCCAGTGGAAACGGTCTCTATCTGAAGAGAGGAGAGGACGTGAAGCGACTCAGTAAGGGTTTGCTGTTTGATCCGAATTCGCCATTTAAGGGTATACCACTTTTGAGTATGTTATTATAAAGTGAAAAAAAAAATTATATAATTATATAAAGTATAAAATATAAATTATATAAAGTATAAAAAAAAATAATATAAAAAAATGGATAAAAAGGATTACGAGACCTTTTTGAATGATAATGATGGATATTTCAGGAAAGAACGGGAAAAAAGTGAAAAAAATAGGGATAGATTGTGGAAATTAAAAAGAAGAAGAAGAAGATTGAGTTGTTCTCCACCACCACCATCACCTTTTGAAGAGAATAATAATGAAGTGAGTGTTGCCAAGAGATGCACCACATTCGTTCATAAATATGATAGAGGGAATGAAATGTGTTATTATAAAAAACGTAATATATCAAAAAAAAGAAAAGTAGAATCAATAATGAAAGTGGAGAAAAAAGGAAACGTTATTAATAATAATAATAATAATAATTGATTTTCAAGAGCGTAAAACCACAAATAGTGCTCTAAAACGCTTGACAGAAATAAATACACTTTTCTGAAATGAAGAGTCACATCTGGTTTGGTTGCCTCTTAGAGAGGTTTTGGAGAATGCTTCAGTAAAAAGGAAAGTTTTAAGATTTCTTTTGAAGACATCGAGAGTTTCTGAAGTTCTGACACTAATTGGCAGGGAATTTCACAATCTGGGACCCACGATGGAGAACACACGATCATGAGCCTGATTAGATCTGCTAAAAGGCACAACTAATTGAATTTGGTTTTTAGATCAGAGACTGCACGTTGGTTTATATACAGTGAGGAGCTCTTGCAGGTAAACTGGGGCCAGTTTGTGGATACATTTGAATACTAAGATCAATATTTGGAAATCAATCCTCTGTTTAACTGGAAGCCAATGTAATTGTCTTAAAACGGGTGTTATGTGTTCAGAGCGTTTGGTACCAGTAATTATCCTAGCAGCAGTATTCTGAACTTTTTGAAGCTTCTGAATCAGGCACTGGGACAGCCCCACTAACACTGAATTACAATAGTCTAGTTGTGAGGTGATGAAGGAGTGCACAAGCTTTTCAAGTGCTGACTGGTTAAGATAAGGTCGCAGTCATCCAACATTACGAAGCTGCCAGTAGCATTTTTGACATATTTTATTGATATGGATGTCTAGTTTTAAATTTGAGTCCATAATCAGTCCGATGTTCCTGGCCAATTCACTTTTCATAGTGATGCTGTTTCCAACCAGAATGGATGTAACAGAGGGTGTAGGCATGCAAACCCCAGATATCACTAACAATTCAGTTTTAGAGTCATTCATTTTCAGTTTAAAGTCCAATTTCAAAGGCATGCTATATTTGTGCTGTAAGCCCTTCATCTCGACCTCATTCAGTTTGATAGCATCGTGCCGTTGTAATCTATAAATTTTACAACCGAGTTTCTTGCATGTTTCGACTCGTCGTAGAATCCTCAATCGTTTTTACCGATCGGATCACACCTGCCGCCGTCTGAAACATGATCGCGAACGTCGGTGTCCCAGAAATGCATTTTTATGCTGTCCCAGAATCCTCCAAACGTTTTTGCCGACGCTCACCAACGATAGACTGAAGGTCTGACCCGCGATGGTGAACATTGAGACGATTTTTTAGGTTGATGTTTCTTCGAATTTCGTAGATTTTTCCTTCCAAGCGAATTATGTCGAATTCGCACTCGTTCACCAATGGCTGTTTAAACAGTCTAGGACGTGATGACTACTTGTGCGGTTTCTGGGACAACATGTACAAACAACGTTTTATACACTCTGTACACGTTTTAACACTAAATCCCTATGGGGTACATGTACGTGTACAGTTATTTGAAAAAGTGTCCTTGAAGCCCCCAAATATACCTACTGACATCAGACGTTTTGAAGCTCAAAATCCCGCCTAGCGGTGAACGTCTTGGGATACACCAGGGAAAAATGAACGATCTATCCTCTCAGACAGACTTTGTATCTCGGTAGAGAAATATGCAGACAATTGTTCGACGACAATTCACAGGAAAATAAGAAGGTCAGAGACCTTGATCATTACACAGGTCTGTATCATAGTCCGGCCCACAGCAAGTGTAATTTAAGATATCGAGATGCCACTTTTTATCTGGTGATATTTCACAATCCCCCGGGTTACGACAGTCATCTATACATGAAAAATCTCGGCACCTCTCACGAAGAATTAAATTTCATCGCGAACAGCAAAGAAAGATACATTTCCTTCATGAAATGGAAGGTCGTGGAGAAGAAAAGAGTAATCGATGGAGAGACATTGGAAGAAGAAACGGAATCCATTCATAGAGCCATACGTTTCATCGACAGTTTTAAATTCATGGAAAAATTAGTCAATAACATCAGCGAGAATAAATTTAAAATCATGAGCGAACACTTCGGAGAATGAGTAAACGTCATGTTGAGGAAAGGAGTCTATCCTTACAATTACATGAATGAACCTAAGAGATTCGATGACACCACGCTACCTTCAAAAGAAGATTTTTATTCGAAATTATACGAATCCGACATTTCCGACGAGGATTACGAACACGCCGAAATGGTGGAAATCGTTCGATATGAAAACCATGAGAGATTATCATGATCTCTATCTGAAGACTGACATTCTACTCCTGGCAGACGTGTTCGAAAATTTCCGAGACGTCTGTCATCGAAATTACGATCTGGATCCGGCTTGGTATTTCACCGCACTCGGACGCTCTGTTGAAGACCACTGAAGTCCAATTGGAATTATTATCTGACATGGACATGTTGCTCATGTTCGAAAAGGCCATGAGAGGTGGCATCTTGATGATCTCCCACAGATTTTCTGAAGCCAACAATCCCTACATGAAAAAAGGATTCAATTCGGAACGACTGAATAAATACATGCAGTATTGGGAATTTCAAATGGGTAACGGAGGAGATGCAAAAATGGAGAGACTATCCTTGCATTTTAGAAGTCGATTTGAACTATCTGGAAGAGTTACACAACCTGCAGAACGATTATCCGCTGGCTCCCAAACAAATGGAACCGGTCGAAGGAGACAACAAAAAACTCATTCCCAATTTATTTAACAAACGTAAGTACATCATCTACAGCGAGAATTTGAAACAATAAGTCGATCACGGGATGAAATTACTTGACATACATTGCATCATTCGATTCGACGAAAAGCCTTGGATGAAAAAATAAATCGATCTCAACACGGATCTCAGAGTTCGAGCCGAGAACGATTTTGAAAAAGATTTCTTCAAACTCATGAACAACTGCATGTACAGTAAATCAATGGAAAACATCAGGAAGAGAACTGACATTCGACTCGTCACATCCGAGAAAAGAGTTAAAAAATTAGTGGTGAAACCCAATTACAGACACTAAACCATATTCGATGAAAATCTAGTGGCCGTTCACATGCAAAAGATGCATCTGAAGTTCGACAAGCCCTATTATCTCAGACCGATCATCATAGATATCAGCAAGCAATTGATGTACAAGTTTCACAACAATTACATCAAACAGAAATTCAGCAAGAAAGCCAAACTACTGTTCACCGACACAGACAGTTTGGTTTATGAGATAGAGACGAAAGACGTCTACCGAGATATATCTTCAGACGTGACCATGTGGTTCGACACGAGCAATTATCCCGTTGATCACCTATCCAACATTCAATCGAACGACAACAAGGTGTTGGGTAAATTTAAGGATGAGAGCGGTGGTAAACAAATCGCCAAATTCATTGGTTTGAGATCCAAACTATACGCTTATCGCCTAAAAAGCAAAGAGATCAAGAAGTGCAAAGGGGTTCAAATGCACGTGGTGAAGAAAAACGTCTCTTTCCAAGAGTATAAAGATTGTCTGTTCGGAAGTGGGCGAGTGTACAAGACGATGAAATTGATTCGAAGCAACAATCACGACGTGTATACCCAAATAGTCAACAAGATTTTGCTAATGGCCGACAACGATAAGAGATTCGTATTAGAGGATAAAATAAGCACTTTGGCACTCGGACATTGGATTTTGGATATGTTTAAGGACGATAGGATTCCAGAAAATCAAGAGGAATTAGACATTTAGTGAATTATAATAAAATGAATAAAAAAAAAATATACATTTATGAATAAGAAAATACGGATATCCATAGAAGGTGTCGTCTTACCTAACTAACCCCTATCCAACATCGATCTGTCAAATGTGGCGAAGGCTTTGAAAATCAAAGATTTTCAAGGCGTGTTTTCCAGAGATGCCTTGCTGAAGAGAAGACCTCGACAACAATCAGAATGCAGAATTTTAAATCTGGACGATTTATCGGGCAAAGGCACTCACTGGGTGGCATGGTTCAAGATCGGGAAGAAGAATTATTATTTCGACAGCTACGGAATTTCGCCGCTGAAAGAAATAAAGAACTATTTTGATGAATCGGTGGTTCGTTACAACACAGAATGAGTGCAATTGCCGGATCAATTGTTTTGCGGTCACCTGTGTCTCTACGTTCTCAAGAGATGGTCAGAAGGAGATCGGTTTCAACACATTCACGACGACTTACATAAGAGAGAGATTTTTTTAAATAATATATATAAAAGTAAAATTTATTTAAAAATTGAATAGAATAAACAAAAATAAAATAAGTGAAAAAATAATTCATTTTTAAAAAAACTGCATTGAAATATATTTTTAAAACAAAAACCCTAAAACAACATTCCAGTCAATAAATTTGGTAGGAGTGACGACGAAAGTTGACCTAAAAAGAAGAGGAAGATGCTCGAAGTCGGCGATGGTTATGACGTCGTCAACTTGGACGAACATTACGTTCGGAGATCTGAACCTCAAGAGAAACCTTTGAACATGAACGATAACAAGCTCTACAATCTTCCCAAGCCAGTAGATCTCACAGATGCGATGACTAAAAAATACGTCAACAGGGGGAACGCAGACTTCGAATGAATCATGAGAGATAATTACGTGGATAAAGCCATGACCGACGATCTCAATCTGAAATCCAAATGTTTGGTGAACATCACGAATCCCATAGATTCCACTGATGCTGTGACCAAGAAATAAGCGGATGACTCTCACACACGATTCAGCATATATGTGAGAGGTAGATACGTTCAGAAAACGATGCAATCGGAATTGAACGCCAATTCTAACAAGATAACGAACGTGGCCACTCCCACGAATCCCAAAGACGTGGCGACCAAACACTATGTAGACCTGGAACAGAGAAAGTCTGCCAGACGAGAAATGAAATCGGATCTGAATGCGGGATTCAACAAGATATTGAATCTGTCGAAGGTCGACTATGCAGATGAGGACTCCACCCCGGTCAACAAGGGCTACGTGGATTCTGCCATAACGCGATCTCAAGAACACATAGAATCGCAAGTGGATGATCTCTACCTGAACAAACAATCCGACGGAACCATGAAGGGCGGCATCAACATGAATGGTCAGCATTTATTCGGTCTTGATCACGATCCCAAATTCGATTCCAGCGCCGTCAGCAGGCAGTATGTGGACAACAACTCGGTCTGGAGAAAGGGCAACATCATGGAAGGTAAACTAGACATGGGTGGACATGCGCTCACGAATTCGCCAGATCCTGTGCACATGTAGGACGTCTGCACCCTGATTTCGGTGGTGGAGAAAGTCAAATACGCCAGGCAATTGATCACCGTGTGGGCTGAGGAGAGCGATGCATTAGACGAGGGAAAAGCTGAATGGTCTTTCGGAAATGGAGGTAGCGGATCGCAACATGGTCAGGTGGGATATCCCATGCTGCTGGGAGGCAAAATCATATGAATGGGTCTGACTTCCACGGATTTGAATAACAGAGTGGTCGTCAATCTCATGGTGAATGGAGTAGAGAGCGATAAGAGATATAGCGTCGAAAAGACCGAGAATCAACACTCGAACGTCAGCACATTCGGCACACCTCTCAAAGTGAACACCAGAGACAGGATTAATTTTGTTATGAAAACCAATAATTCCGAAGCCGCCACTTCCGTGGTGAGCCTACTGGTCGAACTAGATCCTCTGAACAAACAGTGAACGTTTGAAAATAATTAATTAAAAATAATGAATAATTATTAAAAACAAAAAACAAAAAAAATAAATAAAATAAAAAGTTATGAGATTTAGAAAGACGTTCAATCTCTCTAGATCTCATTACTTTTTTTTTTTGTTTTAATTTTTATTTATATATTTTTTTTCTTTCTTTTTTTTTTTTCTTCACACACACACATTTCTCATCGAACAATCAACATCTTATTTCCATCCGATTCGAATTGTAATTCTCTATCTGACAGGACCAAGGCAAAGGCCTCAGTTTTTTTCGGCACATTCTTGCCGAACTGCATCTTGATCTGAATGTCTACAACGCTACTCTTGAGTTGTTCGCTCTGTTTACTGACTTCAAATACGAACATGGGATAAATCGACTTGTATTCAGGGGGAGATATATTAGGGTTGCTCATCAATTCATCCAGACCGTGATACTTCTTTCTAAAATCTGTGGCGTCGCCCTACAGTCTGTAGAAATCGTTCTTCTTGAACAATGCATTGTAATCGATTGCAGGATATCTCGTGGCGTTCAGAAACACTTACATGTTTCTCAAATTGCAGTGATCGAACTGCAACGCATTCTTTTCTTGAGACCCATCCTTGTCGGTCTGATGAAACGTGGTCTCTCGTAAGCAGATTTCATGGTCAATCTCCAATCGAAGTGATTCATGGAGGGTGGAATGCTAGCCGTGTCGCACTGTCTCATTCTAAATCCAACGGGTAATTTACTCTTGGATTCTATGATCTTGTAGAGACGCATTTTTTCCACGGTCGAAGGCTGCACGTGAGGAATGAACCACGATATCTTGTGTAGAGTTAACATACACATTGTGGTTGCACCGAGTCTCACTATCACGTCATCATCTTCCTTTGAATCAATGTCAGATTGTGTTTGAATCCGTACATGATCTTGTTGTAATGGTCTGCAAATCTGAAGATGTGTTTCAAAGGCATCCTAAATGAAAAGGTTCCTTTGGGTTTGGACGTCTTGACGACGTAGTCGAATATCATGGTAGCGCCGGCATTGGCGGGCCGGATACCTGCAATGGTGTCTTTCACACACAACTGATTAAGTCCCTTGGATTTTGAAAAATCATCCGGATACATCAAGAGTCCGAACATCGTGATGACCTGACTGGGATTACACACGGATTCTATCTCTTGTCTGGATAGCAAGTATTTTATATTACTGAATAGATGCATGATGCAATTATTGGCTAGAGTTACCGTGTCGTCGTCGGCGTATTCACTCCCATCTTCCTTGGTGAGACATCCCTGCACCACTATGTAACTCTTGCTAGGATGAACGAATAGATCTTGGGTTTCGACATTGATTCTTATCTTTCCCTCATTGTTTAAACTCGTTTTGCTTATCAGTTCATAATTGTGAACCTCGTATTCCTCAATACTTTCGTCTTTTGGTATGCCTTGTGCGATATCTAGTGTATTTACCATTTTTGAAGGTTTTGTTTTTTTTGTTTATTAATTCATTTGCTTTTTTCTAAAAATAGTTTTTAATTATTTTTATTTATTTTTTATTTATATATATGTGTGTAAACAAGAAAATGTTGAAAGAGAGTAAATATATATATATTTTTTTATTATTATTAAAACTTCGTCTTCTGCAATTGTAGTTCGTAAAACTTTCCAATGATCTCTTCGCCACCCAA
This sequence comes from Pictodentalium vernedei, assembly GCA_031216915.1. NCBI lineage: Eukaryota > Metazoa > Mollusca > Scaphopoda > Dentaliida > Dentaliidae > Pictodentalium > Pictodentalium vernedei. Next base: position 240,927 of record JAUFNR010000028.1, read on the forward strand.
AGCTTTGATTTCATAAGTCACCGGATCGGTGTGAAATATTCTGATTATCACGAAGATTTCCATGGTCCATCGAGGAGTGTAACCCTTTTAGAAGTGCTTCTTATAAGCATAGATTCTCACTCGATTGCCGACCGCAAATTTCGGCGATCTAGACTCCTTCCTGATCTTAGATCTCTTGGGATATAGATTCATGTAGACCCGTTTTTTTCGAGGATCGCTAGCTTCTGTGGGGGTCATCTTGATCGATCTGTGTCGCGTGTTGTTGTAATCTTCGACCAGACCGTTCAGAACATATATGTATTTCTTGGTCGAATTCGCCGTGAAGTACCTGTGCATCTTTTCCTTCATCATTCGATTCCAACGTTCCACGATGCTGACTTTATCTTCGTTTTCGATTGAATAGAGGTCGACCAACCAACGAACATCCTTGTTGTAGAATTCCTTCCCTTTGTCCAGCCACAATTTATTCGGTTTTCAAGAAGATGAGTCGAACACGCTCTTCAGGGCCTGATTTATTCTTCAAGGCTCTGATCCAATCGAATTTGGAAAACACGTTGATGACCGTCAATAGGTATTTGACACCCTTGTTCCACCTTAAAAACGATCTCATGTCAACCAAGTCGGTGGACCAAATGTCATCCAGACCCTTCACGAACACCCTTCTCTTTCGAAATTTACACACGATGGGCTTGTGTAACTCCTCAGCCAATTCGCTCGTCAATAATCGCGTCTTCTTCTTTTCCGAGATGCTTTTTTTGATTGGAACGTCCAACTCACGTTGGGAATTCCAACTCAGATGTACAAAACCGTGCGGGTGTACATTTCTTGTACATTTTAACACTGAACCCTTTGGGCACATGTACGTGTACATGTCTGAATCTAAATCTGAATTTGAATACTGTGTAAACCGCGTTTTCGTGTATTTTAACACGTGTAAAGTGAAAAAATGAGTTGGAATCCCCACAATACACCTACTCCTATACATCTACAAAGTGCATCATCTCTTGAAAAAATTAAACTGGAAAAAATATATGTTGCCACATGAAATTTCAGTTTAAATTTCGAATTTTCACAACTACCGTATGGTCTTGCATTGAATGACCTTCACACTTATTTTCCCATGCCTCATGATGTTTTTGAGAGATTCTCACACATTCCGGCACCAAGTTACAAACAAACTTATTAATCCTTTCTAAAGTGGACGAATCAAAATTTTAATTAATGGTTTCAAAGTTAAAGTATATTTAACCAATCAGCTGAGCAGCCGTATAATTTAATACTGGTCTCAACATGTTAAATGCTCCAAGTCACGTGTTCACTTATTTAGTTGTTCATAACCTAAAGAGATACCAAAGTTGATTAAAATATCTGTAATTTGGGATTTAAACTCAAAATAAAATACTACCAAATTGATTCCAAACATTTTTTTTTTTAAATTCGCTGTTTTTTTCTCTGACCTCACCGCATTTCATTTTTAAAAATGTTTTTTGAGTAAAAAAAATCCTGACACATTTTCACCATTTCACTTTTGATGTACTTTGCTTTTGGGATTGCGTCGCATCCAGAGATTATGTTTTTGAGTGTCTGGATGCATTTGTTCGCCCGTCGCTCCAGCCGGGATGGCCAGTTTAAAGAACGGAGCATGTCGCTAACGCTGCTGTCTCTGCGATAGTCATTGCACACAAAACGTGCCACTCGACGTTGGGTCATCTCCAAATTCTCAATATTCTTTTTGGTGCAAGGATCCCAGACTACGGTGGCTGATTTAGGCCACCCTCAATACTTTTTTATCTCGAGATCTCGAGATAATATCTCAGGATCTCGAGATAATATCTCAGGATCTCGAGATAATATCTCAAGATCTCGAGAAACTATCTCGAGATCTCAAGATAATTATCTCAAGATCTCGAGATAATATCTCAAGATCTCGAGAAACTATCTCAAGATCTCGAGAAACTATCTCGAGATCTGGAGATAATTCTCTCGAGATAATTATCTCGAGATCTCGAGATAATATCTCAAGTTCTCGAGAAACTATCTCAAGATCTCGACAAACTATCTCGAGATCTCAAGATAATTATCTCAAGATCTCGAGATAATATCTCGAGATCTCGAGATAATATCTCAAGATCTCGAGAAACTATCTATCTCAAGATCTCGAGATAAAATATCTTGAGAAACTATCTCAAGATCTCGAGAAAATATCTCGAGATCTCGAGATAATTATCTCGAGATCTCGAGATAATATCTCAAGATCTCGAGAAACTATCTCAAGATCTCGAGATAATATCTCAAGATCTTGAAATAATATCTCGAGATCTTGAGAAACTATGTCGAGATCTCGATATAAGCATATATAATCCGTGTCACCCTTTGATCACTTGCATGAATTCACTTCTGTCACACAAACTGTTTATCTACTTGTCGCATCTTTTTCAACTGCAACACATTCATGCCGCCCATGGCAATTACACGAATCCACTCCTGTCACTCAGAAAAGTGAATAACTTATCAACCAACCACTTTGTTGCTTATTAATTATGAGAGCCCACCAAATCTCAGTCCATTACTAATATAAACCGAGTCCCGTCATCCGAGCTTGCACTTGCTGGTGTCTTGTTCCCACTCCAATCCCAGTGTCAACCCAGTACCCGGTACCTCCCAGTACCTACTGTAGCGCCTTTACCCTAAAACACAACGTTTTCTCACTACTTTACAAGATGTGTCTGTCTAACACTCCAAATCCAAAGTGTTGATCCAGTACCCGGTACTTCCTAGTGCATACTGTTGTGTTTTTTACCCCAAAACTCAATGTTTTCTCACTTCTTTTCCTCTCAGCTCTACGCTGATTGTATTTAGTTTTACCCTAAAACACAAAGTTTATTCAATACTTTACAAGACACACACCCATAAATACCAAATATTTCCTTCCAGCTCCACATTGAATGGAGTGATTTTTACCACAACTCACAAAGTGTACTCACTACTTTGCAAGATACATACCCGTAAATACCAAATAGCTCCACCAGCTCCATGCTGAAAGGTTTCACCCCCACAGTGAAACCAATCACCCACTCCCTTGGTGGATTTTGCACCTACTTTCCACTTTGGTGACTGAGACACATCGTCTCTTGACACGCAGTTATTCCACGGACCCGTCATACAGCATAACTTTAACCCCATCCCGCGTCCATTTTGACCGAGCAAATCGACGATGCTACTGGGTGTCTAATAACCTTACACCAGCGATAGCTATAAACCTACCATCGGATTCCCTATCCACCCGTTGGTTTGAAAAGTCTGGATTAAGCGTAACTAGTTATCCCCTGCGGATAATGCTTCCGGGCGAGTGATTAAGGCCCTCACGTATTACCAATGTCAGTGTTAGAAAAGGGTATGCCCAGTACCAGGCTGCAGAAGCCAGACAAAACCGTGAATTTATGGTCAATACCCAGCAATCTCCTGACCCCCAGGACCAAATTGAAAAATTGAAACCCATAACCCTGAGCCCAAGAGGCGAATGGAATCACCCCCCCCCCCCCCTCCCAGGTGAACCCTAAACGTGGCAGGATGGGCATGACTAACATTGTTTCCACGCAAAATCCAATTACATGTAGTAATGAAAAGATTGACCTATCACCCGACAAGTCTCATTGGTCCATACACCTTTCACACTTATCCAGTGAGATACCCCAAAGTGACAACTCCAAAAGTGAAGTATCATGTCCCGCACATATAAAGAAGGACAACTTGAACCCGATTCCCAGTATCTCCGAACGAGATGAAGCCCCCTCAACGTCGTTTACTGCCACCCTTAACCAGCTACAACATGGCACCCCAATTAACAATGCGATCATCCGTGATCCCATACTCTCACCCGGTCACAGGAAAGCCCCCCCCCCCCAGCCCCCAGTACTTGTGACCCCCATCTTCAATGTCAACTCATGAACCGACAGTAATACAGGACATTCCGTATCACAAGATTGATTGGCCCTGGGGTGCCGTGGCTCAGTAGGTATACGTGCAAGCTACAAGCCGAGAGGTCCTTGGTTCGGCAACCGCGTTGTGTCCTTAGGAAAGACACTTCACCTCCATTGCCTACGTGGGGGCACGGTGGCGTTGTGTACTAAGGCGTACTGCATGTCGATGGTGCACCTGTCTTCAACAATGCCGACCCTGCTTGTGTGGAGTTAGTATGTTGGGGAGCTGACAGTTGCTCGCCGTTGCTGGGTGGTTCTTTTCGGGTACTCCGGCTTCATCCACCCGTAAAACTGTCATGGTCATGATTAGCCATTGCGCAGAAATATGTGACCTTAAACAACAACAAATAAATAAATAAATAAATTGGTCCCCTATGTTCTTACCGACTGAAACCCATTCCAGCCTGGGAAACCTTAATTTTACCCTCCATGAGAGCATAGTTCCACCAGGACCACGTACCACAGACCACTCCCCCTTAACTCACAAGGTGGCACAGACACAAACCCAATTTATGAGAGCAACATTTTGCCCACCCAAACCCCATCAGCGCAGCACACCATTGATTTGTCCTTCAACAATATCCAGCTATGAATACGCTTTTCTTACTCCTCCAGTGGGACTCCCAACTATACCCCACAAAACGACACCACTGCGAACCACCCTGCAATGATAGTTGAAACTCAAATCCGTGAACATACCGCCCGGTTTGACCTATCGCTGCTACAGCTCCCCAAAAAATGTTTTACCCAGTTGGCGGTCCTCCCAAATAAGCGAAAATGCCCCTCCCGCCAAACAGTAAACCCCGCAATGTTGTGTTGAAAAGATGTCCCCGCGACATTTGAAACAACAAGTAGCACCCGGTTTTCTATTTTGCTACTCCCGGTCCCATAAAGGGATTTCCTCCCAAAGATACTCATAGTAGCATCTCCACCGTAGATTAACTGGCCATCTGGTGCCTCCCTCCAGCCTATATCAAACAAACCCCTCTTGGGTGCAACAACAGTTCCCCTTCCTCCTGGTACCCAAGAAGAAAGAGGGAACTTCCTCCAGAGGATTGAATCCTGCCAATGATATAAGGGAAAGATGCTCTCATGACACGAGAGCATCGCCTATCCCTATTTTACAACGCATCCACCGCCTCCTTTTCTCTACTCCCTTTCCCACAAAGGGCCCCTTTCCCGGCTGACCTGAGTAGCTCCCTAGATCCCCGATTTACCGGCAATCTGATGCCTCTTGGTCCCTATATGCCCTCCTCCCCGGAGAGTTCTGCCCAGCTTGGGTGCATCACCACCTCCTTTTCTTATCTGAATCTATAAACACCGAAAGTTCTGGAAAACTCTCTCATCCAAATGCTGCATGCGGTAGGTAGACTGCTGTTAGATGCAGGCCTGTCTGCCCAGAAATGCTTGCAATTTTCATAATAAGATTCTTCCCAATCTTCACTGTCATATTTGACTTAACGAGTGGGTTTTAACAGCATTCTCCCTGCCAGCTCAAATAGCGACTATCCTACTGGTGTAGAAAACGCATAAATGCGTTCAGAACGAATGCCAACTATTGTTGGGAAGGTGAGTTGACCATGTCAGAAGCCTTAAATCGAATGCACTTCGAATATTTTCCTAGAGTTTGAACAAACAACTCATCAAGAACTAAAAGTGAGAAGTACATATATAACATTTAAAGGGCCACGCAAGTTCGTGTTTCAAATTTTTTTATATATTTTATTACCATTATTTAGCTTATTTATGTGGTAAACATTGCGTTGTTGAGGACCGATTTTTAGCACTTCTGGGCATTTCGTATGTTGCCCCGAGAATTTACAAAGCTATTTTGACGCGGAGAATGTCATGCAGTTGGTTTTATAAAAAAAACATTTTTGAAACACGAACATGCGTGGCCCTTTAAATGTTATATATATACTTCTCACCTTCCGTTCTTGATTATTAGTTTGTTCCGACTCTTAGAAAAATTCGAAGCGCACTCGGTTAAAGGCTTCTGACATGGTCAACTCACCTCCCCAACAATAGTTGGCATTAGTTTGAGCGCATTTATGTGTTTTCTCCACCAATAGGACTGATATAGTCGCTATATGAGCAGGTAGGGACAATTCTGTCAAACCCCAGTCATTAATTAAAATATGACAGTGAAGATTGGGAAGAATCTTGTGAAAATTGCAAAAATTTCTGGGCACACAGGCCTGCATCTAACAGATACCTACCTACCACATGCAGCATTTGGATGAGTGTTTTCCAGAATTTTCAGTGTTTAGACTCAGATTAGAAAAGGAGGTGGGGCGGGGCGGGTGGGGGTCCTCGGGTGACGATGTGCGAGTTTACCTACTAACTGTTACCACCTGCCCGAGTGAATTAATAAACTAGCCAGGGAGACGCCTTACATAAGCTGTCAGCTTTTTGTCGAATCCCTTCTTTACATTGTAACCCATCTATTTGTTCGTCTTTGTTATCTTGTGTACTATTGTGCATTTTGTGTTGTATCTTTCTTATTATTTACTATGTAATGTATACAAGTAACAAATTTTCCAATAAATATTGTTTAAACTAAAAGGAGGTGGTGATGTACCCCAAACTAGGCAGAAATCTTCGGGGAGGAGGGCATATAGGGACCAGGAGGCATCAGATTGCCGATAAATCGGGGATCAAGGGAGCTACTCGGGTCTGTCGGGAAAGGGGTTCTTTGTGGGAAACGGAGTAGCGAAAAGGAGGGAGTGAATGTGTTATAACCAGGTAGGGGCAGGCGATGCTCTTGTGTCATGAGAACATCTTTCCCTTATATCATTGGCAGGCTTCAATCCTCTTGAGGAGGGCCCCCCCCCCTTACCTTTTAGGGTACTAGGAGGAAGGGAAACTGTTGTTGCGCCCCAGGAGAGGTTTGTGTGATATATAGGGTGGAGGAGGCACCAAATGGCCCGTTAATCTACGGTGGGGATGCTACTATGGGTTTCTCTTTGAGGAAATCCCTTTATGGGACCGGGAGTAGCAAAATAGAACGTGGGATGCTACTTATTGTTTCAAATGTCGCGGGGACATCTTTTCAACAGAACATTGCGGGGTTCACTGTTTGGTGGGAGGGACACTTTCGCTTATTTGGGAGGACCGCCAATTGGGTCAAACATTTTTTGGGAGCTGCAGCAGCGATAGGTCAAACCGGGCGGTATGTTCACGGCTTTGAGTTTCGACTATCATTGCAGGGTAGTTCGCTGTGGTGTCGTTTTGAGGGGTATTGTTGGGAGTCCCACTGCAGAAGTATGAAAAGTGTATTCATAGTTGGGTATTGTTGGAGGACAAATCAATGATGTGATGCGCTATCGGGGTTTGGGTGGGCAAGATGTTGCTCTCATAAATTGGGTGTGTGTCAGTGTCATCTTGTGAGTTAAGAGGGAGTGGCGCGTGGTCCTGGTGGAACTATGCTCTCATGGATGGCGAAATAAAGGTTTCCCAGGTTGGAATGGGTTTCAGCGGTGCCCTGAAAAAATGGCACAGGAAAAAATGGCACAGGAAAAAATGGCACACTTTTTTGACTTACTAGGAAAAAAAGGCACTCCAAAAATGCTGTTTTTTGAGGGGGGCGGAAAAAATGGCACAGGAAAAAATGGCACACTTTTCCAATTACCTAGGAAAAAATGGCACTAGAAAAAATGGCACACTTTTTTGACTTACTAGGAAAAAATGGCACACAAAAAATTATCATTGTTTGTTTTTGTTTTTTTTTCAAAGAAAAGTGGAATATTAAACTGGGTATGATAATATATATTGTTTTATAAACACTGCCATATGGTACATTAAGCTTGGTGTTTAGTTGGCTTGAATGTAAGCTTAAAGTATTGTGCAACACAATTACTGTTATTACAGTGTACACAGACAGCAAGCTGAGTTGTATTTTATGTCTCTAACTTCAAATGAACAACACTTTCCACACCTCATCACTTTGTTTTTGTATCAACCCTCAGTCTTTTAAATAACTGAGTAGATCAGCTATATAAGTTTGAAATTAGATGGCTCAGCAATACCTGAACTGAAAAGCATGGAGGTAATACAGTCAAATAAAGGAGGCCTGAAATTGTGCCATGAAGGTTACATGTACACAAAACAAGTTACAAGAAAAGAAACCATTAGATGGAGATGTGTGAAACGCACTACTTCCTGCACAGGCTCTTAGGTGACAACAATTGAGCTTTCCAATCCAGTGGTTAAGACGCCGCATAATCATGATGCAGATGACTCTTCAGTATCAGCTGCAAAGTGTAAAATGGAAATGAAAAAGCAGGCCAAGATTACCCTTGATAAACCTAATCAGATCTTTACAAAGTGCACTAGTATTTTGCCCACTGAGGCACAGACAAGATTGGTTTCTTCTGATTCATGCAAGAGATTAATAAGACTTCACCAAAGTGAACATTTCCCCCGAGATCCACAGGATATACGTGATTTAGTAATTGAGGGGTCGTGGACTCAAACCAGTGGACCATCACCAAGACCTTTTCTCATTTATGATAACGTTCCTGAGGCCGAAAGCAGGGTTGTTGTATTTTCTACAGAACAGTGTTTAAGGTTATTGGCAAATGCCAATGTTTGGATGATGGATGGTAACTTTAGCATGGCACCTAAACAATTCAAACAAATCTATGTAATTCGTGTGCCTTTAGGTGAATCTGCAGTGACTGTTGCCTATGCACTTTTACAGAGGCAAACTCAGGATACTTATGAGGAAATGTTGCGAGCCATTATTGATAAGTGTGATAGCCATGAACTCTACCCTAACCCAACAATTGTGATAACTGATTTTGAAGTTGCCGTTAGACAGGCTGTGGTGACTGTATTTGGCACAGATGTAAATTTACAAGGGTGTTTCTTTCACTTAACACAATCTACTTGGCGAAAGGTTCAGGAGTTGGGTTTGATAGGTCTATATAAAGATAATGAAGATGTAAAACTTTTTTGTGGCATGCTGGATAGCCTTGCTTTGTTGCCCCTGTGTGATGTTACAAGTGGTATGGACCATTTAAAGGAAATAACTCCAGAAGGCTTAGAGCCACTAGTGTCATATTTTGATAAGAACTATGTGACTGGGAGTTATAGACGACTTCAAAACAATGGGGATGGTGGTATAATTAGAATGAGAAGGGTGCCCCCACGATTCCCACCAGATACTTGGAATGTGCATTCTTCAACCATAAATGGTGACCCTCGTACTAATAACATGTGTGAGGGGTGGAACAATGGTTTTTTCCAGCTTATTGGACACAAACACCCTTCAGTCTGGAAAACAATAGAGTGGTTTAAACTTGAACAGGCAACTGTGTCAGGAGTAATTTTAAATGCCTCTCGGGGTACTTTACCCAAGAAAAAGCAGAAAAAGGCATATAAAGACTTGAACAAAAGAATGCAATCTCTTTGTACTGGGCGACAACAGGGTCGAATGAGTGTCAGTGAATTTTTACGTGGTGCTGGATACAATATCAGGTGGAAGCCAGCATAAAGTTTGCAAATTATACAGGCTGAGTTCAAATTTCAAATATATCTCTGGAGTAGACAGAGATAATGACAAGAGAATTTATCTTACCATTTTTTTGTTGATAATTCCAAGTCCTGACATCATTTTTTGGAAAGCTATCCAAAAGGGAATGATGATAGGCATTGGAATGATCAACAATCCAATTGTAATACAAATTCTCCTGTCATTATCTAACAACTTATATTGGTTGGCTCTGTAGTTGTCAGTAACGCTGATAGGGCCTATAGTGCCCAAACTGAGTTTCTATATTCGTGAACATTATCAGGAAGAAACCTGCACAAGGCTACTAAATATATTTCTGGAGTAGGTGTAGTTTAACCCTGAACAAGTCGTTGGATAACGACAAGAGAATTTATATTACCATTTTTTTGTTGATAATTCCAACCCCTGACATCATTTTTTGGAAAGCTATCCAAAAGGGAATGGTGATAGGCATTGGAATGATCAACAATCCAATTGTAATACAAATTCTCCTGTCATTATCTAACAACTTATATTGGTTGGCTCTGTAGTTGTCAGTAACGCTGATAGGGCCTATAGTGCCCAAACTGAGTTTCTATATTCGTGAACATTATCAGGAAGAAACCTGCACAAGGCTACTAAATATATTTCTGGAGTAGGTGTAGTTTAACCCTGAACAAGTCGTTGGATAACGACAAGAGAATTTATATTACCATTTTTTTGTTGATAATTCCAAGTCCTGACATCATTTTTTGGAAAGCTATCCAAAAGGGAATGGTGATAGGCATTGGAATGATCAACAATCCAATTGTAATACAAATTCTCCTGTCATTATCTAACAACTTATATTGGTTGGCTCTGTAGTTGTAAGTAACGCTGATAGGGCCTATAGTGCCCAAACTGCTGAATATAATACGAAACTACGAAAAACTTGTAAATAGGTAAATTTCGGATCTAAGGTATATTAGCAAATATGTATTAGTGCTTTGTTTTATAACCCACAAAAACATGTGCTTTGATGATGGACTACATTTGTGCTATTTTGTGCTATTGTTTCACCTCTTTTGTCCAGAAATAAAAAAAAGTTGTTAATTTTGTGTTTTTATACTTAAATGGCTTGTGCCATTTTTCCTACCAATTGTGCCATTTTTTCCTACCAATTGTGCCATTTTTTCCTGGTTGATTAGGGAAGAGTGCCATTTTTTCCTGTGCCATTTTTTCCTCCCCTGTGTGCCATTTTTTCCTAGGGTGTCAATAAAGTGTGCCATTTTTCCTGTGCCATTTTTTCCTGTGCCATTTTTTCCTAGATTCGTTTCAGCCGGTGAGAACATAGGGGACCAATCAATCTTATGGGACGGGATGTCCTGTATTACTGTCGAGTCATGAGTTGACGTTGGGGGTGGGGTCACAAGTACGGGCGGATCTCCTGTGAGCGGGTGAGAGCATATGATCACGGAGGATCGTATGGTTAATTGGGGTGCAATGTTGGAACTGGTTAAGGGTGGCAGTAAACGACGTTGAGGGTGTTTCATCTTGTTCGGAGATACTGGGAATCGGGTTCAATTTGTCCTTCTATATATGCGCGGGACTGTATACATCACTATTGGAGTTGTCACTTTCGGGTATGTCTCTGGAGGAGTGTGAAAGGTGTATGGGCCGTTGAGACTTGTCGGGCGACAGGTCAATGTTTTCATTACTACATGTAATTGGGTTTTGTGTAGACACAATGTTAGTCATGCCCATCCTGCCACGTTTGGGATTCACAGGAGGGGGGATTCTATTCGCCTCTTGGGCTCGGAATTATGGGTTTCAGTTTGGGTGTGTAATTGTGAGAACGGCACCTGTGTGTCAAGAGATTGCTAGGTATTGACCATAAATTCACGGTTTTGTCTAGCATCTGCAGCCTTGTACTGGGCAAGCCCTTTTCTAACACTGACGTTGGTAATACGTGAGGTATCACTCGTCCGGAAGCAGTATCCGCTGGAGATAACAAGTTACGCCTAAACCAGACTTTTCAAACCATCGAGAGGAAAGGGAATCCTAGGGTAGGTTTATAGCTGTCGCTGGTGTAGGGTTATTAAACATCGGGTAGCACCGTCGATTTGCTCGCTCAAAATGGACGCGGAAATGGGGTTAAACTTATGTTGTATGTCTCAGTCAGCAAAGTGGAAAGTACGTGAGAAATCCACCAAGGGAGTGGGGATGAAATCTTTCAGCGTGGAGCTGGGAGAGCTATTTGTATTTACGGGTCTGTGTCTTGTAAAGTAGTGAGTAAACTCCGTGAGTTGTGGTACAAATCACTTCATTCAATGTGGAGCTGGAAGGAAATATTTAGTATTTATGGACGTGTGTCTTGTAAAGTAGTGATTAAACTTAAATTTGTGTTTTAGGGTAAACGTCACTACAATCAGCATGGGCTGGGAGGAAAAGAAGTGAGAAATCGTTGAGTTTTAGGGTAAAAAAAACATTACAGTATGCACTAGGAGGTACCGGATGCTAGGTTGACACTTTGGGTTTGGAGTGGGAACAGGACACCAGCAAGGGTACGGGTCAAAACATACCCAGACCGAAACGTACCCAGACCGAAACGTACCCAAGGAGTCAAAACGTACCCAGAGCGAAACGTACCCAGACCGAAACGTACCCGAACCAGGAGTCAAAACGTACCCACTGCAAATGGGCTTGGCGAAACTTCTGGCAGACAATTTGGGGCTCGTCTTTATACCCATTGATAAAAAATAAGATTTATTATGCAACAACATTTATTTGTTCAATCTATATAAAAACGTACATAGCACATCTCCAAATAGCACGATAGTAGCAATAAACGGTATCCGGACAAAATACCCTCGGACAAAATACCCTTAGGACATAATACCCTCAAAAAAATACCCTTAGGACATAATACCCTCAATGGGTAGGACAAAATACCCTCGGACAAAATACCCTCAGCCCAAATGTATATGAAGTTGGATTTTTGGTGTTGGGGGGTGGGGGCGGGGTAATTGCATCTAAGGCACTAGCCGGTGTTTTGTTTGAAATAACAAGTACCAATATTTTTAATTTTTTTATTAACCCTTTACCTAACGTAACGGCCAAAACCGACCACCGCTATTCTCAAAAATCGCCAATTAATTTTCACTGCTTTTTCATTTTTTGTCTCAAAAACATAGCTTATGACCCCTCGTTGGAACGAGCTCGTCGGGCTCGTTCCAACGAGGGGGCATAACCTATGTTTTTGAGACAAAAAATTAGTTATTCAAGAATTATTTTTGCAAGTGTCGTCTGCTTTTCAGGTTAGGTAAAGGGTTAAACTAAATAGATATGAAGCACAATACCAATGGCAGATGGCAATTGAATATGAAGCACAATATAAATGGCAGATAGCACAGAACATGAAACAAATATGAGGGTATTTTGTCCGAGGGTATTTTGTCCTACCCATTGAGGGTATTATGTCCTAAGGGTATTTTTTTAGGGTATTATGTCCTAAGGGTATTTTGTCCGAGGGTATTTTATCCTACAATCCAATAAACATAGCAACAGGTAAAAATAAAAAGTACATGTGTGAGGAGAGTACGAATGGTAATTTGGGGAAAGTAGATGCATAAATGTAGCAGACAATAAAAAACTTTTTAGGGTATTATGTCCTAAGGGTATTTTGTCCGAGGGTATTTTATCCTACAATCCAATAAACATAGCAACAGGTAAAAATAAAAAGTACATGTGTGAGGAGAGTACGAATGGTAATTTGGGGAAAGTAGATGCATAAATGTAGCAGACAATAAAAAACTATCATCGTAACAATACAATCAAAGCCAATCAAAGCCTTTAAAATTTAGAACAAAACTGACAATTAATTATTATTTTTTTTAGAGTTTAAGTAATTATTACTTAAACTCTACACCATAATTGGACACGAAAAAATCAATTATTTGTATATTAAGCCGATGTGTTAAAATGGCAGTATTGAATTGTATTCAAAATCAAGAACAATGCCGTCTGCATATTTATTAATGACCTAGCTTGTCGGTGATAGCTGTCAAAACAGCTTAACAGTCGATCTTTTATCACACCTCCCCGATTGGACTCCCAAAATTTCTGGCTAATTTTCTTTTTCTTTTTTTAACTGGTGTGGTCTTTGTTATATATATGATCTCAAATGAGTTCCCCTTTAATATTGAAATTTAGGAAACAAGTCAAGTAGATTTCATTTGCAACGAGAACAATGCCGTCTGCTGTTTATTAATGACCTAGCTTGTCGGTGATAGCTGTCAAAACAGCTTAACAGTCGATCTTTTATCACACCTCCCCGATTGGACTCCCAAAATTTCTGGCTAATTTTCTTTTTCTTTTTTTAACTAATAATAATAATAACTCTTTGGCCAGCCACTGATTTGTCGCGGTCCTCATAAGAGAAGGCCATCATTCCCCCTGCACCCCACCCCCTCTTCCCCTCCTCTCCTCCCAGCATTCAGATATAAACTGCTTAATAGTGTCTCTCACTTCCTCTTTTTCAATTTCTTCAATAAGCATTCCTACCCTCTCCCTCGTGTCACCCTTCAGCCATCTATCCTTTGTTTCTTCACCCCACTTCTGCATTATTCTTCCAGTAAACTGGTGTGGTCTTTGTTATATATATGATCTCAAATGAGTTCCCCTTTAATATTGAAATTTAGGAAACAAATCAAGTAGATTTCATTTGCAACGAGCTTTAGCGAGCTGCAAATGACATTTACTTGACGAGTTTCCTAAATTTCAATATTAAACGAGAATGGGTTAGAGATTCTGTTTATCACATAATCCGATATTGTCATTTCTGCTGGTGTCAACTATTAACCCTTTACCATAACGCAATTACATGTAGTACAGACGACAGTCGTAAAACAAATTCTGGTATAACTAAAAATTTTGATTTTTTTTGCTTGCAAACATAGCTTATGACCCCTCAAGCAAAAAATTAATTAATCCTTTACCAAACTGTACATGTAGTGCAGACGACGCTCGTAAAACAAATTCTCGCATATGTTTGGAAGCAGAAAAAAATTTAGTTATACGAGAATTTGTTTTACGAGTGTCGTCTGTACTACATGTGTCGTTAGGTAAAGGGTTAATTTATTTTTGGCTCCAAAACATAGCTTACAATGAGGGGTCATAAGCTATGTTTTGGAGCAAAAAATAAATTAATCCTTTACCAAACTATGCATGTAGTGCAGACGACACAAGTAAAACAAATTCTCGCATAACTAAAAAATTGATTTTTTGCGCTCGTTCCAATGAGGGTCATAAGTTATGTTTTGCAAGCAAAAAATCTAAATTTTTAGTTATACGAGAATTTGTTTTATGAGTGTCGTCTGCACTACATGTGTCGTTAGGTAAAGGTTTAATTTATTTTTGGCTCCAAAAATATTTTACTTGAAAGTATATCTCACACGTCAGTTGGTCCATATATACATGTTGACCACACACTCTCAACAGTTTACTGGTGGAATATTCTCCTGAGTTGTATTTGTCCCAGGCGGCAAACAATTTGCCCTGAACATTTTTCACAGCCTTTCTCTGATTTCTTATCACTTTTGATTCACGAAGAAGTCTCATTTGGACAGTTATGTAATTTGCTTCACTACGCAGCAGTTTTATATACACTCTAAATCGGTTGGGTTAAAAATCAACCCAAATCGACTGGGTTGAGTGAATATGAACCCAATTTGGGTTCATATTCACTCAACCCAGTCGATTTGGGTTGATTTTTAACCCAACCGATTTTAGAGAGTAGAAGAACGTAGAAAGACAGTTGTGCTTTGCCTGCTTTCGAGTTTATCCTTCGATGCCAGCCCTCTACAACATTATTACACCTGACTGACTGATTAAATACACTCCACGTTTGGGCAGGCCAAACACCGCTGGACAACCATGTATTGTCTATATACACTAACAATTGCACTAAACGATGATCCGTGATATCAGACTTCAAAAGTTCAAAAGCTGGTTGTATATGTTCACTGGGAAAAAATGGCAATGCCATCACCTTTCTGAGATATAAATACACAGCTGACTTGTCAATATATTCCTGTCGGAGCCCTAGATTAACACAGTGGCGCCACACAGCCTGACTCCAATGAAATGCACACCCATGCATTTCTATATTAGGAAATACGGTCCTGGCAGCTTTCCAGCACCCTTTCTCAAAATCGGCAACAAGTTCAGTTACAGCTGGTTCATCTGGTAGTTTTTCTTTTAGTGCAGAAAATACTGCTTCATAATCTTTCGAACGTCTACGTGACATCATGACAAATGCTAATGGCACCATTTTTGTTTCTCCGTCCTTTTTCACAAAAACATGGAAACTGAATAACTGAACGAAAGGTTCCCGAACAATTTTAAATGTTCCATCCACGTACCAACGTCGAGACTTTGACAGAAGTTCAAGTTGGTCACCAGTAGCAAAAATGATGTGACGTTTGCTATCAACCCACGAATCTGATTTTAAGAAATCCTCCTCATAATTTGTTGTATTGAGTTCAAAATTTAAATCTTTGGGTTCTGTGGGGCGCATTGCTTGCCTGACTCTATTTGCCGTCCTAGAAAGAAGAGACGGGTTTGGAATACTATATGCTGCATTATTGCCTCCGACTCGCGTCTCCATAAACTGAAAAACAATTTGTGGTGCTGGCTTAAACACGTCACTTTTTGCCTCAGTTTTAACATCTGTCACCATTTTAATTTTCAAATTAAGTCCTGGATCACAAGAATGAGT
This sequence comes from Pictodentalium vernedei, assembly GCA_031216915.1. Lineage (NCBI taxonomy): Eukaryota > Metazoa > Mollusca > Scaphopoda > Dentaliida > Dentaliidae > Pictodentalium > Pictodentalium vernedei. Next base: position 257,158 of record JAUFNR010000028.1, read on the forward strand.
GTGAGACATATGACCACTAATGAACACATTATTTTTCTCAATGACAGTAGCTGGGCAGCGGTAGCTTTTGCTTCGCTTGCTGCACCACCAGTAAGTTGTTTCACCCGTTTTGCGCTTCACTGTGTATGCATATCCGTGACCAGTTTTCTCTTCCCTTTCTGAGAACCACTGTCCACGACTTCGAATTCTAATGGTGTTTCCTCAGAGTCTAATACTCCATCAGGTTTTTCATCAGGTATAGAGTTTTCATGCACGGGATCAACTATGTCATAGTCTCTATTAGATATATTGAATGATGCGTTATTTGATGATGTAGCTGCCGACGATGATAAACGCGTGCTCTCGTGAACAGGTGTCTCTGAATTATTAGCAGGCGCCACAAAACTGTCATGAGTACTCTCTTGAACAGGCGCGTCCGAAGAGGGGGCTGAACACCCAGCACTGCCACATTGCCACTGAAAATCTGTAATCTCGCCACGCACAATTTGTCGGTACAGAGTCCTGTCGATTCCTGTTTGACATGTTCTATGCTGCCATCGGTTGCATATATCACAACACAAGGCCTCCTGTCTTGCCCTCACATTCCGTTGGCAATAAAGGCACGGATACTCTGGTCGTACTCGCGGACGTGTTGACCTTTCCGACATGATGAACTTAATAACATCATCGGGTGGTTACGCATATTTTATAGATGGCTAAATGTTTTCAAAATAAAGTAAACAATATGGTATCATTAGAAATAAAAGGGAAACTCATAACATTCAATACTGATTGATAATAGCTGTTTTTACATAGAACACTAACTTGTGTTTACACTGATCAGTAATAATCAGTGGTTACAATCATCACGTGAAAACATAACATTGTCGGTTCCTACAAAAACGTAATCAAAAGTTTAACAATGCTTGATAAATGTTGTTACAACAGAACAAACTAACATGGGTTCACTATAATTAATAATGATTAATAATAACCGGCTGTACCAACAGAAAATATAATTGATTCTGCAATTGTTTTTACTAATCACTCTCATTAACATTATGTTTTGAATGAATGACTTCTTCTTTCTTTATCTCTTTTTATTTGAGAAAAATGGTATTAGGTACGTTTTGACTCATGGTTTGGGTACGTTTCATTCTGGGTACGTTTTGGTCTGGGTACGTTTTGACTCCTTGGGTACGTTTCGGTCTGGGTACGTTTCGGTCTGGGTATGTTTTGACCCGCATCCCACCAGCAAGTGCAAGTTCGGCTGACGAGACTCGGTTTATATTAGTGCTGGTAGTGCTGGACTGAGAGTTGGTGGGCTCTCAAAACTTCGCAACAAGGTGATTGGTTGATAAGTTTTCTGAGTGACAGGAGTGGATTCGCGTTATTGTCATGGGGGGGGGGGGGGGGGGGGGGGCACGAATATGTTGCAGTCGGAAAAGATGCGACAAGTGAATAAACAGTTTGAATGAATTCATGCTAATGATCAAAGGGTGACACCGATTATATATGCTTATCTCGAGATCTTGAGATATTATCTCGAGATCTTGAGATATTATCTCGAGATCTTGAGATAATTATCTCGAGATCTTGAGATAGTTTCTCGAGATCTTGAGATATTATCTCGAGATCTTGAGATATTATCTCGAGATCTTGAGATAGTTTCTCGAGATCTTGAGATATTATCTCGAGATCTTGAGATAGTTTCTCGAGATCTTGAGATATTATTTCGAGATCTCGAGATAAAAAAAGTATTGAGGGTGGCCAAAATCAGCCACCGTACCAGACTATGCAGCCGTATTCAAAAATTTAAATTTCTGTTTGTTGCAAGATTCCTCCATCATACGGCAAGCCGGAAGGGAAATCAACTTACGACTTACGAGTTATGACTTACGACTTATGACTTATGACTTACGAGTTGGAATTTCAACTTACGACTTACGAGTTATGACTTACGACTTATGACTTATGACTTACGAGTTGGAATTTCTGTTTGTCTGTTTGTTCCTCTACCCCTCCGAGGTCCTTGGGCGGATCTTCACCAAACTTGCAGGGTGTATATAGGTTGACCCATGTAGCAATTATCCTTGAGGGGCTTCTGCATAAAATTTTGAAACACAAAATCCTTTATCATTCTACACTTTCAATATTCTCCATGCTGAATGAGTCGTCGTTGCTCGGTGGTTCTTTCCGGGTACTCCGGCTTTCTCCACCAAAAAACCTGCCACCGACACGATATGACCTTGGCTGTTAATGTGTCGTTAAACACCAATAAATAATATTAAATAATAATGCTGAATGAGTGTATGTTGTTGATGGCCTCAAGACTACCGTTTGTAGTTTTTTGCATATAATTTTAAAGCACAAAACCATTTAGTATTTTTGTCTGTTTGTTCCTCGATTCGCCTAGGTCCCTGGGTGGATCTTCACTAAACTTGCAGGATGTATGTAGGTTGAAACCGGAATTGCCTTTGAGGGTTTTTTCCATGCAATTTTAAAACACAAAACCATTTACCATATTATACCTTCTATATTCTCCATGCTGAATGAGCTGACTTCCACGGGACTTGCAGGGTATGTTGTTGATGGCCCAGAGATTATCCTTTGGAGTCTTTTGCATATAATTTTAAAACACAAAACCATTTACTATATGCACAAACCCCAGGGGTAGTTTTGCCCGTATAAATGATCTGTATTTACGGAAATATCCTTTACCTTTCTGCCTTCCCATAATAATACCAATATATCTAGCATGTTGCTGTATCATTGGGTGGGAGAATATGTGTGTTGCAGCATCAGCATCCACATGGTGACCAGAACCTTCAACTCCACAGTTAAACCATTGATTTTTTTTTATTGTTTTATATTGTTGAATATACATTTTTTGTTGATTTTGTTACAATTTATATCAAAGTATTGAAGTTATGTAATTGGTCATCTTACGGTAATAAAGATTCTATATCAAATATAATAACTCTTCTTCTGATTGTTTATGTTATTTAGGTCTAGTCCTTAGTCCCTAATTTATGGTCTTTCAGACTGTGAATTTTGATTGTCAGTATTCAAGTCATTTTGTTTTCAACCTTTCCGAAAATTAATTTTTTCTCAGTGTCATCATTTTGGGCAAAAGAACAAAAAATCCCTGCAAGTATATTTTTACATATAGTATGCTTTTCTTTAAAAGTGATATTGGAGTTGCAGTAATTTTTATTTGAATAAGTCGTCAATTTTCTGGTGTTACCTTAGTTTTACATTCTATTCGTAAAATTATGGTATACCTTCATCTTCACATTGTCATTTACAGTATTGTGGTCGTTTTACGAAGTAAAACAAATTCAGTATATCGTAATTTACACATTGTCTATTTTTTGTTTTACCGTTAGAAAAATTATGGTATAGCGTAATTTCTACGGTGTTGAGATCTTTTTCACGGTATAACAATTTGCGGTTTACATCAATTTTACAGTATTGTTTATGGTAGAATAGTTTAGGGTATACCGTATTTTGACGGTATTGTTGTATTTTTACGGTATGACAGTTTACAGTATACCGTAATTTCAACGGTACAAATACTGGCAACTGGATCGCCGGTATACTTTTACCATAAAAAATACGGTATATTTTTACAGGGTAGGTGACACGAGAAGAAAGTTGTATAGACGGAGTGTTATATCGTTACAGGCCGGGGGTTGTACTAACCCCGCAAATCCTTCTCTCACCCCACTTAGACGCCAACATTTACATTCTGTAACATTGACCTACAGATAGCATAACATATGGAACGACAGGAAAAGATTATACATTCATGTTAGTATAAGAACTTGTATGCAAGAAGAGGCATAACAAAAACTAAACCGAATTTTTGCTTATTACTATACAATGGAATACATCAAAAAACATACAAGGGATAACATCAGTCAGCGACGAATACTCTGCTCTATGCTTTTGGCGCACCAAACTTAGCCCCGCGAGCTTTATATTCATCAACAACAAAGAGTTACACCCACCCCACGGGAGCAGGACGTTTCGTACACGGGCATTTCGTACACGACAATTTTTGGACGTTTCGTACACAAAGTGCCAGGATGTTTCGTACACACATCTTTTTATCACTCTTCTTTGAATAAAATTGATTTATTTTAAATAAATCCATGTTTATCTTAAACAAAATGTGATACATGCAAAACACAAAAATGACATGTTGTTTTTGTATTTCTCTGATTTTATTCCAACACGATTTTTATTTACTTTGTATTTACAGCAAATTTTTGTCTTGTTTTTTTTTCTTTGCCCTTAACAATAGTACTACTCTGTGGTTTCATTTCAAAGGAGCCTAAAAAGATTTCTCCGAAATGAAATCACAGACTAGTCCTATTTTGATTAGCAATTAGGTTCAATTGTTACCTGTTTTTCAAGTGACCATTGTAATAATATAGCAGCAATATGCATCCGGCAAATTAACCATTATAATCCTTACACCGAAGGTGCAAAGGGACGATGAAGGATTCTTGGAATCCCTTATGACCCAATTAGCTATTTTGTCCTTGTTCGTTTGTTTTAGACTGCGCAACATGAAAAGCCAGTTTGCAATTTGGGGTATGTGGACTTGATAACTGATTGGGGAAGGTGTTACTCAGCACCTGATATTACAATTAGTATCTAATATTTTGTTTATCACAACCTACTGTATATCAGAAGAAGAGAAATCCAAACAGTAACGCTGGTTTGGAAGCAGCTACAGCATTGTCGCGCCGCAGCGGTTACAAAAAGGAAAAACATGCCACCAATATGTGGTTTTTTGAAGGCTGGAGGTCATCCGTCAGCCTAACGAGGGAGATTGGATGCTGTGTCCTCACTAACTTACATGCGACTTATCTTAAAAATCAAATAGTGAATCAAACAAAAAATCAAAGAGATCAAGGAAATGAATCTATTTAATATGTGATCAAAAATCAACATCATGTACAAAACAGGAAAAATTTTATATAATGAAACTAAAAAATAATTTTAAATAAAATAATGAATAATTTTATAAAACAAACTTATATTTAAATTGTGTACGAAACGATCACCTTGTGTAGGAAACGTTCAAATTTTGTGTACGAAGCGTCCTATTTGTGTCCGAATCGTCGCGTGTACGAAACGTCATGTGTACGAAACGTCAAAGATTCACACCCCCACAACACTGTCCAAATCGATAAAAAAAAAGCCTCCAAGTCGAACGATTTGTTGACGCTTATTCTCTTCCTGTGATATAGTGACTCAATACAAAAGACCATGAACTTGAAGAGCTCTTTGCCCCCCCCCCCCCCCCCCCCCACCCAGCCTCCCTCAACTTTGTAAATCACACCATACTGGGAAATCCGTTTGCTCCAATAAAATTACCACGCTGGCCTCTAGAATATCACGATGCATTCAGAAATCGTTCCTGAGTTTTATCTTTACAATCGGTAAGAAATCATTTTGCAGTCGGAGCAAAGAGCACAAGAGAAGTTACTCGTGTGAGGTGTTATGTGTGGGGGTAGGGGTTATGATCACTTACGGAGGATTTTAACTGGATATTCCTCTTCTTTCTCAAAACTTGAAGGCGTTTTTTAATTGAGGCAAGATCTGTAAAACAAAATGTACATTCCATTATTTCGCAACCTACCTGATTACCCCAGTAGTATACTGGGGGGAGGGGGCGTTTGGATCTTCAGCTGGTGGGCATAGTGGTCATCGTCATCTGTACACTTCGGCGTGACGACATAACGCGTTGCATGTTGGGTACAGTATATTCTCGTACGACTCCAATGCTGAAACCTATTTACTCATACGTACCACACATTAGGCACTTATTGCGCACTCATTATGAGTTTTGTGGGAACGATGGCTCCAGATAGAATCATGTCAAAAGACGAGAGTCCTTAAACCAGACACATTAAAAATTTAGGGTTAGACCTGGGAGGTTAACCGAAAACCGAGTTGTTTTATGTTATTAAAACTAGAAACCGAAACCGAACCGAATACTATTTCAATAACCGAAATTTCAGGTTATTAATGTGGATGTGTAGACATGTGGAAGAGAATCAATCAAGTAGGGCCTACTAGTACATGGCAAAACTTGAGAATTGAAGAATTTGTTTTTCCATCTGACATGTTTTTTCTTCACGAAACACTAAAAAAAATACTAGAATTTCACATCTTTACCAACTAATTTAAATATTTTCTAAAAAACTCATACACATATGCACATCATTAGAACCAGCTCATTGAGCTGGTTCTAACGATATCCATATTTGTATGTTTTAATTAAAATCTGAGTAGTAACTATATAATGATTGATGCTAATTAAAATCTGAATAGTAACTATATAACGATACAGAGAAGGCTTATACATGTGAGAGGTTGTTCAAACAGAATCAGAATATTGATTTTTTCCTACATGATAACCGAAACCGTAACCGTAAACCGAATCGGAATCCTTTAATCAAAACCGAGTTGCAAACAAAACCGAAGCAAAATTTCATAACCTCCCAGCTCTATTGATGGTACCCATCAAAGTGTATCCACCAGGAGCAAAAAAAGGACCGAGACTGGAAGCCGCAGGGAAGCAATTTTTCCAAGATGTCCCTTAGTAATACTCAAAATACTTCTGCTATACTCCCGACTCCTTTCCCTAATCCTCTGACCTCTTTTCCTTCTATACCTCTCTTTAGTTTAATTCCAAGGAAGTCCTAATCTAGCATTCTACATATCTGCACCAACACAGTTTACTGTATTAAAAGGTTATATAAGAAATGGAATTTTGTTTATTTTGAACTTTTCACCTCTTATATTCCTGAGCTTCAAATTAAATATACGCAAATTATACATCAAAATGTCGTAAGTCATAAGTCATAACTCGTAAGTCGTAAGTTGATTTCCCTTCCGGCTTGTAACTCGAAAGTCATAAGTCGTAAGTCATAACTCGTAAGTCGTAAGTTGATTTCCCTTCCGGCTTGCCGTACCATCACATAAATGAAAAAAAACATTATTTTGGACAGAGGTCTTCGTTTTTTATTACCATCCAAGTAATTTAGATCAGGGTCCGAATCCTCCAAAGTAAGTGTCCGAATCCTCCAAGGTCCGTATTCTCCAAGTCGGGTCCGACTCCGCCTGTATTCACCGCCAGGGCTCATACCTCGTACTGAAAAGGTAGTAAACAGGAATGGCGTCCTCAGATTTTAGAAGAGTTCAAAATCAATAGTCTGCTTTATTTCCGAATGGTGGAATACTATTGGCACACACATATAGTTTTAGGTAATTAAACATGGCCAATTTCATTGTTTAAATTAAAATTTATGTCCCTTTTAATATTTTTTCTACAGAACTCATCGCGTGGTTCCCTTGAAACTTTTCGCGCGTTTTTAAATCTTCAAGCCTTGGAAAGCCGAAAGAACGGCGAAGCTTAGACTCGACTTGTCCCCTCCCCGGCTGCCAAGGTAGTACCCGCCGAAAACACTGCGAGAAGCAACACTTACCACTCACAGTCGCACTGTGGGAGAAATGGGCTAAGTTTACTCCCGCTGCCGCTGGTCATTGGGGGTCCACCTAATGTCCTAAACACCGGAATTACTCCAAGTAAGGCCATTTTCATTATGAGACTGGCATGATGGGTCTGATCAGTACACTAGAGCCTCAATAAAAATAATTCCCAGGTGCAGGGCATGAAACTGAAACACTGACCATTCTTAGGAATGACTTCACACGAAACGGAACAGAGTGTTGTGCCTACTGAATGCAACGCGAGTGGTGCGTGCTCTGGGGACTGGACTTTTCACCGGAAAGACAGTTCGCCGAAACACAGTTCGCCTGAATTTTCGAGACAATTCGCTAGAATTTTGGACACTTCACCGGAAGTTTGGACAATTCGCCGAAAGTTTGGACAGTTCGCCGGAACTTTTAAGACAATTCGCCTGGATTTTGGACATTTCGTCAGAATATTGGACACTTCGTCGAAGTTTGGGCAGATCGTCGGATGTTTGGACAGTTTGCCAAAAGTTTGGACAATTCTGTCTCAAGCAGTTCGTGAAATCTTCAAAAGAGCCTGCCTTTTATTTATTTATTGGTGCACAATCGTGCTCTTTCTTTTTTCTTTTTTTTTGGGGGGGGGGGGTGGTGGGGGGCATTGATTCACTATCCTGGAGTATGTGGAGGGTTTTGTTATATAGGTCTTATTAAACGCATTTCAATCGCGCTTCAGCAGAGTTGCGAGGCAGTCCTTACAGACTCTATCCTAAAGTTCCCAATGCGTAGCGAGGCAATCCTCACCGACTCTTCGCAATTTAGTTATATTGTATAATTTGTTTTTATTTTCTGGAAACTTTTTTTTCTGTTAAGGGATCAGTGTTCATTCAGCTCAACCATTAATTCACTATCTTGGAGTCTGTTGAGGGTTTTGTTTTGTATGTCTTTTAATCGCGTATCAATAGTTTCTATATTTGCTTTTTGAACCCTCTGTAGCTTCTGAATGTTGGTTTTGCACAGGTCACTTGTTATTATGGGTATAAATAATATTTCACCAAACCTTAAGAAAACAATGACAACAATAATCTCCCAACATCAATGCTATCCGCCGACAGAAAATGTTTTTGTTGCATTTAACAACACTCATATATGGCATGTCGGTTAAATTTGTTTTTGTTGCATTTCACAACACTGCCATATGCTATGTCGGTAGAAAAAAATAATGTACCGTCAGTGTTAATTGGCATTTTGGCTTGTCGGCGGAAAAACAGAAAAAAATCATTGTGTTCAGTTAAACGTTCATTTCAGTTTAGAATTTCATCCTCAATGGACCGGTTTTGACGTTAAACAGATTTTAAAACGGGTAAGTAATTTTTAAAATTTTAAAATCTTTTCGGCGAACTGTCCAATTTTAAAAATTTAAGTTCCGGCGAAATGTCTTTTCCGGCGAACTGTCTTTCCGGCAAAAAGTCCAGTATTCCGTGCAATGCATTAAGGGGACGTCCAACCTAACTTTGGTCAAATTTCATGTAATTTTCATACAAGTCAAAAAAAGCCCCAAAATGAATAACCCCAATAAATTATATACCAAAATGCTTCGAATGAAACATAGAACATGTGGAAACTGAAATTTGCCATGGAACTGCTGCCATGTGTGAATAGCACCACCTGAAAGTCTGCTATGGCATAAGTAAGAGAACACAATTTTTACAATAAAAATACCTCAAAATAAAATAACAGCTGTATTCTATAAACATTGAAATACATACTCGGAAGAAATCTCTTCCTAATTCATGAAAGTAATAAAGATTGAGACCAAATGTTATAAGTGGAATGCTCACTGATTGAAGGCAGACATTTTCTTGAAGGAGTCCACCAGAAGAAGTATGGAAGGACAAAAAAGTGTCTCCCAATATAAAGATGTATGTGTCACTGTGGTGGTTTGGAAAGAAACTATGATATTCTATGTAGAATGCACTACAAAGTCATACATTGCAGTTGAATAAATATATTTACAAACCCCTTGCACTGTAACGCCTTTTATCCCATGCATCAATTTGATAGTGATTAAATTGTTCAATTTGTATGGTTTATCAATAAGTATAATAGCTTTGTTTACTCTTGGACACCAATAGGCAATGCACTAGGGCGGTCACGATTTTTTAATTTAGGAATCGATTAATCCTCACAAATAATCGTTGATAATCGATTGATCGTACCTAGATGACCCCCTCTTCTTTTCTTTGAAGTCAATAAAAATGAAGTTCAAGTCAGTTGACCTACCTCAAATAAACAACGAAGACGATCCTCTTTTAGTTACATTCAAAGCTTTGATGTTCTGAACTTTTGAACCGTCAGTGTAATAATCAAGATAGGTCGGCAGTTGCGAACTTCGCAACTGCCGACCAGTCTTGATTATTACACTGACGGTTCAAAAGTTCAGAACATCAAAGCTTTGATGAATGTACCTTAAAGACAGATGTTTCCCACAGCTTCTTGAGGTTTAACATCGATGTTGTTAACTCTTCACCTTTAGAAACAATATTTTTATCATCAAATTTTCTTTTAGTTAAGTATTAAATGTCTCAAACGGGATATAGTACAATTTACCGATTATTCGATAACGAAAAATACTAATCGATTTCGCCGTGACCGATCAACAATGGATTAGTCGATTACTCGTGACAGCCCTACAATACACTCATGATATCTGTTGGAGAAGAAATAAGGGTAACTGTAACCTGTCACTGCAATAAACCATCTAATGTACTTAAAAGTACATTGTTTTTCAAAACACATCAAATCAACCTTACATAACCATTATTGCATGTACTTTCCCCGAGGAGGCTTATTGGCATATTGGGATCAGAAGGGCACATCCAGAGGCTGTCACATATTTTTTTCAAGAACACAGTACACAAAGCAGTACCCAAAAGGTGACAAGTGAGCTCCATTTGACACAAAACATTTCCCGGGGGGGATGAGGGGGGAGCTCTCTTCCTTGTATGACTCTAACTCCGGCACTCAAGGCATATGCCTTTTTTCTGAAAGTTTAACTCTTTTTTTCTTTTTGAAGATCCTGGCCACACATGTTCCAAACACCATCAGACATGTAACCCTCCAAATAAGTGTATCTGCAAAAATCATGTTACATTGCAAAACATTCTTTTTAGACTTTAAGTTCTGGACCTTTCATGCTTCTTACTTCCAACTATAACACTTAATTTATCGATTAATGGGTGAATAGAAAAGTCCTGCCATAATCAACATTTTGAGTTCCATAAGCCTTCATAACAGCTCCGATAAAAGTGTCAAACATCAGATTGGTGGCTTTGTACAGAATATTCATTAGGTTGTTGCTTGATAAGTAATAGGAACAAAATCTTCAGAAATATTTTGTAGCAATACATTTGAGGGTATCAGCAGGCACTCTCCAACAAATTGTAACAAATCAACTATAAACCAAGTTTTCTAACTCAAATGAGTGAAAAAGTACCACAACTCTGAAAAAATGTGGGAAGAAACACATGCTACAGCACCTACACATACATTGTTTCCTCATGATGCTCGATCACAACACCAAATATCTTCAAATTGGGGTAACAGTGGTTGAGATACAAGGGAGAATGTTCGTACATGTAATGATATGTGGGTAAAAGGACAGAGGTCACCACTGCACGGCGTTAGATGCACCTTTGATTTTACAACTTCCAGGTCTGGGGCATAATCACAACACACCCACCTTATCAATTCATAATTTCAGTAAAATAAAAGGAATTATGAATTTAATTAATTTATAGATGATGGGAAATATTTGGCTTCTTTCACCTTCTCGTACTAGTATTAATTACCACAAACAATGTCAGTTTGATGCCGACAAACGAAACTGGACGCATGTGGCCTGGTTAAAAAGTAACTCGGCATGGATAATGAAGAAACTGCGAATATTTCATTTGTTTGAAAGCCAATTGCAGCTAATTTTGACCGTGGATTCGATAATTCGTTTCGGTTTTGACCACACGGTCACGCTGACAGCGGTTATGTTTATTGTGAAATGCAAATTGGGAGATAGTTTCCGGTGAAGGAGATTTGTTGCATTTGTCAGTGTAAAACGATGACAAAGGACACTGATCGACGCTTGTGTTAGTATGGTTGGTTGCAAGAAAAAACTAAATTCTCAGCATCGTCAAAGCGCACCTTATTTAAAAGCGCGAATGTATCATTTTCAACCCATCTTCAATCGGTTCTTTGCAGACATCGAACACAGCCGCGACAAATTCCATGGTTACCAGGAAGTAAATAACTACACAACATCGGGGGAAATCAACACGCTCAATATAGTTCCAGGTCACTTGGAATATACTTCGTGAAAAAGTGATTTCTGAAGCATTCTGCTTACTTTGTTATGAATATTGCCTTATTTTATGTGTATCGTCCCGATTTGATACACTCGGTTATTTTTTTTACAAGTGGTTCATGTTGTCTTTCTAGTGCGCAATAATTAAGATTTTTTGTCAACAAAAAAGTTCAGATGGCCTGTAAACACGAGAGGGAATTTCGAACCATATTTTGCAGTTATGACATTAACAGCTCAAGTATTTGCTGTCACCTGTTTGCAAATCCGCGCATACATTGTCTCGAACAAATAAAGGGCGTGATCACGTCCTTGCATTCTTACGATTGCCCAAATTGAGTATTTCTGCAGGAACCACATCGTAATCACATGACCGGAATAAACATAATTGAAACATGGCCACATCCGAAACATCCAAAATTTGTGTTGGTGTTATCAAATTCAAACATCAAAACTTACCCGAGTGTGTGTCAAAAAAAATGCTTTCTCCGAGTCTGTAGTATGTTATCATTATATTGAGGACAAGGCTTTCGAATTACCGATTATTTTGTGGTTTTACTGGTTCGTTACTTATGCCATTGGCAAGTTAATCTTCTTCAAAATCATAAAATTCACTTTTTTTCCTGAAACAAATTATATGTACCTTTTCTATGCACTTTACTCATTATTTTGATATAGAATTTGCCTTTCCTTACTTCTCTTATCTGTTTCTGAGGCATTGGGAAAAATGTAAAAAAATTGACCAAAGTTACGTTGGACGACCCCTTAAGGGCCTATATAAGTAATGAAATTTTGTTTATTTTGAAAATACTCTCCTCTGATATTCCTTCAATTCAAATTAAATATACACAAAATGTACATCAAAATGAAGGCTGAGATGTATAGAACACAAAACACGTGTAATCAACTCATAGAGTCCACTGTAGGCGCCACTGGTTCCTGGAAGTCTGCTGCCGTATTAGCACAATAACAGATAATTTAATAATATTTCACAAAAACAACTTGTGGCCAAATGCACTGGGGGGAAGCGTGACTGTGAAAATTTGGTTGATTGCGCCGGTGTCCGGTCGATTGCTCTTTCTCTTCGACATCAAATTGTGGTAAGTGTACGATTTATCGTAGATTTCTCTAAATATCAATAAATTGGGAACCCATGAATATACGAATAGGTTGTGTGAATGTATCCTGAACACGTACATATATTTTTTATACTTAGATACCCGAGTATTGCCTGCTAGTGACTTCATATTCAATCCATCAGCGGGTCGTTTTCGTCAAATGTTGACAAAAATGGCTCATACGCCTCAAACACTTTAACTACCTAATTTCTTTTTACCCTGCATGTAGATAAGGTGTAGAAGATCTTATAACCTGAACTACACCAAACAATTTGCTAAATTAGTTGAGAAAACACGCGAAAACCGAGTGTCCGGTTATTTTGTTGATTGCATGTAGTGACCGGTTGATTGCAGTTCTAAATCATGCCGATGTCCGGTTGATTGTTTTACTTGTGTCCGGTTGATTGACAAATACACTTAGTTCATGTCGGTAATTTCAATCCCATAAACACTTTTTATCACATAATCACACCATTATACAGTGTGTTAAAGCCATGTAATATTTTTTTATAATACAATGTAATAAAGGTAGAAAGCCTCCAAATCAAATGCAAATGGAACGTGAGCATGTGATTGAATCACATGCTGACATTCCATTTAAAGACTTTTTACAGGAATGACTGTACATGTATTAACATGTATTACTACCTTGTGGTTTATTGATAGAACTGCACGTTTGAATGAGTTAACAATTAGCTACTTGCATATTACAGAGTTGTCATTCTTGGCGTCAGGTATCTTGAGTTTGCTTGCTCATTTCAGTCATTAGAACAATGCAGTTTGCACTTTTTTACATTCGATCAATTGCGATAACCCTTTTTGTTCAACTCAGACAAACGTTTCGCCAACTGAAGCTTTGTGTCTCTGTGTTTGACCTTTCTGTCTCTTAACCCTTTACCTAACGTGAGGTACAGATGACACTTGGAAAAAATACTTGTTTAACTAATCATTTTCATTTTTTGCTTCCAAAACATTGGTTGTGACCCCTTATTGCTTGTTCCAACGAGGGGGTCATAACCTATGTTTGGAAGCAAAAAATGAAAATATGAAAAAAATGAAAGGTGATTTTAAGCTCATCTTGACAAAGTCAAGCTGAGCTAATCTCACCGCTTCCCGTCCGTCGTCCGTCAACACCATGTTTTGGTCTTCTCCTCCAAAGCCACTGGGCCAATTCAAGTGAAAGTTTGTGTGAGTGATGGTCCCAAAGGGACATTTCATTTTTGTTCAACTCAGCATGCCCAGCCCACAGGGAGGGAGTGGGGGAAAATGCTCCAAAATATTTTAAAAATCTTCTTCTCAAGAACCAGTGTGTACAATGACTTGATATTTGCTATGGAGCTTCCATATGAGGTGTAGAATCAAGTTTGTTCAAACAAAGTTCGTGAAGTAATATTTGGCTTTGTAATAGGAGGGGGTAAGATTTTTGGCCCCGCCCAAAATTTCTATTTTCTAAACCAATGGTCCGGTATGAACCAAATTTGGTTTGTGGTAGTATTGAGTCATAAGTACTTGACCCATGCAAAAAAAAAAAATTCCCGCATCCCCATGGGAACCCTGGGAGCTAAAAATAGAAATATTTTCAAACGCCCATATTTCCCAAACCCCACGGAACAGAGAGCTTTTATTTGATATGAAGTATCCTTATGACCAGTAGAATTGAATGGTAAAAAAAAATTGCCATCGGTTATGTTAGGGTGTTTTGTAATGGGCATCAAAATAATGCTGAGTCAGCATATTTGCAAAAATAATAAAAAATCTTTTCTCCAGAACTAATCATCAGAATCTTTTGATATTTGGTATACAGCATTCATAGGGGGGTCAGATAAAAGTTTGTTGAAATAAAGCTCATTGGTTCATATTTGGGCTCTCTACAGGAGCCCGAAGTTTTAACATAGGGTAATATGGGGAATATTCTTTAAAAATCTTCTTCTTCAGAACCACCACTCAGAATCGTTTAATATTTGTTATACATCATTGTTATGAGGGTCAGATTCTAGATTGTTCAAACCAAGTCCCTAGGGTAATATTTGAGCTTCCTAAGGAAGCCCAAATTTTATCTTTGTTCAATATGGAGGGTAATATAAAAAAAATCTTCTTCTTCAGATCCATCAGTCAGAATGCTTTGATATTTGGCATGCAACATCTCTATGGGGGTCAGATTCAAGTTTGTTCAAATCAGATCCCTAGGTATATATTTGGGCTCACTATGGTAGCCCAAATTTTTACTTAGTGCAATATGAGAAAATTTCTTTAAAAATCTTCTTCTTCAGATCCACCAGTCGGAATGCTTTTATATTTGGTATACAACATCTCTAGGGCGGGGGGGGGGGGGGGGGGGGGGGGGGGGGGGGGGTCAGATTCCAGGTTGTTCAATTCGAGTGCCTAGGTTAATATTTGGGCTCCATATGGGAACACGAAATTTAACTTAGTACAATATGAGGGAATTTCTTCAAAAATCTTCTTCTTCAGATTCACTTGTCAGAATGCTTTCACATTTGGTATACAACATCTCTAGGGGGGTCAGATTCAAGTTTGTTCAAATCGGATCCATAGATCAATATTTGGGCTCGCTATGGTAGCCCAAATTTGAACTTAGTGCAATTCGAAGAAATTTCTTCACAATTTCTCTTCTTCAGATCCAGCGGTCAGAATGCTTTCATATTCGGTACACAACATTTCTAGGGAAGTCAGATTTAACTATGTTCAAATCAAGAGCCTGGGTTAATATTTGGGCTCTCTGTGGGAGCCGGAATTGGCCATTTTGCTGAAGAATTAAAAATTTTGTATTCAGTACCCTCTAGAGGTACTAAGATTAATCCACATAGGTTGTATCAAGGGGCTTCATAGGGGAGCTCTACATTTTACTTATGATCAACTGAAGAAAAGGCATGATGCCTAAGATTATTTTTGTCACTCCTCACTCCTGAGGGACTCAAGGATTGACAGTGTATCCTATGGAGATGGCTTGCTTAATGTAGACTCATTCTTGGACTCTGTTTAAATTGTGTTCTGTACAAGATGGGCGCTTCAGGCCCCGTGGGGCCTCTTGTTATGCATAGCGTTGGCCGGATTTTACCGGTACATTAGGTAAAGGGTTAAAAAATAAATACATATACATACCCACCTTTTTATAACATAAACTGTCCTCAAAATCGATTCATTAGTCAATTTTGAATTTGAGAGACAGTATCTCTGTTTTTATCGAAGAATGCGAAGTTATGTGGAAGACATACCTGACGCTAAGAACAATAACTCTGTAATATGCAAAGGGTCAATTACTGCACGAGAAAGCGTCGCGTAAGGATACCACAAGAGCCGTGATGCTCGAGTAGTATCCATTCGTGATGCGATCGAGTGCAGTGATCGTTAACTCATTCAAACATATGTGTGGTTCTATATTTATTACTCACAATCAGTTACTCGTAGAAAATGAATTTAAATTGATTGTGGGCGAAATGGACATTTTCCATGCTGCTGAAGTGATATCGGCACAAAATGCTGGAGAAGCAGTCTTCGCCCCTGACACAAAAACGCGATCCTTTAAAAAGCCATCTCGCTTCACAAAGTAAAGTGTTAATTGGATTGTGTTGGAGATTAGGGGTTTGTTAACAATAAACCACAGACGTGTTGTTGTAATCCAGTTTCCCTTTAAGCAACCATCCTTGCTGTCATCCATTCGGAGGTTCAAATATTGCAGAAGTGGATTACTTTGTGTAAACAAACGGTATACCTAAAAACTGCAGTTTACCACAAGTTACTGCAGGACACCACAGGGCACCTGAAAATAAGTTTTTTTGATATTTATTGGCTAGTGAACGATCACTTATATTGTTTTGTGTTGATTCTAAACTTATTCAAGTTAAGAATAATTCTCATCTGGTCGACTTTGCTGGAAAATTTCACTGTAGGTCAGTTCTCATGTCAACCGACTTGCAGTAAAACTGGTTTAAACTACCCCGCAAAATCGACCAGATGAGCATGTTTCTTAACTTGAATAAGTTTAGAACCAACCCAAAATATTGTGACTGACCTTTTAGCAGCCAAATAAAAATGAAAAGATGATTTTCTGAAGACATGTGGTAGCTTGCGGTAACCCGTGGTAACCTGTGGTATTTAGGCATACCATAAAAGAATGCTGCACGCGCTTTAGGCACTTTTTATCGGATCACACTTGACCTTTCCGGTAAAAATTACCACACAGCTCAAAAACCTGTGTGATCGTGTAAGATACCACTATGTGTGTGTAATAATAACTTTTATTTCACAATTCATTTTGGGCTTCGTGCTACATCTGAGCGTTGTGAAATGTGCGGGTAATATTAAACTTTGTGCTGAGTTCAACCGAGGTGCATATCTTGAGGTTAACGCGAGTGTGAAACAAAAACTAGAACCGGGTAAAATCCTTGAGATGTGCATTGCGTGAAAGCTAGGGGAGTAGGAACGAAAACATAATGGAGGGGGGGGTGGGGGGGGTTCTAGGAGAGGCAGGGCCGACCACGGTTCGGCCCTGCGTGAGAAAATGTTCAATTTCCAAGTGGAAAAAGATGCAATTGCCTTGCATCTGAGCCATTTGTACAATGATATTAACTCAGGGTTAGATTGTATAGCCGGTAAAATATAGTTGGTGTCCCCCTCTAGAGAAGTTTGGCAGGCATGTCCCCCGCCCTCATGATCTGCGCCCATGTGGGTATCCTATCACTTGAGGGGCCGAGCACTGAATTCAGGGCCCGGCCCCTCAAATAATAGGATGCCCCCATGGGCAACAGATCATGGGGGGGGGGGGGGGGGCTCCCAAACTGAATAGGACAGCTTGTAGGGTCATTAGAACAAAAATAATGGTGGGGGGTGCATGATATCACCTGAGGGACTGAGTCCCGAATAGGAGAACAGCTTGATAAGGGTGACCTCGACTGGAGTGGAGGGGTACGGGTATGAGAAACCGCCAGAAATAGCCAACTATTTAATGTTTTTCATGGACATGAAGGCGATTGTGTAGTGATGAGCAATACAGTTAAAACTAGAAGTTCTGTCGTGAATTGCGCGCAAATAGCATGTCGATCTGCACGCTTTGTTGCGAAGTATGGCTATCAAATTCTGTAATATGGCCTGAGCACAAGCACTGTTTCATCCAATGGACCTCCGGGTAACCCGGAGGTCCATTGGCTGAAACAGTGCTTTTGCTTGCTATGGATAGGCAGGATAATCTACCGTGGCTTGGTTGCCATTCGATATGGAAATTGCGCGAAATTCCTACGCGCAATTAAGGCTAGATAAGCGCACACTTCATGACAGGACTTCTACTTTTAACTGAATATGTCTATAAGCAGCCAGAATTCCCGCCAACGAGAAGGCCGAAGCAAGTAATTTGTTTGTTTTTAGTAGTTTACATCGGAAAAATGACAATATTGGATTTTGTAATAAATAGAAACCAATATTGTTCCTCTGACAAAAAAGCCACTGTCTTTGGAAAAAGTTTGGATTTGGCGGCCATCTTAGGTTTCGAAAAAATCCTAAAACGACTTGGCATCCTCAAAAACTCCTAAAGCAACCTCATGATCATCAACATCGTGCTAAAGGCAGCTGAGCTATTGGGAAATAGTGTACTCTGGGTGGTAGCCATTTTAGTCACGTGATCAACAGGGCGATATCGTCTACAACACCCTGATAACACAGTGTAAGAACATTTTCAATCCTTTAGCTTTCCAGTTCATCTTGTAGCGTACAAAATTCTGGACCTTGAGTGAGAAAGTCATTAAATTCTATCAGTGAAGAAACTCCAGGCTCAAATCCCACAGATCAACCGTCCCATGGTGACGACTTTCCTGGTAGTTTGGGGCAGTGCGTATGTCTCACTGTGAGAAATATATTCAAGTAAAACAAGTCCCGAGTTGCGCTAACCTTCATTAGCAAATCAAAGTAAACTTGCATACATTTTGCTGATAGTAATTTATTGTGTAGTTACATCATGACCATGATTACCTGCGCGTCATAGACAGTAATTCACTTTGCATTATATTACCTTTGATGCTACAGACAAATATGAAAATGTACTTTTATAATTTGGCATGTTTTTTGATGATAAATAGTTCGATAGACAGTTATCATTATACCTAAAGATGCAATCAACCGTACACCACGGATTTATCAAATACCAATCAACCGGACACCACTTATGCAATCAACCGGTCACTACATGCAATCAACAAAATACTCGAACACTAGGTTTTCGCGTGTTTTCTCAACTAATTTAGCAGATTGTTTGGTGTAGTTCAGGTTATAAGATCTTCTACACCTTCTCTACATGCTGGGTAAAAAGAAATTAGGTAGTTAAAGTGTTTGAGGCGTACAAGCCATTTTTGTCAACATTTGACAAAAACGACCCGCTGATGGATTGAATATGAAGTCACTAGCAGGCAATACTCGGGTATCTAAGTATAAAAAATATATGTACGTGCTCAGGATACATTCACACAACCTATGCGTGTATTCCTGGGTTCCCAATTTATTGATATTTAGAGAAATCTACGATAAATCGTACATTTACCACAATTTGATGTCGAAGATAAAGGGGAATCAACCGGCGCAATCAACCAAATTTTCACGGTCACGCTTCCCCCCCCCAGTGAAATGTGCTTTACATATCCAAGAACAAAGCTAGGGGATCAAAATTCTTCAAAACACGGCAACAGAGCTGTATGGGGGTAAATTCCAAAGCCTTTGCTTTTGTTTACGTTTCAATATACTTTCGATTTCTGGTCAACGTCATCAGACGGAAAAGGCATGTAGAAACAACGCCGTCCAAATTCAAATAAAGAAAAAGATCGCCTTCATACAGTATACTGTTATTAGATAGAGATTGCACAGTTTCCATATTCAATGCAAGGTATCATGATACCTGTTGAAATTTCTTAGAATTACGATTTTGTTATTCGATGGAAATTCGTGGTATCGAATGATTTGCACAGTGCACATGTCTGTCAAGCATGGAAACCATCTTCAATGAAAAATGTGGACAGAGTTGTCCTTTTCAAAAATGCAGTCCTATCGCTACACTCGAAAGCGTTTTGAATGCCTAGCTTTGTTATTGAATATCTGAAGCACACTTGACCATGAGTTCTTGCGAAATATTATTTTATTGTCAGTTCTGGTGTGAATACGATAGCAGACTTCCAGGAACCAGTGGTGCCTGCTGCCAATTTGAGTTGATTACATATGTTTTTCGTGTTCTTTACACCCCAACCTTCATTTTGATGTATAATTTGTGTATATTTAGTCTGAATTTAAGGAATATGAGAGGTGAGAATTTCAAAATAAACAAAATTCCATTACTTATATAGCCCCTTAAATAATAACCAAATACAGAAAAAAATCATTCCCCATTATATTTATCACACCACTCGCGTAGCTGGCGTTAAACACATATAGTGATGATATACAGACCTTCATTTTATTGGCGCGTGATCGCTCTCACAAGTACCATTTGCAGCGAACGATCAATCGCGCACGTGGAAAAAAAGCAGTTACGTTTTTAGTTTACATCAACGATGTCAGAGTTTCAGAAACTGGGTCTGTGAACACAAGGGCTGCTTCGACTATTTGATTAATCGAATAACCGTTGTAAAATGCTGTAGTCTACTATTATTTTTCATAGTCGACTATTTTTTTAAACCGTACATATACATCATGCCACTGAATGATAATATTGGTCTGCAAGGGAACGTAACGTTTCTCCATACCTGTTATCCTTCGTATTCATTGTTTATATCACGAAAATAGGCAGTAATTTTGACTTTACCCTCGCATATTATTTCATGAAATGGACATTGTCATTCCTAAACTCCGCTCTGGATCAAGCCATTGTGAACAAATTGTTGATAATCCATGTTAATTTTTGCCATTTTAATTTTTAAATCCGATTAATTTAATATTGATGTGGAATTTGTTGACACTAAATTTCTGAAAGAATGCCCATACTTTAAAGTGTTAGCATCACGTGACAGTGACTGACACAGAGTTGATTACGTCAATGAGGAATTCCCGGTAAACCCTAGTTTTTAGATCAACCGATTGGCTGGAATAAACATCTTGTGCTATATTCCTGGCAATTTTCATCAGGCCTGAAAGATATATGTTTGTTTCCGCTAGCGGGATAAAAAAAATACTAGTAGGGTTGGTAGGTCGGAAAATCTTTTTATTTTATTTTTTTTTTCCAGAATGCAGTTCCCTTAACTCAGTTTATAACTTTTTCCACATAAAAAAGAGGCTGCTGTGTAGTGCTGTGCGGTTTTACGGTATACTGACGATAATCGGTAAAGTTGTCAATACCGTCACCGATACTGGCAAATTAAATCATATTCAGTACCTGAAAAAGTTGGTTTTATCCCGGTGGGGCGGTACACAAATTTCAACTTTCTTTAAATTAATGTCACGGTTTACAAGAAGTGATTTTACTTCACTAGTGTGGATTAATGTTGGTTTATATTTGGGTCTTTTCCCGTTTTACTGCCCTGTCTGCCCTAGCAGGCCATGAAAAGTTTATGTATTACTTTTCTTCATCAGCTGTTGAAGTGTTTTGTCTCAACAGTGACCATTATTGCTCAAGTGATTGAATATTGTTTACACCTAATTTGAAACAAACACATGGACTGTATTCCAGTAAGCATGCGTAGTTAATCACATTATACATTTCAACCAATGACATGCCTGCTATTTAAAACCTGGAAATTTTCCTTGTGAAATACCAAGGGATTCCCTTTAAATTTACTCTTGTACTTTTAGTGCTTGGCTTTTAGAGTTTGAGCAATCTGAGATGGTTAGCAAGCCTGTACTAGTTCTAGTAATGGTACAGGTTTGCACACGCTGACATCACGATAACATCATGCCTTCAAAATGGTGTGCTGAAAACTCAAAAGTGTTATATATTTTGTTGGGACGACTAGTCGACTAATCGTTACCGGTTATTTTTTATGCAGTAGTCGACAAGAAAATCTGTAGTCGACTTGTCGTTTGATGTGTATTTTCTGTTAAATGATAGAATAAATTGGCGATTCACTTACTTTTGCTACTCGATACGGATCCGCGGGAATAATCAACACATCGGAAAACTTCTTTTATTCTCAGAATCCCATTTTGTATCACAAAATTGTGGGGGTGTTTTCGACTAACTTATTTGTTGGTCTGCGAAGTTGCAAACTTGAAAGGTAACAGTCTGAACAGCGTCATGGTCGTCCGACTCATCCTTGAAAGCGTTTATGACAAGTTATTACTTCTGAACCCATTCACAGGAAGAAAGAAGGAACATTTTTTGCGAATTCCCTAATCCCCTCATGCTAAAATAAAGACAGTTTTGGAAATCCCGAGTGCGATCAGGCGGATCAGCAGTCAGCAGATCGACATAAAATTGTTTCGTTTGGACTTATCATTTCCCATCAGTAGTTTCTGTACGATCAGATACAAATTTTGTCGCCTGGCATTTGGGTGCACAAACTCTTATGTCACTAATATGAAAATACGTGACATGTAATAGTGCACACCCAATATTGTTAATTTTGGTAAATATTGCAGGCCCCAAGCAAGATTTTTCAGGAAAGAGATGGTATATATCGTAGAAATAGCAACGGTTATGTGAAATATAACAATTTGTCAAAGTGTGTTGTACAACGACATGCAATAAACACAGAACCACACATGTATGTTCATATGTTAATGTGGCGACAATAAGGCAATCGAGAAATTTTGAAAGATTGGGGAAGGATCAAACTTGAGACAAGCTATAGTAAAACAAACCTTCTTTTTTTAAACTGACAAAATATCATAATTCAATGGCAAATTGGTTCATTTGGGTTTAACAACACTTTCAAAAACCAAGGCTATATTATGAGCAGGATTGTACGTCAGTTTCAGTAACTAAGGTTATTATATCACGTTGTTAGTTCTCAAGATCCTTCCCATCCTTCAATTTATATATTTATTGATGTTTTTAAGGTCACATACTTATGCACAATGGCTAATCATGACCGTGAGAGTTTTACGGGTGGAGGAAGCCGGAGTACCCAGAGAGAACCACCGAGCAATGACGAACAGCAGCCATCTCCCCAACATCGTAACTCCGCACTGCAGCACAGACTGCGTTAGATTGGCTGAAGACATGCGCACCATCGACGTGGAGTATGTCGTAGTACATGGCGTCATTGTGCCCCCATGTGGACAATCAGTGTTAAGTGCCTTGTCCAAGGACAAAACGCGGGAGTCCGAACCGATCGCTCAGATGGTCACCCATTGAGGACTAACTGGGCTCGACGTTGCTTAACTTCGGTGATCTGATGAGAACCGGTTACCGTAATAGGCAATTACTCTATCTAGGGCTCATATGTTCGATGGGATTCTGGTCGTTTGAGCAATCTGAGATGGTTAGCAAGCCTGTACTAGTGCTAGTAATCCTACAGGGCTGCAAGAGTGGAAGAAGACTACAGGATTTCGTGACTATTGTAAAAGCTAATCATAGGACAGATGATGGCAATATTGAGAAAATCAGTAATAGTGGTGTTGGAGATATGAAGATCATGGAGAGGTCTAGAACTGGGCAGATGCTAGGAGCTAAGTTATCATCAGGTATATATAGTACTACATCATCATGTCATAGGTATCCTGCTATTCCCCGATGAGCATTAAGAGTCTAAAAAGAAATCGCTCTTTCGTTACTCATTTGCTCAATGGGATTTGAGTCATCCGAGCAATGACTTTTTCAGTAACTGCTCAAAAGCTTATTTGCTTGATAACATTCGAGTCATCCGAATAATACCTATTCCTGCTTGATTGTATTTTGGGTTTGAGGATCATAGAGGACTTCATTATACACAGGAAAGGCAAAAACAGAGACGACCAAGACAAAATAGACTGTTGGGATAGGCAGAAATGGGTCCAGTAAAAGGCAAAACAGGCCAGGAAATAGAAGGATAAACCACAGAATATATCGGGATAGATAAAATACCGAGACTATGGTGCACATCCGAAACAGTAAAGTTACTCGTATACAAAGGAATGCGTCTATTGTTGAGCAAAAAGAAGAATTCTAGGGGACAACAGATTGAAACCGAATATTTAGTAGGAAATCCACACTAGTAAAAGAACTCTTGGATTTATTTGGGTAATTTTACAAAGTATTCGAAACGCACCTTAAATCACTACATGCTACTCTTTTAAGCCCAAAACTGAGGAACCTGTGCCAAATAAAGTTCATTTGATGGTTTAGAGGGATTGTCTGGATGTTTGTGGTAATTCGATGTATTCTAGTTCACTTGAATTTATCCACATGAGACCTCTCATCATTCACTTAGCACTACGTGCTACTATTATAAGATGGGGGTTTGCTAAGTCCGGCTCGGTAGTTTGGGATTATTTAGAGGGATTGTCGGGTTGTTTGTGGTAATTAAATTTACTCCTATTCAATCGAACACATCCACCGAACACACCCCTTTCATACTAGAAGGTTTTGGGTCAAATAGCAACCATGTGCTACCATAGAAACCAAGATGTTGGCCTCAGATATACAAAATGGACGACATACACTTGTCTCACCTCAACAAAACGTGCTGCGCATGCACACTAGGACCACGTATCACTATGGGGATGTTGTCACAAGATGTCGCTCACTCTGGCTACTATGACAACCAAAATTGAAGTAACTGGGACATGTGCCAATGACGTCACATGAGATCCGGCCAGTGTGGGTCGATCGGGTACATGATCTACTACTAACATCAAGCTCAGAGATCAGCGGTTCAATCCCCAGCAGGGGTAACTGAATTGTGTCATTGGGCAAGGCACTTAATCACAATTGCCCAAGTGGGGGCATGGCGGCGCAGCCATGGGAGCGTTCTGGGAGCACATCCCCCCCACCCCCTCCCCCCCCAAAAAAAAAATTCCGATAGGACCACGGATCCAATGTCGAGTTGTGACAGCACAAAAGTGGGTTTAATCATTATCAACTTATCGTCCGGAAACCAATCGTTTACAATTTCCTCTCTGAAGGGTCACTCTGACCTTGACCATAGACCTACTGATTCCAAAATAAATAGCGCTCTTTCGTGCAATAATGCTAACCTACCTATGAAGTTTCATGAACGTGGGTGGAACCATTGTCAAATTATCATCTGGAAACCAATTGTTTACGATTTATTATGTTCAAGGTCACTGTGACCTTGACCTTTGACCTAGCAAGTCGAGATAAATAGGGGTCTTCCACTCACCTAGGCCAACCTACCTATAAAGATTCATGAATGTGGGTTCAACCGTAGTCAAATTAGCATCCGGAAACCAATTGTTTACGATTTACTATGTTGAAGGTCACTGTGACCTTGACCTTTCACCCTCGAGTTCAAAATAAATAGGGTTCTTCTTCTCAGTGATGCCAACCTACCTATGAAAGTTCATGAACGTGTGTCGAACCATTATCAAGTTATCATCCAGAAACCAATTGTTTTGATTTACTATGTTCAGGGTAACTGTGACCTTGACCTTTGACCAGAGGAGTCCAAAATAATTTGGGTTCTTCCTCTCATAAAAGCCAACTCAGGGCTCGATTTAACTGGATTAGCATAGCACTTTGCTCTCCAATTTCTGAATTTTGTTATTCAAGATTTATTAGTTTCAAGTGCTTTTGGATCAACTGCTAATCAATTTTTCAGGGTGAATAGTAAATTGCTATTCAAAATTTTCAGATTAAATCAAGCCCTGCAACTTACGTATGAAGTTTCATGAATGTGAGTTTAACCATAGACAAGTTATCTTCCAAAAACCAATTGTTTACAACTTACTATGTTCATGGTCACTGTGGCCTTGACCTTTGACTAAGCAAGTCCAAAATAAATAGGATTCTTCCACTCACCGATGACAAGCTACCTATGAAGTTTCATGAACGTGGGTCGAACCATTATCAACTTATCATCCGGACACCAATTGTTTACCCCCCGCCCACCATTCACCAAACTATAAGTCAAGCTTGACTTCAACACAACTTGACTAAACAAGAGGCCTCAAGGGGCCTTAATCGCTCACCTGCCAAAGTGGTTCAAAGAAGTATTTGGGGTCACATTCAGTTATACATGGTTCATCAACACTACAAAGGAATGAAGTCCTGAAAGGCAAATTTTATGGAAAAACACTACTGGTAAGGAATTGATTTGAACAAACCTGAACCTAACATGCACCACCTCACCAATATTAAGCCAGGGACTCAAATTAAACAAACTTGATCCTAATCCCCCTTGATATGTTATATATACCAAATATGAAAGAATTCTGACTGGTGGATCTGAAGAAGGAGGTTTTTAAAGAAATGTCCTCACATTGCATTAAGTTAAACTTTGGGCTCAAACAGGGAGCCAAAATATTTACCCAGGTAACCAATTTGAACAAACCTGAAACTGACTCACCTCAAGATGTTGCATACCAAATATGAAAGGATTCTGACTGGTGAATCTGAAGAAAAAGATTTTTCAAGAAATTCCCTCATATTGCACTAAGTTAAAATTCAGGCTCCCATAGGCAGCCCAAATATAAATCCAGGGACTCGATTTGAACAAACTTGAATCTGCCCCCCCCCCCCACCCCTATAGATGTTGTATACCAAACATGAAAGGATTCTGATTGGTGGATCTGAAGAAGATTTTTAAAGAAATTTCCTCAAATTGCACAAAGTTAAACTTTGGGCTCCAATAGAGAGCTCAAAAACTAACCAAGGGACCCAATTTGTACAAACTTGAATCTGACCCCCCCCCCCCCCCCCCCCCCCCTAGAGATGTTGTATACCAAATATGAAAGCATTCATACCAAATAGAAAAGATTTTTAAAGAAATTTCCTCATATTTCACTAAGTTACAATTTGAGCTCCTATAGGGAGCCCAGTTATTAACCCATGGACTCGATTTGAACAAACTTGAATCTGGCTGACCCCCCCCCCCCCCCCCTTCCCCCCCTCCCCCCCCCCCCCCCCCCCCCCACACACACCCCTAGAGATGTTATATATCAAATATCAAAAGATTCTAAATGATGGTTCTGGAGAAGATTTTTTTAATTTTTTAAAAAAATGTATGGGTGCTATCAGAGTAATGCCCCTTGTGGTGCCCCATTTGTACAAACTTGAACTGACATATGATGAGGAACATGAACACCATATTTGGTTCAATTTGGTCCAGTAATTTGGGAGAAGTCGATAATGTAAAGTTCAAGACGGACGATGACGGACTACGACGTCCGGCAAGTGATAAGTTAAGCTCCGTTCGGTGAGCTAAAAATCAGCCATACGCCCCCCCTCCCCTCCAAGTTAACCCATATAGGGAACATCAGGCAAAAAATTTTAATATCGAGATATTTATACTTTCAGGATGTATAAGGGGGAGGGGGTGCGTAATAGCAGATTTATGTGTGATATCCGACCTATCTCAATTTGATGACACCAATGTTGTCAATTATTTGCCAGACTCAAGAAAAAAAATGTCGCCGGTGTTCCATAGCCGGATTTACGAAATAACGTCGCCGTTATTTGGTAATTTATCTGTTTCTTCTGGTCCGGGGTCGCTATTTAAAATTGATGAATCTCTTGGTGCGACGGGAAAATGAAGGAATCGTTAGCAAAAGACGGTAATATTATTTGATCAGCAATTGCTGCCAGTTTTAAAAAAACATAAACCGGCTATTTGTCTTTATTTTGTGTGATATCATTAGGCATACTTATTTAATTCTATTCATTTAGTTTCCTATTTTTAGTCGAAGTTTAAAAAAAAAAAAACCCTTGACTATTGGTATGGCGAGGGCCGGCCGCCGGCCCTTTTTGCTAAAAAATTTAGTTATTTCTGGACGGATTTTGATTTTCTGTTTGTGGCTTGATAATTATGCATGTGCAACACCCAATGACGCAAAATAGGGCGTGTCCACGCTTTTTCACAAGAGTTATGGCCCTTTGTTAAAATCTACTAATTTTGAGCTTCATAGCGCGATACTTCAACAAACGTCAACCGATTTGACAGTTATTTGGCACATGGGTCTCAAGGAACAATGTCTTGGTCGAGTTCGAAATGGGTTCGGCCCAAAGTACGGCTGAAGAATTATTGGGCTGACTTTGTCATTTTTTGCAAATCTTTTGCTTGATACTAATGATAGCGCCATAACTTGAACAAATGTTAACCGATTTGATTCTTTTTTTATTGTATGGGTTTCCAGGATAATTGTCTCAACCAAGTTCGAAAATGTTCTGTCGGATATATGACCGCAGAATTATTGAGTTGACGTAGTCATTTTGTTCAGATTCGTTATTTAGAAACAGGTCCTCTCATGCTTTTTGGTTCATAGTTATCCACCGTTGTATTAGCCACGAAAACACGACCCCACATCGGCAATAAATAGAGTTGTTGAGTTGACGTTCGTTTCGTGATTGATCATAATTCAATGATTCACATTATCATAATGATTATTATTGTCCTCACACAAGGTGAATGGGAAATACATTTGAAAAAAGAGTTCCAATGTGGCCTAATTATTGATGCCTTTCACATGTCCACATGTCCTTAAATAAACTGGTTTTGCGTCCATTGCTCCAATAGATTAGAGAAATTGTGTTCCAC
Organism: Pictodentalium vernedei; assembly: GCA_031216915.1. Classification (NCBI taxonomy): domain Eukaryota; kingdom Metazoa; phylum Mollusca; class Scaphopoda; order Dentaliida; family Dentaliidae; genus Pictodentalium; species Pictodentalium vernedei. The sequence continues at coordinate 285,723 of JAUFNR010000028.1, forward strand.
TACCCCCTCCCCCCACCCCACAAAACAAACGTTAACGTCAATTTTGTTTCTAAAATTGGGGTTGCAGCTATATTATTCACCAATATAGTTCAGCGATCTGCATGTAGTGGCTGCCCCTCTCCGTCAACGGTTCAGATTCTTCCCATTCAATCCTATAAAAAAAAAAAAATAAATGTTTTATAATTTCCTAAAGCATCTTGCTTTATTACATAATTTTCAGGGCATGGAGCACATGCTAATGCATTCTGTGAAGTAGAGGATTCATTTTTCCTTTTTAACAGCCAGCAATCAGATAGTAAATGCCCTGGTTTCTTACAATAATTACAAGTTTTAGTTGAACTGTTGGGTCGTAATGGTGTAGGGCTGGCATTAGATGACTTATTCTCATTAGGCTTCCTATTAAATTTGGGTGGTGAAAAGTTTGGAGGATTGGAAGGATGAGTTTTATCTGAAGTTGGTCTAGGTCCATTTTGGAAAGAATTCTTGTGGAGCCAAAAATTTGTGGAGTTACGACTCATTTTATGAGTTAAGGCATAGTCATCTACAAGTACTGCTGCTCTGTTTAATGTGTCAACTTTTTGTTCATCCAGGTGGGCCTTTATATCTCAATGTATCGTTCCTTTAAACTCTTCAATTAGCATCATTTCCTTTAATTTTATAAAATCTTTCCCTATTTCTTTTGAATGTCACCACCTGTCAAATAAATTTTGCTTTTTTCTGGCAAATTCCACATGAGTTTGATTTTCGTTTGTATAATAATTTCTGAATTTCTGCCTGTAGGCCTCTGGAACAAGTTCATATGCCTTAAGTATAGCCTCTTTAACAGTGTCATAATTATTGCTTTGCTCAGAAGATAGAGCGGAATAGATTTCTTGGGCCTTCCCTTTCAAAACACTTTGTAATAGCAAAGTCCAGACATCCCTTGGCCATTCTAAACTTGCTGCCACTTTTTCAAAATGTGAAAAATATTTATCAACTTCTTTTTCTTGAAAGGGGGAATGAGCCTAACATGTTAAGTTGTATCAAATCTACTTGGGGAAATTACATTTGAGCCTTGACGTTGAGATTCTAATTCTTTTATTTTTATTTCCTTTTGGGCCTGAATTTCAATTTCCCTTAAATGCATTTCTTTTTGAGCCTGAATTTGTTCCATTTCTTTTTGAGCCGGAATTTGTTCCATTTCTTTTTGAATCTGAATTTGTTCCATTTCTTTTTGAGCTTCTAATTCTTTTAATTTTAATTCCCTATCCTCTTTTTCGTTTTGAGCCTGAATTTGTATTTGTTCCCTTTCTTTTTGAGCTTCTAATTCTTTTAATTTTAATTCCCTATCCTCTTTTTCTTTTTGAGCCTGAATTTGTATTTGTTCCCTTTCTTTTTCAGCATCAATTTCTTTTAATTTATTTAATTTTCCTGTCTTTTCATTTCTTGTTGCATTACTAACCTCTTTTGTTCCAGTTCTAACTTTTTGAGTTCAAGGGCATCAGTAGTAGGTTCTGATTCAGAGGGGGGAGTTTCAGACTGAGGCAAAAGGCCTTCCTCCATATAATAAACAACAATGAGCTGTTTAAGTTTATGTTTGTTCAGACCAGGGGTGGCAGGTAATTTTAGATACTGTGCAAGTTGAAATAAATCCTCCTTCTTAAGATATTCTAAAAGGGCCAAACTAGGAGAGCTTTCAAAATCAGAAATAAATTCTGTCACAATAAATACCATGATGAAAAGGTTTGCTGGCTCTCAGATTACATGAATAATATTACTGAAATTTTCTGAGAAAATTTAAATGTTTTGAAAGTGAGCCAAAATAATAATTGCAATATGCAAATAAAGCTTTCTCGTTATCTTGTATTCAATCCCGGACGAGCCCCCAATTTCTGTTACGGTATGGAAATATTATTGATATTTGTAACAGAAAGAAATCTGAGAATCAGCAACAATAACTATGAATTTAACTATTCTGAAATTTAATTTTAAAAAAATTAATATAAAAAAAAAACCGATACAAAGATCTTTTACACAAATTGGTTTACAGAAAATAAAAACAGTGGTACTTATCAATTATTGAATTAGTCCAAAGTACAGTTTGACAGAATCCAGTAATCCAGTGGTGAAGAATCTTGTGAAGAGTTACCAGCTGGTAGTATTAAATCCAAGAATGTCTCTTCAGAAACAGTATCCCGTAGATTTGTAATAAAATTTTCACTTAGAAATTTCAGCAGTCTCCAATAAAATATAATAAAGTGCTCCGCAAAATTCAAATGGAGTAAAAATCCAAGAAGTATTGGCACCACAGGTAATTTTCAAATAATCCAGTAGAATCCTGGCTTTTCACAAAATATTATTCTGTTTCATAGAAAGTATAAATTCTCTTTTCCAAGACGGAACAAATTCTCTTCAAAATTCTCTTTTGGAATCAATCTTCCAAATTCTCAAAGAAGCACTGCTTCTATAATAAATGCACTGTTCTGAAACGATATTAATCTCCAATGGAAACAACTGAAGTGAGTCTTTCTGAAATGGCTTTCTAAAAATGAGTTTTTGAGTTCTGTTGACAAACCTTTATATAGTACCCAAAGAGAATGTTCCAGAAGATGAAAATTCTACAAATTTCTATCAGTTTCTAGGTGATTCTGTCATAGTTCAAGTAAACAAGGTCCTTGACCCACTTAAACAATCAACAGCTATATGTACAATATATTAGTGTAACAAAGATGTAAACAAAGGTCACTCAGTGCAAATGAGTCAGACCAGTCAGAAAATGCAGAAATAAAAATATCTATCTGATATAATTATCAACTAAGGATATATCAATCTCAATATAATATGGGGCTATATAACAGGTGTCATACTGAAGATGATGACTTTGTTGTATCTGCTCTTGTTATGTCTGGCGCACTGGATATCAGACACAAATCTAGTGCTGGGCGGTTTCCCAATTAATCGAGTATAGCCGGTTATGAAATGAATATCGTTGGTAATATCGCGGAAAAAACAAAAAAACAAAATATTGTCTTTATTTTCAGATACGAGAGTAACCAAGTGTACTCAACTGAAAATTTGATATATTATTTTATTCATTTGCTCAGAAAATATTTTTTAAAATGCCGAAGCTGAATTCGTAGCTAATAAATAATTAAGCTGGTGTTATGAACCATTTTACACTGAAGGGAACTGTAGTTCACTGTTGAAAAAATTGGTAAATCCATTTATTGGGTCCTCTTCCATTGCATGATCCGGTACACATGTTAGCGCCTTTAAATATCAGGACGATATGGGTTTCCTCCCTTCGTCTTCACATATTTTGACCTACAAGTTTTTGCTCCCGTATCCGTGAGCTTGAATCATTTGCTGAAGAGTGAAAAACCGGTCTGACATAAAGTGACTTTTGGATTGAAATGTTTTTTAAAGAGGTTTTCACGGTAGGTCGAGAGTATTCGACATTCAACCCCACTGGCATTCTGTGTAACTGTACTGTAACACAGGCATCTGTTTCTCGTGGCGTTTTTCGTTCAACTGACGTGTGAGAATCCACTGGGCCGAACATACGGTGGAACTTGTTTTGCTTGCATGGTCTCAAATCGATTCTATATTCTTGTTAACAGGCACACGAGAACTTAATCTCTTGAAATAAATCTGACCCTTCAAGTTTGAAAAACGCAATATTCAAAATGAGTTTCGTTGAGAAAAAGAAAATTAAATCTCCAGTTTTGGATTACTTTGGTTTCCTGGAAGAAGAGGGACCGTCAACTTCAAAATCAATTAATTATGATATGCCATCGTGCAAGTTATGTGCAAAGACTGTGGGCGCTAAAGGTGGAAATACAACAAATTTGTATAACCATTTAAAACTTCACCACCCCATTGAATTCAGTACGGCCAGGAGCAAGCAACCTGCAAAACCGGCCACAAAATTCACACTGGGCATGAAAGGGACGAATGCTGGAAGGGGTGATGTGGAACAAACCTCAATTAAAGAAAGTTTTATTACGTCTGAGAAATATGACAGAAATGGCAGAAGATGGGCCAAACTAACTGACGCAGTGACATTTTGTCTCACAAAAGACCCATGTACAGTGTTGAGAAAAGTGGTTTTAAAAAGTTACTCGGTGAATTCGACCCAAGATATGAACTCCCCAGTAGGAAGTATTTTTCGCAAAAGCCTATCCTCCAATTGTACAATAGTCTAAGGGTTGAAATTGCAAGTTCCCTTCTACTGCCAATATTTCGCTGCAACCACCGATTTGTGGTCGAGTGGAATTACAACATTTCCGTACATGAGTTTCACCATACATTATATTGACAATTCATGGCAAATGAACTCAAAGTGTCTTGAAACTGTTTTCATGCCAGAGGACCACACGGGTGAAGTCAGGCTTGGCAATTTCAGGAGAGCGATTTTTTAGCTCTCCTTACTGCCCTCCTGAAAGAATTAAGGAGAGCGATAAATTGCCCTCCTAAATATTTTGGTCTGGGATGATTGAGATTACATGTATTATGCTCACATTAAATTTTTGCTGTAAAGCAAAAATGTAATTTAACTTCGAAGTCACATAACATCACATAATTTCATTTTGAAAGTGGTTTAGTGGTAAAAGGTAATGGCTGCAACTGTGTTTGGGTATGTACGTTGTACATACCCAAACACAGTTGCAATCATTTGAAGCAAAATGGGTCACAGCAATATTTTATTTTCTGTCAGTTTCAACAACTGACATCACAGTTTGAAGGGTAATTATTCAATGAATATTGACACTATAATATACTACCATTACTACTATCCTGTCACCCTGTCACTTGAAGTAAGTGCACCAGGATGTGACTGTAGATTGAAGCAGACCTGTTGTCCAAGAAAGTCATACGCCTACCACTACCACCTTCAACCCACCCACCCATCCCCCCCCCCCCCCCCCACCCAACTTGGGCACACGCAGGACTTGTCAACTGTGTGTTCGGTTGTTGAGTGAGACATCTAGATGTCTAAGAGATTTCGCTTTACCTTAGTAAAGTTAATAAAATCACTGATGTAATAGTCTGTTGGTTTCAGTTTCAGTGAGTTCATTCAACTGGATACTTAAAATGCTGTGTAAAGCTAATTGCTCTCTTTAGCTGATTGAGGAGAGCGATGTTTTGCCCTCCTGCATTTTTCAGAATGCCAGGCCTGTAGAGCATGTCTGGTCACAGTGTTGAACTGCATTCATATGATATATCATGGTTCAACTGCCTTCCATGTCAAAAAAAAATTAGGAGAGCCATTGGCTCTCCTAGATCATTTCAGGAGAGCGATTTTTAGCCCCCCTAAATTTTTCAGAATGCCAGGCCTGTGAAGTAATTGAAGATGCTCTGGCTGACATTCTGGAGCAGTGGGAACTGAAAGAGGCCAATCTGGTTGATATAACCTCAGACAATGCATCAAACGCAATAAAGGCAATAGACCTGAAAAAATGGCGAAGAATGTCATGCTTTGGACACCGTCTCAACTTGGCAGTTCACAAAGGGGTGGATGACAAGGACCCTAGAATAAGCAGAGCTTTAGGTGTAGCTGGCAAAATAGTGGCACACTTCAGCCATAGCTGGAAGAAGAAGCGTGAGCTAAACAGGGTTCAGCAAGAAATGAATATTCCTGCCCATTCACTTGTCATGGCATGCGACACACTCTGGGGCAGCAGTCATAAACAGATATCCCAGATTTTGGAACAGGAAAAGGCTATTGTCAAAGTTCTAAGTACTGACAGGAAAGCAACACATCTGATACCAAAGTGGCAGGGCATTAAAGTTTTAGAATCCATCAGTGCCGCACTTAGTCCCCTTGCTGAGTTCACAGATATTCATTCAGGGGAGAAAAATATAACTATTTCTTATGTGTTACCTATTCTCCACTTGTTTGAAAATGATATGCTAAAGCCCAAAGATGATGACACTGAACTCACCAAGGACCTGAAGTCTAAAGCTCTCCAATACATGCAGTCAAAGTATGCTGAAGGGGATGTGAGGGAAATTATTGAAATTTATTATGGCCATCGGCTTAATTAATCGCTTGACCCAGGTCCAAGTACTTCTTTGACTTTCACCAACCACTTTCGTCCTTTCTTACAAGATGTAAAATAAACCTTGAATGAAAAAATGTGCTGAATTTCTGGAGATGGGTAGAATCATCCCAGACGAAAAAAAAAGGGATATTTGAAGAACATTCAGTAAGTCAGTTCCGCCAGAGACGCTTGATCAACACAAATCATTCTTGGTCAATGGTCAGTAATGGTCACGTTGAAAAGTTGTCGACTTTAGAATCTGACAATACGATGTATTGTTCCCCCACCGGCGTGGGAACAACACACCATATCGTCAGATTCTATCGACTTGCATGATTAGTTACATTTTTAGTGATGTATTCACTTTTGACACTTGGTGTGTATTGCAAATCACAAACGGACAAACCTATGGCTACAGTCAGGTAGACAGTCACAGGTAAGGCCTTCTTTCTCCTTTAAAAAGTCATCCTCGGGATACAAACATTAACTGGTTAAAAACAATGATCCACTGATACAAAAAACGTGACTTACAATCGTTGATCCTTGCCTTCCACAAGTACTTAGCAATACTGCAATTATATCATTAACCGCGATTATTTTTTAGGAAAACCGCGATTTTAATTTTGGCGGATATCGCCCAGCACTACACAAATCATTGCGTTTTTTGTAAGAAGATCAGAAGTTGAAGGTTTGGAGACAGCTCTTAAATAAAATTTAAACCCCAAAAGATGTCAATGAGACGGACGCCAATGTTGAACCTGGTGTGGATGAAATTCTGTCAGAAATACAAACCGCATCTGGATGTGCACAGCCAGGTTCAAGTGAGTACATATCAAAATGTAAGCGGTCGAAATTGAACTTGGCAAGCAAGGTGATGTGTTTTCTTTTGGGTGGGTATTTTTACGACAGCAGTGATGCCAGTGTTGACGACCACGAGAAAGAGCTGAAGGAATACAAAATGGTGAGGCTTTCGGATTCTGATCTGCGAGTTTGGTGGAAAATCAACTCCGTGAAGTTTCCGCGCATTGCCAAAGTTGCCAAGAAGTACCTATCCATGCCTGGAACATCTGTTCCAGTGGAGCGTGTGTTCAGTGTTTCAGGGATGGTCATCAGTAAACGACTGTCAAACTTAGAACTTGCAACTGTTCATGAGTTAATTTTTATCTGTGAAAATTCAAATATAATTTGCAAATTTAATCCAGGGAAAGAAAGCACAGACAAAAACTATAATGTTCAGCTTGAATTTGACGAAAACCTTGACGATGCAGTTGATTGCAAATGTGAAATGTGTAGAGCAGCTCCCTATGGTTCTGAAGACCAATGATTACAATGCAGTGAATGTACTTTTTGCGCCGACACTCACTGTTCAATGATCAGGACAATAGTCTTGTATTCATCGCGACTCCGGACAATGAATGCGACGGTTAATTTCATTTTGTGTCTTATTCATTAAAATTTCATCAAATTCCGTGAAATGCATTTGTTGAATATTACCTTTTTTCTATGGTACCCAAAGATGTACTGTGATACTGGGATAGAGTATCTATCCTAGCATCACAGTACATCTTTGGGTCTCGGCATAATACATGTACCTGAGCGTGGTCTGGAAGACTGGGCCGTTGTGTAGGGAGTCTTAGTGTTGATGGATGTCTTCCGGTTAATCCCAATTATAGTTACCAGTATGAGAATTGTTTTGATGTGTGCGCTGTTTTCCAACCAGAACGTCTTATGATTTTGCCCTTGGCTTTGAGACATCTAATTCAAGTGTCAAATTCGTTACCAGGCCATGCCTTCAGCACTCGACCGGTATTGGGGTATGATCCCAAATCATATCGGTAATATCACCAGCAACATATCCATAATGCATCCAACTACCGTGAAATTGTGTGGTTAGTTGATGTCTGATAGGAAATTAGAATCATGAGATCAAAGAAATTGGAATCATGAGATCAATGGTTTCATGTAGGGGAAAAGCGACATTCCAGCATTGAGGCATTGTATTGTAACATGACATAAATGTCCGAAAGTTGGTGGTTTTATTCTATCGACTTTCTTATATTTAGGTTAAGTAACAATGCAATGCCTTAATGCTGCTAAAGCAACCCCATTCCTCCTTCCACGTTATAAACCTATGAATTGTGTTACTGTGCTGTTTCATGGTCCATTGGTCCACAAAATCATGTTGTTGTCATTTGTCAATAATTCCCCATCCAGTTGCAGATGTGCTTAACCCTGACATACTGAGATTTGTGTACAAGATGTTCAGATAAATGGCTGTTCTGAGCACCTTATGCACAAATCTCAGGATGTTTGGTGCCCATACCTTTTGGTCAGGAGATGGCCGATCATCGTTCAACATGCTCAGAACATTGGGTGTCAAATGATCGGGAAATTTTGCCGGAAACATCCACATCGGTGCAGATTTTCTAAGGTACGAAGTCCTACATCCCGAGTTGTATTCCTTGAGGGACAAAGTTTCTCCATGAACACTGGAAGTTCAATTTCTTTTGGAAGAATGTAAACATGACACTAAAATTTGCTTAACCAGCTCTACTGATTAAAAACAGAAAATGGTCTAAACAGAAGCTGTTACAGTGAGGCATTATCAAGTATAATATCGACCAGTTGAGACAATAGGCTACGGTTTCTAGTTTTGTTGTGATTATTTCGGTTTATAAGGTCAAAATAACGGCCTACCCCTAACCAGTTGGGATGTTTTGATTGCTGCATGTGTAGCAGACCAACTAGTCGACTAGTCTGTGACTAATAGCTGGCGACTAGTTGACAGGGAAATTTGATAGTCGTCCCAACACTAGTTTCATAGACCAAAGCAGGGAACTTTATTGTCTTCAAATAAACAAAAGCAAGTCATTTGTGCTTTCTTAGCCAAGACAAGTATGATGTTACTTAACCAGTCCATTACCACAATCACTTAAAAAGGCAATTTATTTCAAGTGCTGAGGTATGGTAATTTTAACACTTCTTGACCTCGTGTTGTGATAAAGTAAGGCATGCGAATGCACCATTCGGAATAAGAGTACAGCTAAATATTATATTATGAAGTTCCATGGCTCTAGTCTATAGGCTTTTATATAAAATAGGGTTTCTTTTTTTATAAAATCTTAATTTTTTGACGTTCAATATGTGTGGCACGATTTAGAAAGTGGCAAAAATGCCACCATTTTTTTCACTTTTTTGCGATTTCAATAAAATGCTTAGACTCGGCAGTTTCAAATAGGGTCGGTCGGGTTAGCGGAAACAAATGTATACTTTTTTAGGCCTCAAGCGACAGTTTCTAGATTCCCAAAAATGACCCAAATGAGAACTTCAGAGTGCAGAGGGTGCTTTGATTTTTACTTGTGTTGTCAGGATTTTGAACTGCATTTACTTGTACCTCGCTAAATATTCCACTGTATATTATGCTTAAAAGTTGGAAATTTAGTGGTAAGAAATTGTAATGTTTGTATCATTAAATTTAAACCAATTTGCACTTTATCTCAGTGCTTTATATTATCATTTCATAATTGCATCTCCTTTTTCCTATTTTGCACTATACAGGCTGCATCTCTCACCTGATCAGTTTTAAATTTCAAATGTGGCTTTGTGGTAATGTCTTGATGGGAGCTATAAAATTTTGTTGAAAAACCTGGCCGCCAGTGGCCATCTTTGATTTGTTATATAAATTGTCAACAATTTCATTAGCACACCCTACAGTCTGCATCTCTTACCTGATCTTTTTCAAATTTCATATGTACATAGCTTGGTGCGATGTCTAGATGGGAGCTATCAGATTTGTCTAAATTTTGTTGAAAAAACATGGACAGGTGCCAAAAAAAAATGGCCATACTTCGAAATTTACAACAACCTCATAATCTCATTTTGAAAATGGCAGCAAACGTCAGAAGAATGGGCAAATCCAAAAGCTATGATTTCCGTATATGTCCGTGTAAAAGTTGCTCCCACGTATACGTCACACCCAATATTTTCAGCTAAGATGCCTCCCCTGCGACTATTACCTTTGTATAAGTCGCACCCTGACTGTGAGAATAGCCGGTGGGGGCCTACACAAGAACGACTATGGCCAGTGAGTGTGGGCTTTTACTGCACAAAATTAGGTAAGTATCGGAACACGTGAAGGTTTTTTAAAAAAAATTTTCATTTCAGTCATATTTATCGCATATTAAATGCATAAAATAAAACAATAATAAAAATTATATAGTGTTATTTATTTTGACCATTTATTCCCCATATGATACCCGTGATAATCCATTTTTTTTTCCACATAACAACATGAGGGAGAGATCATACTCAGTACTTCAAAAGGAGGAGAGAGGTCCAGTGAGGGATTGAGGAACAGGACAGGGAATGGAGTCACTGTGTTATGGCGATGTTAAACATAACAGAATTGTTACAATTCCAAATTATTTATTTTATCGAAATTAAAACTTAATACAAAATAACAAAACTGGTATATAATGTATAGCAGTAGCTGCGCCAGGATTTCAGTTCAGGGGTAGGCCTGAGCCAGTTGTGTGGGTATGGGAAGGTGTGTCCCCCACCCATTAGCGTGGGATCTGTGGGCCCTGCCCAGTAAAAAAAATCTTATTTGGATAATTAGGACACCATGGGGGTGTTATCTGAGCATTTCGACAATGCTTGATGTGGTCTTCAAAGGTGCCCAGATTGTCTCAGCAATATGAAGTTTGGTTTGGGGGGGGGGGGGGGGCAGAGGGAAAAGGGGGAGGGGGGCTAGCCCCACCCCTATGGTGATGCCACTGGTGTATAGTGTTTACCAAATAGAACATATACAACAAGAACGTAAACAAAAGACATGCAATCTACTTCAAATTCGTATTAACACTTCGTCAACTGAGTACACTTCGTCAACTGAGTGCTAATGAAGTGTTCTATGTCCCAGTACAGCCACTAGGACACAGCACACTTTAAATAGCTCTCAGGTGACATTTCTATGGGCTTTTCTAGCAAGACAATAGTGATTTAGATTAATTGAAGGGCCTGGAAATAATACAGAAAAACTGAACCGGAACCAAGGTTTTAAAAAAAAATAAAACTGAACCTGGATAAAACCCTCCATGCACTACATCAGGCGTGCCAGGCACCTCTCGCCCGATCTTTTTCAAATTTTATATGTAGCTTTCATGTAATGTCTAGATGGGAGCTTTCAAATTTTTCTGAATTCCATTGAAAAAGCATGGCTGGCAATGGCTGTCTTGGATTTAGCATATAAATTGTCAACAATTCCATTAGGCTTAGCACACCCTACAGGCCGCATCCCTCACCTGGTCTTCTTCAGATTTCTGAAATTTTCTGAAAGTTTTGTTGGACAACTCCTTGAGCAATACATATGAAGAGAGCCATTGATACTGGTCAGTTTGGCCAAACAAAAGGAAACCTGTATAATTACAGCAGTACTGATTACAACTTCTTGCCGAGTAATGGAAAGGTGTTTTCCTTGCAAACATTGGACAATGAATAATCTAATTATCCATCAGAGGCTAATGAATGTTTTTCCATCCTTTATTTACTCGGTATCATTCATACAAAATTGGTAAACCTTTGTTTTTTGTTTTCTGGAGTTAATTTTATCCGATTTACAATTAACTGAGTTCATTTCAACAGCTACTTTCATGACAAGTTTCTCTCTTTTCATGTCCAATGTTTGTTTGATATATGGTATATACCTTCCTTAACCCTTTGAGACTGTAATTATCCTGACGTTCAAATGTCACTGGGAATTCAGTTTCAACGTTTTTCAAAATGCGATGTCAAACGTTGGAAAGTACAAATAACAAGATATTTTTCACATTATTATTAACTGGTTGAGGGCTAGATTATTTTTGGTGGTCTGAATTTGTTATTCAAAACTTGTTTCACTACAAATTATTGGAGAGTGCCCACATGCACCCTCCAATAATTTGTAATAAAACAAATTTATATAAGCCAAATGTTTTTTGTGCTTGACTGAATATGAAATAAAAGCAAGGAAAGTGTCAACTGGCTTTTGCTCTGGTATCCTAATTTTTTGAAAGCCTGGGGTTGCGGTGGCTCAGTTGGTAGAGGTGCAGGCTGCAGGCCGAGAGGTCCTTGGTTCGAATCCCACCTGCGGCAACTGCGTTGTGTCCTTGGGCAAGACACTTCACCCCCATTGCCCACATGGGGGCTCGGTGACGTTGTGTACTAAGGCGTACTGCACGTTGATGGTGCACCTGTCTTCAACCAATGCTAACCCTGCTGGTGTAGAGTTGGTATGTTGGGGAGCTGACAGTTGCTTGGTGGTTCTCTCCGGGTACTCCAGCTTCCTTCACCAGTAAAACTGGCATGGTCATGGTTAGCCATTGTGAAGAAATATGTGACCTTAAACACCAATAAATAAATAAATAAATTTGAAAGCCCTTGATATTGGCTTCTAGCACTTAACCAGTTAAGAAGTCTTGACAGCAGGATCATGTTAGTATTTTAAGTTGCGATAACATTTGGCTCAACGGTTGTCACTGAGCACTATTCGGGAGAAAATAGGAATTAAGGTTAAAACTTTAAAAAATCGAAAAATGATAACAAAACAAATGACCACAAAGTATCAACGTCATAAGACGTACAAAAGTATCAAAGGGTTAAGGGAGGTCACATTTAACTGTTCAAATCAAGTCCCTGGGTTAATGTTTGGGCTTCCTATAGGAGCCTGAATTTTAGCGTTGTCCCATATGAGGAATAATCTTTGAAAATCTGCTTCTTGAAATACACTATAGTCAGAATCTTTATATATTTGGTCAAGTCTGAAAATAAGCAATCTGTCATTTGCAGATTGAGGTCCCCAGAGGGTAAATGTGCTGATGCCATCCAACACAGTGGGCTAGAATCTCCCAATTTACCTCTTTCTGTTTTGACCTGAGACCTATTTAGATTGAGGTTCACAGAGGGTGAATTTGGTAATGCTTCCACATTACCAAATTCACCCCTCTGGGGACCTCATTCTGCTGATGACGGTCTGCTTATTTCCAGACTTGTATTTGGTATTCAACATCCACATAAAAGCATGGTTAGGTGTCCACACTAGTAGGGAACATTGTCCTGTATACCACTATGTACATGTAATGTCACAGGTCCATATCAAGGACCCCCCGGAAAGTCTTTTAGTTTCAAAAAGTGGGTTTTTTTAGCTCACTGAAGGGAGCTAAACTTATCACTTGCCGTCCGTCATCGTCCGTCGTGAACTTTACATTATTGACTACATCTCACAAACTACTGGATCAAATTGAACCAAATTTGGTGTGCATGTTCCCTATCATATGACAATTCAAACTTGTACAAATAAACTTAACGCACCCACAGGGGGCACCACAAGGGGCATAACTCTGATAGTACCCATGAATTTCTTTCCAAAATTAAAAAAAATCATCTTCTTCAGATCCACCAGGCAGAATTCTTCCCCATTTGGTATACATTATCTCTAGGTGGGTCAGATTCAAGTTTGTTCAAATCGGCCAAATTTGTTCAAATTTGTTTGTTTAATATTTGGTATGCAACATTGTGGGGTGGATCTGATTCACGTTTGTTCAAATCGGCCCCCCAGGATTCATATTTGGGCTCACTACAGAAGTTCGAATTCGAACTAAATGCATTTCAGGCAAATTTCTTAAAAAATCTTCTCCACATCCAGCAGGCAGAATCTTTTGATATTTGGTATGCAACATTGTGGGGTGGATCTGATTCAAGTTTGTTCAAATCGGCCCCCTGGGTTCATATTTGGGCTCAGTATAGGAGCCCAAATTTGAACTTAGTGCATTTCAGGCAAATTTCTTTAAAAATCTTCTTCTCAAGATCCAGCAGGCAGAATCTTTTGATATTGGGTATGCAGCATGCTTACGGGGGTGAGATTCAAATTTGTTCTGGAAAAGTCCCTGGGTTCATATTTGGGCTCACTGTGGTAGCCCGAATTATAATTTTGTTCAAAATGAGGAATTTTCTTTAAAAATCTTCTTCTTCAGATCCAGCAGTAAGAATGTTTTGATATTTGGTATGCAGCATCCTTGGGGGGTGAGATTCAAGTTTGTTCAAGCCATGTTCCTAGGTCCATATTTGGGCTCACTGTGGGAGCCCGAATGATAACTTAGTTTAAAATGAGGAATTTTCTTCCTCATTTTTCTGTTCTGGGTAGGAAAATCAGTTTGTAGCAGGTAATGAGTTAATAATTGAAACTTGATTTATTTCAGATGATGATAAATTTGGCCAGAAACTTATGGAGTGGATGGGATGGTAGAAGGTGAAAGGAGTCGGGACTTGGGACATTGAATGAAGATGGGATGACTGATATCATTTGAATGTAGAAGAAAGTGATAGTCAAGGTGTTTGTATATTCTGTACATCATTTTTAGCTTAACTTGACAGAGTCAGGATAAGCTATTGCCATCACGCGTGCGGAAGTCTGTTAGTCTGTGAGTCTGTTCACATTTTCCTTTAGCATGGGCTACACCCCAGAGTTCTTGTCTGATCGTCACAAAATTTCATATGCAGGTTGGGGGTCATGTCTAGATGAGAACGTCCCCTTTTGGTAGAAATCGGGCAACCGGTATGGCTGCCCGAGTCCAAAACCCGAAAACCATCAGCACAGTCTATAGGTCGTATTTATGAAGGGATTTCACTGTAACTTGGTAGGATGCCTCTGTATAATGCCTAGATGAGAACATCCCCTTTTGGGCATGATCTATCAACCGTGATGGCTGCCCAAGGCCGAAACCCAAAAACTTTTAGCACAGTCTGCAGGTCATGTTTAATATGGAGGGATTTCATTGTAACTTGGTAGGATGACTCCTTATGATCTCTAGATGAGAATTTCCCCCATTTTGGCGTGATCTGCCAACCATGACGACTGCCCGAGCCCAAAACCCGAAAACCTTTAGCACAGTCTACAGGTTATATTTATTGGGGAATTTCATTGCAACTTGGTGGGTAGACTTCATACAATGTCTAGATGAGAAAGTCACCTTTTGGTCCTGATTGGGCAACTGTAACGACTACAGGGGCCCGAAGCCCAAAAACCTTTAGCACAGTCTACAGGTCATATTTATGAAGGGATTTCATTGTAACTTGATAGGATGACTCAAAATAATGTCTAGATGAGAACGACCCATTTTGATCGCGATCATTCAGCCCTGATGGGTGCCCGAGCCCAAAAACCTTTAGCATAGTCTATAGGTCATATTTATGGAAGGATTTCATTGTAACTTGTTAGGTTGACTCCATATAATGCCTAGATGATGACATCCCCTTTTGGTCATGATTGGTCGACTGTTATGGCTGCAGGTTCCTGAAGCCCGAAAATCTTGAGCACAGTCTACAGGTCATATTTATGAAGGGATTTCATTGTAACTTCGTAGGATCACTCCAGATGATGCCCAGATGAGAACATCCCCTTTTGGTTGCGATCATTCATCCTTGATGGCTGCCCGAGCCCAAAACCCCAAAACCTTTAGCATAGTCTATAGGTCATATTTATGGAAGGATTCCATTGTAACCTGTGAGTTTGACTCCATATAATGCCTGGATGATGACATCCCCTTTTGGTTGTGATTGGTCAACTGTGACGGCTTCAGGGGCCTGAAGCCCGAAAACCTTTAGCACAGTCTACAGGTCATATTTATGAAGTAATTTCTTGTAACTTCGTAGGATCACTCCAGATGATGCCCAGATGAGAATGTCCCCTTTTGGTTGTGATCATTCAACCATGATGGCTGCCCGAGCCCAAAAACCTTTAGCACAGTCTACAGGTCATATTTATGAAGGGATTTCATTGTAACCTGTTAGGTTGACTCCATATAAAGCCTAGATGATGACCTCCCCTTTTGGTCGTGATTGGTCAACTGTGATTGCTACAGGTGCCCAAAGCCTGAAAACCTTGAGCACAGTCTACAGGTCATATTTATGGAAGGATTCCATTGTAACCTGTGAGTTTGACTCCATATAATGCCTGGATGATGACATCCCCTTTTGGTTGTGATTGGTCAACTGTGACGGCTTCAGGGGCCTGAAGCCCGAAAACCTTTAGCACAGTCTACAGGTCATATTTATGAAGTAATTTCTTGTAACTTCGTAGGATCACTCCAGATGATGCCCAGATGAGAATGTCCCCTTTTGGTTGTGATCATTCAACCATGATGGCTGCCCGAGCCCAAAAACCTTTAGCACAGTCTACAGGTCATATTTATGAAGGGATTTCATTGTAACCTGTTAGGTTGACTCCATATAATGCCTAGATGATGACCTCCCCTTTTGGTCGTGATTGGTCAACTGTGATTGCTACAGGTGCCCAAAGCCCGAAAATCTTGAGCACAGTCTACAGGTCATATTTATAAAGGGATTTCAGTGTAACTTCGTAGGATCACTCCAGATGATGCCCAGATGAGATTGTCCCCTTTGGTTGCGATCATTCAATCTTGATGGCTGCCTGAGCCCAAAGCCCCAAAACCTTTAGCACAGTCTACATGTCATATTTATGAAGGGATTTCATTGTAACTTGGTAGGTTGACTTCATATAATGTCTAGATGAGAATGTCCTCTTTTGGACATGATTGGGCATTTGTGATGGCTGCAGGGGCCCGAAGCCCGAAAACCTTTAGAACAGTCTACAGGTCATAATTATGAAGGGATTTCATTGTGACTTGGTAGGATGACTCCAAATAATGTCTAGATGAGAACATCCCCTTTTGGTCGCGATCATTCAGCCTTTATGGCTGCCCGAGCCCAAAGACCTTTAGCATATGCTACAGGTTGTATTTTTGGAAGGATTTCATTGTATCTTGTTAGGTTGACTCCATATGATGCCTAGATGATGACATCCACTTTTGGTCATGATTGGTCAACTGTGATGGCTACAGGTGCCCGAAGCCCGAAAATCTTGAGCACAGTCTACAGGTCATATTTATGAAGGGATCTTGATCAATGTAACTTGATAGGATGACTCGCTTTGGAATAATTTCACTGTAACTTGGTAACTTTCGTTGATATACGTTAACTGTGAGGGCCACATGCATTAACTGTGAGGTCATATTAACCCACCCCTCAGCTCTTTATTACAGTGTACACCTCATATTATTTTTATCAAAAACATAGCATACAGGGAACAGAAATGAACATATTCCCAATTATCACAATTCTTGTCTTATTTCATAATCCTTTCATAAACATTGAACATTATCCTTTTCATCAAACACAAGACACAAGTTAAGCTACAGTGTAATTGACACTTTCATTAGCTTTCCAACTTTAGTTGTGTGAGCTTATGGCATGGCTCGATCGGTTGGCTTCAGCGTACGTGTCCAATAATGTTAAAGCTTCTGTTTTGGTCTCTCACTCGCCCTATTTCCATATCCTAGCTTTTATAATGCTACTATATGATGATAATTATCATTTTACCATGATTTAACCCCTCATACCCTACATTGTAGACATTTTTCTTAACATTTTTAGTTGCGTTTAGTTTTCTGTTTAGCTCAGAATTTCATGTTTAACTTAGTGTTTAGGTCAGCTGCTGTGCTCCTTCTCTTCCCATGGCTCTTATATTCATCATACATATTTCTCAGTATCATTGTTCCATGATTAACCCCTCATACCCTGCATTTTAAACATTTTTCTTGACATATTTAGTTGCGTTTAGTTTTCTGTTTAGTTCGGAATTTCATGTTTAACTTAATGTTTAGGTCAGCTGCTGTGCTCCTTCTCTTCCCATGGCACTTATATTCATTATACATATTCCTCAGTATCATTGTTCCATGATTAACCCCTCATACCCTGCATTTTAAACATTTTTCTTGACATTTTTAGTTGCGTTTAGTTTTCTGTTTAGCTCAGAATTTCATGTTTAACTTAGTGTTTAGGTCAGCTGCTGTGCTCCTTCTCTTCCCATGGCATTTATATTCATCATACATGTTCCTCAGTATCATTGTTCCATGATTAACCCCTCATACCCTGAATTTTAAATATTTTTCTTGACATTTTTAGTTGCATTTAGTTTTCTGTTTAGCTCAGAATTTTATGTTGAACTTAGTGTTTAGGTCAGCTGTTGTGCTCCTTCTCTTCCCATGGCACTTATATTCATCATACATGTTCTTCAGTATCATTGTTCCATGATTAACCCCCCATACCCTGAATTTTAAACATTTTTCTTGACATTTTTATTTGCGTTTAGTTTTCTGTTTGGCTTAGAAATTCATGTTTAACTTAGTATTTATGACAGTTTCTGTGTTTTACTTTTAAGAGGTTGTGAATAGGTAAGCTTTGTCGCTTGTTATGCAGTGCTTACAATAAGAAAAATTTTCGAGGCCTAAAAAAAGGACTCAAGTTTTGAAGGTCGAGGCCTACTCGTGGCTGATAAAAAAGGCCCCGAGTTTTGAAGGTCGTGGCCTACTTGGGACTGTTTTATAATTGACCTGGTAAAACTGAAGACTACCATGCTAAGTTAGGAATGCTATGCTAATAATATTATATACAAGCATACTCTGGCTGACATGTTCTTTTGAAGATCTAATGATTAGATCTTCAAAGGAACCTGTCAGCCAGAGTATGATTTGTAGTAATCTCTGCGTAATGTCCAGAAAACAGTCGGAAATACTGTACATGTATTGACTGTGATTTAAATAAGACTGAGAGTGGCAAACCTTTTCTCAAATTTATTTTCAGTATCTGATACTTGTAAATGTTGAAGGTAGGTGCACACTGTGACACTATACTCATTTAACCAATGAATATTTATTGGAAGCTTTCAACAATAAACAATTTAACATAAATTAAAATTTTTTGGGAACTTTGTAAAAATAAACTTTTTTGAAAATAAAACTAGTAATGAGTTCTGATCCCTGAACTTTAGCGTATAGCAACTAAACATTACTTTGGCACATAAGTCTTGAAGTGAGAATAAAAAATACTTGAGTCATTATCACTTATTATAGTCACCTGAGTTTGGAAAGAAGCAAAAAATAATCATTGACACTGAGATCATCAGATCATGAGTTCACCTGTCTCGTAATCTGGTTTTCTCAGTGTCAATCATCATCAAGGTGAAGCATTAGTCAGAATCTTCCGACAGACTTAGTTCGGAGTCACTGCCAATTTGAATTTCACTATCTTCTTCATCAGACTGAGAGTCTTCTGACCCTGAAGCATAGCTTAACCCTTAAGTCCTCAGATTAATTTTAAAGTATTTATGGCCTTGTTCTGCTTTCATAGTTATTGATGACTTGGCAGTGGTTCTACATCACTGCTGGCTGCCTATACAGGCAGCCAGCAGTGATGTAGAACCACTGCCAGGGAAAATTCAGTCTACACACAAGAGTAATAAAAAAGATTACATAAGGGAGCACCTGCTTCAATGCAATATAAAAGTGGCGGTTTGGGGCTATATGGGGGGCTTAAGGGTTAATTTACTACTGTCATCATGAGGTGGAATCTTATGTTGTAGTTCTTCATCTAGTATGAACTGTCTTCTGGTTCTCGTCTTTTTGGGTATGATCCCAGCAGACTCTTCATCAAAGTCTACCTCTCCCCCCTTCCGTTTTCGGCGTTTTGTAGTAGACAAATATTTCTCAACTGCAGAGTTCAAAATTTCGGACAGTTCTTCTTGGCTCCACACGTGATTATTCACAGCTATTATCATTTGGTTCTGTAGTACTTTATGGCCCATAGCAAGCCTCTTATCAGTCAAAATGTTCAAAAGAATAGAAAAACCTCTTTCTGTGGTGCTATTGGAGACTGGAATACTCAGGCAAATTTTTGCTAGCATACACAAATTACTAAACTCCTTTTTCCTGTCAGTAAGAATATTCCTCCAGAACTCAAGGGGTTCCACTCCCACCTATTTTGAATTTTTCAGTCTCTTCAATTCAGTCCACTCTATTAAAGTGCTTTTAGCATTAAAGTTCTGGTGTTCTAAGGTCTCCTTAAAATGCTCTGACAACCAATTGATTGCATCAGTGCCAAACTTTTTGTCTGATGAAATCCAGTCCCTACTATCCATGAACGTTTCCATGTGTGTAAAAATATCTTCATTGAATGAGCTGAATCGTGCAGTTATTCTGGAGATCAATGAAGAAATAATTTCAGATTTTATAGACTCGGCAGGGTTTGTTTTACAGTCTGTAATGTGATCCAGGTTGATGGTTATATATTCTCTATTGTGTGCTTTTCGAAGTCGATTGCCTCTCCTGTGTATATCACCTGTTATCGAAAATTCAGTGGAAGAAAAGTCATTTGTCTCCAGTTTATAACAGTCAGCAGAAGAATGAATATCTGGTGTATCACCAAACTCAGACAACTTATTGGTAGCAGTATTCAAGGTATCGACGACAGTCCAAGCTAACACATGTTCTTTCTCAAAAGCCAGAGAAATTGCTGCAGACGCCTGAATAAGGTCTTTGTAAACAACTGTTTTTAACTTCTTAATGAAGCCTTGAACTTCCCCTTGTAGTCCAGCCCCTTTTATTCTTTTCATCTCCAAACCCTCACACAGACTTTGAGTCAGGGGTATCCATCCATGCAAAAGTGTCCTTAGTCCTCGGAGACGGTGACTAATAAATCTTGTCCCGTATGTTCTAGGAAATGTATAAGAATCAATGTCTAATGAGTGACAAGCATTGTTGTACATTCTGCAGAGTTTTCCCGACATCTTGTGCAGCTTATATATCTGTACCATGAAATCGTCTACAGCCTTGATTTGGTTATTAGCAAGCAGTACATCCTTCAAAGCCAATTCTGCCCTATGGTTCACACAGTGAATTGGTAATATCCATGACCTCTCATTTTTCAATCTGGTGAGAAGACCGGTGTGTATGCCAGTATTTACACTTGCTCCGTCTGATGTAGCAGAGACCATACATTTCAGGTAATCCGTATTGGAGAGTCCCAGGTCATGAAACGATTTATCAAGACAAGATTTCAGCCCTTCTGCGTCTGCCCCACTGTGGTCCTTAACATCTTCAAGTCCAACACAATAATATATGGGCAAGCCATCTTTTACTGTTCTCACAAACACCAGTTCTTTCTCAGAACCTGTCTTTTTGGGCTCGCTTCCATCTGTCAGAATGCCGAAAGTCCCCTCTGTACACAATAATAAAGCTATTCTCTCTCGAATAGCATCAGCTATGTATGAACTAAACTTCCTTGCATTTCTTCCGTCCTCAATATTCTTGCCTTCAACTAACTTTGCACCTGAATCCTTTATACACTTGACAAGAACATGATACTTTTTGAAAGGCATTCTTTCATTAATTAATCTGTATGCTGCCTTAAAGAGTACTAAATAACATTCTTTTGTGTATGTGTCAAAACATTTGTTTATTTTGGTTTGGGTTGAGGGCCCAGCTTGACAGTCAGCTGACTGTTCTGATGGATCAATTTTCTCAGCTGCAATGGCACGTTTGTGTATATCTGACTCGAAGTGTCTCAGCAGATGATGTTTACTTATACTCCCTGTTATCCCATCTATAAATTTCATAGCCGACTCCTTTGCCTTTCCAGTTGGCAATGCCCTTTTAACAAACTCGGCATGTGTTTTTCGTAATTTGCACGTAACTCGTTCTAAAAACACTTTCCCGTCGCTTTCTCTGGTAGATACTTCGAACTGGTCCGAAAAAGTGAACCGCTTGAACGTTGAGAACATAATTGTTTTTGAACAGTCGAAAGACATGTTTTTAATTTCTAACTTTCACTTTTGTTATAAAATAATTTCCGCCTCTGACGATGCTCATGGAAAACCGGGAACGGGACAATCTGCCCCAGAGACAACCCGCCCCAACCAGGTGGGACAACCCGCCCCGGGACAACCCGCCCCAATTTTTCTTGACTATGATATTGGACTAGGATTGAATTATGAGTACTAATAACCTGTCATTTTACTTAATTATGATTGTATTATAGGTAATAACACGTGAATAATTCAGAATGAATTATTTACCTGTTATTACTTATAATAGTAAATACGTCATTTGAATTATGATTGTATTGTAAGTAATAATACGTGAATAATTCAGAATGAATTTTTCACCTGTTATTACTTATGATACAATCATAATAATAAATACGCGTCGGGATAGGCCTGGCCCAAAAATAGGCCTGGGGCGGGTTGTCCCTGATCCTGGATAACCGACTGGGTCATAGCCGGTGCACATTAAAATGATGAAGAGAACTTTTTGATGGTCCAGTGTTTGGAGTTCCCAAAGTTTTGTTCATGATTCTCAGAGGAAATTTATTGGTATGATATCGGGACAGCTCGCACCCAGTCCATCATGTCAACTCGTACCACCCACTCAGGCCGTACCCAAAATTAATGCACACCTCCAAACGCCGATAGTTTTTTAGCACTGCCGGTAGCGGAAATTACGTCATAACTCATTAGTACACTACTCTGCAAGCGACGATTACATGAATCGCTCAGGTCCGAGTTGAGAGAAAAGATTTAAACCTGTCCGATATTACGCCGACTGAGTTAGCAATAATTAAATCCAGTGAGGCATTTCAAGAGAAAATGATTAGCTCATGTCGCGTAATCTCGGAGATAATTGTGTAAAGGATTAGTGGTAATTAACTTCTGTACATCAACTCCACCTCAAGAAAACAAAGCAGTCTTACAGACACGTGCACATTTTATTCTGACAATTTTTGTTGACAATGTCACCTCGAAAATAACATTAATGAGCAATACATTACACTGACAATTCTTCTTGAATTTTTCAATCACCTCACGCTGAATTAACATACAGTTTTAAAATGTTGAGAACAAAATACGTCATCATAATATTATACGTCAAGTTAATGTCATAGCGAACTCAGTCTCAATTATTTCTATTCAAACTTCGTTGTGACGGTGTTGTTCATTTTAAATAGTTTAGGCTACATGTTGACCTTCAGTTCTCATTTTTCTGCGTGCGTGCATTGCAAAACAGTGGTTAGACTCGGCTTCTGATTTTCGCTTTTTTTCCCCGTATTGAATCTTCTAATTATCGATGATATCACCATCACGTTGAATGTCAAAACAAACACAGGTACTCAGCACAAGCTTAGAAATTGAAAAAATGGATATCTGATAGTATTTTTGGATCGATGCTGTCGTGCCCTTATTAAATATGGGTTATGGAAGCACGGCAGCATCGAGCGCATAGTGATAACAAATTTATCCAACTGTCCCGTTACAGCCCATTGCCTTCATTTCTCAGTTTAAATTAGGTTAAATGGGCGTAATAAGAGCCTCCATTGTAAGTATGTACAAGAAAATGAACCAGTTCAATGTTGATACACAGAGCTCAGTGAACTCTTGGCATGCTTAAATTTCCTGTGGATTAGGCCTACTACTGGAACAATTTGCACCTTTTGATTTTTGGATCATAAAACAGAATTCGTCATCTCGTCCTCAGTTTTCCGAAAATTACAGAACTTATCCAGTAAATTAGCCCAGACTTGATTTACTGTATTTATCAACTCGGTTTGTGTGTGTGTGTGTGTGTGTGTGTGTGTGGGGGGGGGGGGGGGGGGGGTAGGGATACATCACCCAGGGCCTACCTAGGAACTTAGTAATGAGTACAGTACCATTAAATCTGTTGGATCATTTTGGCAGGGCCATGAAGACCGTACGTTCTTCGAAACTCGCCACATGTCCTGTTGGATGGATGACAGGCTCTGCACCGGGCGTGCAGTTGAAACCAAGTTCCATTTAAAATAACCGTTCCAAGAGAAACCTTAGAAGAGTACATACACACACCATGATTTAAATAAATGCACTTCATTATCGGGAAACCTTGGAAGCAAAGAGTGCTGATCTACAGATGTAGACATTTATTTACTGCACCAAAGAGATTGCGGCGTAGGGGTGGGCATACTGAAACTTACTCCACAGGCTTATTGGAGAGGGCGGCAATATTTTTTTTAAATAATTTAAAAAAAAAAATTTCGTGAGGGCATTTCAGTGGTGTAGCCAGGGGGGGGGGGGGGGGGGGCTGATGGGCACATACCCCTCCCCATTTCAGTTGTGCCCCCTCCCCGGTGATGTGGCCTAATTATTGATGCCTTCCACAACTCATAAATTATGGACACAAGCAGATTCAGTCAAGGAAATTGAGGGTTTTTTTTTTTCTCGAATTTCTCATTTGTTTCAGGGGCACACCTCTTGTGTTCGCCCCCATCTCGCCGCTACATGAATTGGGTAAAAGGCTCAAACACATTATTCTTGCCGATGGGCTCCCCTTCCCTCACCACGCTCGCGCAAAATCCTTAGACTCAAAATGATAAGCGTTCGTATAAAGATGCAATGGAATTTCAATATTCAAATGCGTCATGAATTCAGAAAATGGTAAGGCAGCTATTGAATGTGATGAGAATAAAATGTCACTATGAGTACACTGAACTGAAGGAATGCAGAGTGTCGGGAAACAATACACAAGTCGGGAATGGATTAATTGACGCCATTCTCAAAATATTGAATTCAATTGCATGAATACTTAATTACTTTTCGGGGTGCATTGTGAGATCAGAGCATTGTTTCTGTAAACAATAACTTCAGAAGGCCTGCACAATAAAAGGAAGCTCATTGATTTGTATGCCCGTCACTTAATCCAATTTCGGTGAGTATCTAATTGCCACCAGTTTAATTACAAAACAAACTACTGTAATTAAGCACCTGTGAACACACGAAAGGGGGACGGTTACTGCTAGTCTAAGAGTGCATTTTCCATTGTTTTTTTTCTTCTTTTTATCTGAACTACCCACTATTTGAATGGCAGAACTACCCACTATTTGAATGGCAAAAGGCGATTTTTTGCATTTAAATGATTTGACATTTTTTAAAATGTTGCACCCACAGAATTTGAAATATTTTGTAATGCACAATATACCGGGGCACCGAAGCCTTTATTAAGTGGTAAATGACATCCGATGTAGCTAAGCGTATTACGGCATCAAGTCATTCAAGAAATCACTGAGGCGATGAATAGAAAGTATTTTTTTTATTAAATTGGAAACTTCAGGGCATTCAGTCGCCAGAATTTTGGGGAATGGCGCAATAGAGTGCGGAGAAGTGAAATGGGGTATTGAGAGTTGGTGGGAGGGTCAATTGATGCATAACTATGTTCATGTCGTTTTTCTGTCCATAACTTCTATGCCGGCATTTTTGGAGGGGGGGGGGGGGGTAGGAAACAACGGCTGCGAAGTAGAAAACATTATGTAAAACTAACCAGTAGCAATTTACAGACCTTCCTCTGTCTGTAACTTGTCCTGTACAGTTCAAAAAGGTCTGTCTGTAACTTGTCCTGTACAGTTCAAAAGACATCCGATTGAAAAGTGGATTTTGCCATATATATTAATTATTACTGCCAAACATTCTTTGTAGACTTGTGTGAAAGTCGAATAGATTTTAAGGTGGATTTACTCATCCCGCTGCAGGCGCTGGCTGCAATGGAAAAATCAGTGAATCACTGTGTGATCGAAATCGGCTGTGACATTGGCAGATTTCCTGAAAACCTCTGTGGTCAGAATTCAGTTGCGTTTGAAACCTTTATCCCTTTATGGCCAGTGTATTGAACGAAAATGAAATGGACTCGTTGGTACGATCGTTTTCATGCAGATAACGCGTGCGGTAATTTTTATTTTTTCTAAAATTGAATGCACATCTCTTCGTCACAATGAGACATCACCAGTTTGAATCAACACACGTTTAAATAGGCTTATATATTCGCCAAACCCCATTTCAACTCACGTTTTTGCAGTAGCGCAATTTGTAGCCAGTTAATTATATTACCAAGAAGGAAATAATCCTTTTCACACTGAATCACCGTTGCAACTGTGATTTACCAAGAAGGAGATAATCTTTTCCACATCTAAACACCGTTTGCACACGGTGTTTAATTTGGTAAAATTACACCGTTTGACATGGTATTGGCCGGTGATTTTCAGAAAATCGCCCACCGTGTCGGGTGTTTGAGACAGGATACACTTGGCATGTACTGTATATGATAAGAAACATGGACTGTTGCATGGGGCGAAATGTAAAGATCCGGATGAGTGAGAACGTTTTTTTTTTATTTCGAACTGCCACGTGTATATTATCACTGTATGTGAGCGAATATCAGTTCAAAACGTTTATTTCTTTCATTTTGTTGTGTTGAATAAGTATAAATAAATGAGTCTTTGAATCTTCGTTCTGCTCTTTTTAATTAAACCGGCAGTACTCCTTGATTGAAAGCTTTTCCCAAGAATGAAAATTATCAATTTACCCCAAACAGCATGTAGTGGTCGGTCGATTGAGACTGAGAAAGAATGGCGACTATTGTTTGGAAACTGGCATTCAGTGGCATAATTGGCACAAAATGGATTTGTTGGGGGGGGGGGGGGGGGGGGGGGGGCATTGAGGAATCTTTGCACGGCGAAGAGTGATGGCCACTGCAAAACACGTTACGTGGGAAATTTATGCACTTAGGCCTAGCTTAATGCAGGTGGGGGGGGGGGGGGGGAAGGGGAGTGGGCTGGATTGACAGTCATTGAACACTAAATAGGCATATTTATAGGGCGGCGGAGGTAAGGGTGGAACATTATCATGTCATATTTCGAAGGCCTCTGAGCCACTAACGTTGATTTTATTTTCTCGGTTATTGTTTCTCAGCCTATCCAATTCAATTTTTTTTAAAAATGCAATCTTCGAACAGAATAGATTACGCTCTCTGCGAAAAACGCCTATAGAAATATATAAATTTATATTAAATAAGGTTGTGCTTATTTAATATTAATTTATATGTATACATGTAATCTTTTTTTCACAATTATGGGGAAATCGAGTGTTTATTTTGAAATTGTTGTTTAAATGGGTAATAATAATTTGTGAAGCGTTTCGCAACGAGTTAAAAATGGTCGGCGTAACTTGATTTAGTTTTAATATTTTCATAATTTCTTTTTTCAACTTGTGAGAAAAGTTGTTCAAATCTAATGTCAATAATAATTGTGAAGCTTAATCTTTTTCACAGTACGGTCCGAGAAACCAATCAAGTCGATAATCCATTTGTCTCGTACTGTCCGAGTTTTTAATCAAATGTCGGACACAGATCACAGACATACTCTCCGACAATCGTCGGCAATTTGTGAGCGATCTTGAGACACAGTTCCTCGGACCTGGGAGACTCATGTAATCGTCGCTTGCAGCGTAGTGTATAAACAAGAGTGAAACAAGAAAATGTGAAAATATGTCTTTCAACTCATCGAAGACAATCTTGTTTTGACATGTAAACGACCCACTTTTTAGGATGGGATTCGAGTATTCACGAACGAAAACGAAGGTAAAGTGTTTTTGGAATGGGTGGCTATTATTAATATAAATAAAGTGCAAAACTCTTCGAAATAACTCAAATGTTTTGAAATTGGACATTGAAATTGTCGCGGCCGATTAAAAGGCCCCGAGAATACTGGTCTCGGGGCCGATCTCGTGGCCGGGGCCAATCGGCCGCGACTTATAGCAAGCACTGGTTATGAGCCTGTTTGATACAGTTCTTGTTAGCTCACCAACTTTAGTTGTGTGAGCTTATGGCTTGGTTCGATCGGTCGGCGTCAGCGTACAGGTCCAATAATGTTAAAGTTTCTGTTCAGGTCACTTATTCGCCCTATTTCCATATCATGGCTTTTATAATGCTGTTATATGATGATTATTATCATTTTACCATGATTTAACCCCTCATACCCTACATTTTAGACATTTTTCTTGACATTTTTAGTTGCGTTTAGTTTTCTGTTTAGCTCGGAATTTCATGTTTAACTTAGTGTTTAGGTCAGCTGCTGTGCTCCTTCTCTTCCCATGGCACTTATATTCATCATACATGTTCCTCAGTATTATGGTTCCATGATTAACCCCTCAAACCTGAATTTTAAACATTTTTCTTGACATTTTTATTTGCATTTAGTTTTCTGTTTAGGCCAAGAAAAAAAAGTGTTGTGGTTGGGGTTTCCCGACCGACCCTAATTTTACCTTGCGACCCTAAACATTTTTTGAACCCAAAACCTCAAAAACTTAATCACTGTACGTATTTCCATTCCAATCGGTACACATGTCTTCATCATTCATACATTAGTATGAAAATGAAAGTAAGTTTTGAAAGCCCTTACCGAGAGAGGTGAGCAATAAACTGTTCGTATGCATCACGTTCTCGCCTAGGATATTTTTTAATGATGAGCTCCTCATTGCTTGTCTTCAAATGATTTGGTAATACATGCAAAATGCAGTTTAACCCTTTACCTAAAGTAACGGCCAAAACCGGCCAGCGCTATTCTCAAAAATCGACAATTAATTTTCATTATTTTTTTCATTTTTTGTCTCAAAAACATAGGTTATGACCCCTCGTTGGAACGAGCTCGTCGAGCTCGTTCCAACGAGGGGTCATAACCTATGTTTTTGAGACAAAAAATGAAAAAAATTAGTTCTTCAAGAATTTTTTTTTGCAAGTGTCGTCTGCTTTTCATGTTAGGTAAAGGGTTAAAGGATTTTTAGCTCAACTTTGGCGAAGCCAAATTTGAGTTTATGCCATGGCCAGTTGTCCATCGTCCGTCAATACGGCTCGGGCTAGAGGCCGTATTTATGAACCGATCTTTACAAAACTTCTTGGGTACCTTTGTTATGAATGTGGGATGAGAACGAGTGTTTTTGAGTCCGATCCAAAATTCAAGTTGGCCGCCAGCCGCCATTTTGTACCGACCATGCAGAAATCTGTTTTTTGTACAGCACTTCCATATGAAAGCGCTGATTTGAATAATTTTTTGTATGAATGTTTAGTACCATGGGATACATCACATATAATATGGGTTTTTTTCTTGTACATAAATTATGCAAATTAGACTAACTTTGATGTACTTAGTGTTACTTTCAGCACTGTAAGTGCAAATGCCAATACGGCTCGGGCTAGAGGCTGTATTTATAAACCGATCTTTACGAAACTTCTTGGGTACCTTTGGTATCACAGTGGGACGAGAACGAGTGTTTTTGGGTGTGGTCCGAAATTCAAGATGGCCACCAGCAGCCATTTTGTACCAAACTTAGTGCAATCAGTCTTTTGTACAGAACTTCTGTATGAAAGTTCTAATTTGAATACATTTTTGTAGGAATGTTTAGTAAAATGGAATACATCACATACAGTACGGGTTTTTTTCTCGTGCAGAAATTATGCAAATTAGATGAATTTTGATTTATTTAGTGCTACTAATACACTGTAAGTGCACATGTCAATACGGCTTGGGCTAGAGGCTGTATTTATCAACCGATCTTCACAAAACTTCTTGGGTAACTAGATTGTTATCACCTTGGGACGAGAACGAGTGTTTCTGAGTGCGGTCCAGAATTCAAGATGGCTGCCAGTGGCCATTTTGTACCGAAATTAGGTCCAATCAGTTTTTTGTCACAACTTCTGTACAGCTCGTATTTATGAACTGATCTTCACGAAACTTCTTGGGTACCTTTGTTTTCACCTTGGGACAGGAATGAGTGTGAGTGTGTTTTGGGGTGTCTTTGTTATCACTGTGCTATGAGAACAAATATTTTGGGGTTCAGTCAGACCCACTCTGGGACTCAAAAGATCTCTTTTCTATTTAGCATCTGACTGTCACCCACCTTTACAATACTTTACCTACACATTTGTTACAGGCTGCGGGTGGAGTAACTAGTGCAAACACTCACAAACGTGATTCAAACTTCTGTATGTGCACTTGATATATATTACGGGAAGGTATCAGAACGGAATCATCTCCAAGAACTATTGAATCACACTTAAGGATATGCTTCTGCACCACAGAGTGTCTACTAAATATCAATGGGTGTTTGAAGCTTGCAAATATGTCAGGGAAGCACGGACAGAGCATGGAATTGTTTCACTTTGAATTTCACATGCTTCAAAAACTCGAACAAAAACTTAAAATAATATGCAATTAATCATTATTAAAAACAATCCTGTTCATATTTTGAAGTCAAAGGAAGAGATGAGATAATTGTTCTTTAGTAAAAAAACGTGATTCAAACATTTGAATTTTGACATAATTCACTGAAATACAAAATCAAGCAATGTGATTGCCATGAAACAAAAAATCTAATAGGTTTTGTGTTGTTTCGCCCCAACTCCCATACATATCCCTTTTTTTCAGCCTTGGCCATTTTGCCCCAAATTAGAGTGAAATGATTCTGAGCGAAACAAACTGGGGTGAACAGGGATTGTGACGAGATGACTCAGGGGGCAAACGAAACATCGGGCGAAAAGACCTAGTACCGCAAATTCCGGTTTAAAAACGAGTGCACCTAAAATGCCATGGATACCAGTCCTTCCCAGGAAGAAAATCCCACGGGAGTAATAAAATGCCCTCGTAAGAATGGAGACGGGGGGATTATGCACTCGTGAATCTAGCCGCTAACTAGTAAGTCCTGTAAAATCGTTTTTTGATGGGAAAATGAGGCAGATGCCAGCATCTGCGCGCGAGTGCCAAAGGCACTCGCCCTTTTCGGGGGGTCCGGGAAAATTTTTTAAATCTACCATCAAGTGAAGCCTTCTGGTGAGTTTTAGGGGTTCAATCTACTTTCAATTTTGGGTGGGCAAAAAGACTTTTTTTAACAGCATGTTACAATTTTCCAGTGAAAATTTTAACATGCAGGTAGAAAAAATCTTTTTTTTCCCACCCAGATTAATAGTAGATTGACATCCTAAAACCCACCTGTTTGGAGGACTTAGGTTATTTGGAATTATTTGGAAAAATATTATAAAAAATATTAAATAAGCCACCACTTTCTTTCGATGGCAAGAAAATGCTTCCGCCAAGCTTTACGGTGGTTGCATTTTTGACGTTATTGCCGAATTCCAGGGACTGAATATTCCCCACTGAAATGGTACATGTTGGTATTACAAATGTTGATGATAGCGAAGATATAACTGAAGTCTGACTTGAGTGATCCTTCTCCCCTATCATGCCAAATCGCACCAGTATGCATTAGCTCGTCCCCTTATAGTGGCTGTTCTCGAGTCGACCTACTGGGTTGTGATATTAACATCAGGCAACTTTCTACAGTAAGTCTTCAATTATCTATCTATAAGTACAAATAATTTGGGTGGGACAAAACGTCCCAAACGAATCGTCTTGGTGCGATTTTCAATTGGGGAGCGATGTGTTCAGGACGAACTGTGTTTGAGACGAAACGATCCGGACGCTGTAATGCGTCGCGTGATTTTTTTCCGTCAAAGATTTTTTTCTGGATGGTTCGCACTTCCGCCGAATCGTTTCGTACTCCAATGAGTTTATAGCTGCCCAATCAAAATGCATTTTACATTAAGTGACAGCAATACACGGTGTGTTTGATTATCATGATTCCAGTCTTTCGCTAAATGTCCGATAATTTGACCGTAAATAGTAATCGTGTCGCTTGAAACCTTTCTCCTTCTTTCTTGATAATAATATATGTCCGGTCAAAGCACAAGCGCGTTTTTTTGCACCCTGGAAATGGGAATGTCGGGCGCGAATGGGCGCGAGTGCAATAGCGACCATCTCATGGGAAGGACTGGGATACGCTAAACTAAATAAAAAGCTTGTTTGCCCTCGTTTTTAGCTCACCTGAGCGAAGCTCAAGGGGAGCTTTACTAATCACTTTCTGTCCGTCGTCCGTCCGGCGTTAACTTTACATTATCGACTTCTCCTCCTAAACCACTAGCCCAATTTTATTCAAATGTTGGCTAAATGTTTATTACCTAATGCCAATTCAGATTTGTTCAAATGAAGTTGCCCCTCCTCCTGGGTGGTGCCACGCCCCCAAGGGGCACCAAAATCTTTGTAAATCTTCTTCTCATGAACCAGCAGTAGCAGAGACTTGATATTTGGTGTGCAGCTTCCTTCTGAGGTGTAGACTCAGATTTGTTCAAGAGAAGTTTGTGGGGCTATACTTGGCGTTGTTATGAGAGGGGCAAAATTTTTTGCCCCGCCCAAAATTTCTATTTTCCAAACCGAGAGGCTGATTTGAACCAAATTTTATGTGAGGGCTTATTGGGTCATGAGTACTTGATTTATGCAAAAAAAATTTTTCCCGCAGCCCCGTGGGAACCGCAGGAGCTAAAAATAGAAAAAATTTAAAACGCCCATATCTCCAAAACTGCACGGCACTGAGAATTTTTATTTGGTGTGCAGCTTCCTTGGGACCAACAGAAAGGATTGGTAAAAAAAAATTGCCATCGGTTTTATCATAGGGTACAGTTTCGGGACTTTGAAAAAGTGCTGAGTCAGCACTTTTTAACACTGTAGGCAATGGGAAAAACATTAAAAAATCTTCTTCTCCAGATCCAGCAGGCAGAATCTTTTGATATTTGGTATGCAACATTGTAGGGTGGATCTGATTCAAGTTTGTTCAAATCGGCCCCCTGGGTTCATATTTGGGCTCAGTATAGGAGCCCGATTTCGAACTTAGTGCATTTCAGGCAAATTTCTTAAAAAATCTTCTTCTCCAGATCCAGCAGGCAGAATCTTTTGATATTTGGTATGCAACATTGTGGGGTGGATCTGATTCAAGTTTGTTCAAATCGGCCCCCTGGATACATATTTGGGCTTACTATAGAAGCCCGCATTCGAACTTAGTGCATTTCAGGCAAATTTCTTAAAAAATCTTCTTCTCCAGATCCAGCTTCAGAATCTTTTCATATTTGGTAAGCAACATTGTGGGGTGGATCTGATTCAAGATTGTTCAAATCGGCCCCCTGGGTTAATATTTGGGCTCAGTATAGGAGCCCGATTTCGAACTTAGTGCATTTCAGGCAAATTTCTTAAAAAATCTTCTTCTCCAGATCCAGCAGGCAGAATCTTTTGATATTTGGTATGCAACATTGTAGGGTGGATCTGATTCAAGTTTGTTCAAATCGGCCCCCTGGGTTCATATTTGGGCTCAGTATAGGAGCCCAATTTCGAACTTAGTGCATTTAGGCAAATTTCTTAAAAAATCTTCTTCTCCAGATCTAGCAGGCAGAATCTTTTGATATTTGGTATGCAACATTGTGGGGTGGATCTGATTCAAGTTTGTTCAAATCGGCTTCCTAGATTCATATTTGGGCTCACTATAGAAGCTTGAATTTGAACTTAGTGCATTTCATGCAAATTTCTTAAAAAATCTTCTTCTCCAGATCCAGCAGGCAGAATCTTTTCATATTTGGTAAGCAACATTGTGGGGTGGATCTGATTCAAGTTTGTTCAAATCGGCCCCCTGGGTTTATATTTGGGCTCAGTATAGGAGCCCAAATTTGAACTTAGTGCATTTCAAGCAAATTTATTAAAAAATCTTCTTCTCCAGATCGAGCAGGCAGAATCTTTTGATATTTGGTATGCAACATTGTGGGGTGGATCTGATTCAAGTTTGTTCAAATCGGCTTCCTAGATTCATATTTGGGCTCACTATAGAAGCTCGAATTCGAACTTAGTGCATTTCAGGCAAATTTCTTAAAAAATTTTCTTCTCCAGATCCAGCAGGCAGAATCTTTTGATATTTGGTATGCAACATTGTGGGATGGATCTGATGCAAATTTGTTTAAATCGGCTCCCTAGATTCATATTTGAGCTTACTATAGAAGCTCGAATTCGAACTTAGTGCATTTCAGGCAAATTTCTTAAAAAATCATCTTCTCCAGATCCAGCAGGCAGAATCTTTTGATATTTGGTATGCAACATTGCGGGGTGGATCTGATTCAAGTTTGTTCAAATCGAACCCCTGGATTCATATTTGGGCTCACTATAGAAGCTCGAATTCAAACTTAGTGCATTTCGGGCAAATTTCTTCAAAAATCTTCTTCTCCAGATCCAGCCGGCAGAATCTTTTGATATTTGGTATGCAACATTGCGGGGTGGATCTGATTCAAGTTTGTTCAAATCGGCCCCCCTGGATTCATATTCGGGCTTAATATAGAAGCCTGAATTCGGACTTAGTGCATTTCGGGCAAATTTATTAAAAAATCTTCTTCTCCAGATCCAGCAGGCAGAATCTTTTGATATTTGGTATGCAACATTGTGGGGTGGATCTGATTCAAGTTTGTTCAAATCGGCTTCCTAGATTCATATTTGGGCTCACTATAGAAGCTCGAATTCGAACTTAGTGCATTTCAGGCAAATTTCTTAAAAAATCATCTTCTCCAGATCCAGCAGGCAGAATCTTTTGATATTTGGTATGCAACATTGCGGGGTGGATCTGATTCAAGTTTGTTCAATTCGGCCCCCTGGATTCATATTTGGGCTCACTATAGAAGCTCGAATTCAAACTTAGTGCATTTCGGGCAAATTTCTTCAAAAATCTTCTTCTCCAGATCCAGCAGGCAGAATCTTTTGATATTTGGTATGCAACATTGCGGGGTGGATCTGATTCAAGTTTGTTCAAATCGGCCCCCTGGATTCATATTTGGGCTAAATATAGAAGCCCAAATTTGCACTTAGTGCATTTCAGGCAAATTTCTTCAAAAATCTTCTTCTCCAGATCCAGCAGGCAGAATCTTTTGATATTTGGTATGCAACATTGCGGGGTGGATCTGATTCAAGTTTGTTCAAATCGGCCCCCTGGATTCATATTTGGGCTTAATATAGAAGCCCGAATTCGCACTTAGTGCATTGCGGGCAAATTTATTAAAAAATCTTCTTCTCCAGATCCAGCAGGCAGAATCTTTTGATATTTGGTATGCAACATTGTGGGGTGGATCTGATTCAAGTTTGTTCAAATCGGCTTCCTAGTTTCATATTTGGGCTCACTATAGAAGCTCGAATTCGAACTTAGTGCATTTCAGGCAAATTTCTTAAAAAATCTTCTTCTCCAGATCCAGCTTCAGAATCTTTTCATATTTGGTAAGCAACATTGTGGGGTGGATCTGATTCAAGTTTGTTCAAATCGGCCCCCTGGGTTTATATTTGGGCTCCGTATAGGAGCCCAAATTTTAACTTAGTGCATTTCAGGCATATTTCTTAAAAAATCTTCTTCTCCAGATCCAGCAGGCAGAATCTTTTGATATTTGGTATGCAACATTGTAGGGTGGATCTGATTGTGATTCATGAACGTATTTATTTGTAAAGTTGATAGAATCTTAGACAAAATTTGCAGAAAAGATCTACTATAGAAGGGGTGGTATCCAGGGTGAACCGTTTACCCAAATCTAGCAGTACTAATGCATTATTCACACAAATCTTCGTTCAAATTTTATGACCCCTCATTGGAACACACGCATTCAGCTCATTCCAACAAAGGTCATATGCCATGTTTTCGAGACAAAGGAATAAAAATTTCAGTTATTCATGAAATTTTTAGGCAACTGTTGTCTGTTATTCACATTGCTTCATGAAATTTCAGTACTTTTAGAAGTTACCTCAGTAATCAAGGGTTAATTCCCCTTAATTAAATGTCGCCTCTAAAAAACAACCACTTTGCATATCTTACCTTTTTACCAGCATAACTGCCAAAACTTGTCAGCATTCTTCGCAAAAATCGCTATTCAAATTTTAATTTTTGTCTCTTAAACATACATGTACTTATCGCTTGTAAATACCCCATTGGAATGAGCTTTTTGAGCTCATTCCAATGAGAGGTCGCACACCATGCTTTTTGAGTCAAAAAAGCAATTTTTTTAGTTATTCCAGAATTTCGTACGTAAAACACAGCTTTATGACTTCACATTAAAATGAGCTCTCTAAGCTTGTTCCAATCAACATTCACGCACTATGTCTTTCACACAAAAAATAAAATTTTCCATTTATTCAGGAATTTTGTTTGCAAGAACACTCTTACCCCCCCCCCCCCCCCACACACACACACACACACAAACACACACACACACACAAACACAGACACACACATCTAAAAGTTCGTCGGCAAAAAAACAGTTACTTCAGTTTTTAAATGCATTATAGGAAAAACTTGCCTAATCAAATTTAAATACTTTTGCATCATTCTGTATCTAGAACAAACCATTTACCATATCTTTACGCAAAATTCTCCAGCATCATTCACAAAAAAACACCATTATTTATATATTCACATTTCTGTCTCAAAAATATACCTGATCTTCCCATACCCCTATTGGAATAAGCTGTTTGAGCTTGTTCCAATGATGATAAAAAAAAATAAAATTTGTGAAAATTTTTGTTTTCTTGCATGCAAATATATACATGTAGCACATGGAAGATATCCACAGTTGGGGAGAGATGTCCAAGGCTATCTCTTCACATTCCTTGTTTGTGCTTCATGCTAAACCAGTTTGTCTGCAGAGATAAATTTGCTTTATTAAAAATCATTGGAGATTGGCCACACACCAATGATTTTAAATAAAACTAATTTTAGGTAACAAATGTTGAACTTCAAACAAAATCTATCACTCAACCAGTTAATGTTGATGAGGCATGACATGGTGAAGGTGACCTAAAATACTTCTTAGAGTCACTTTGTCAGGTGAGCGATTAAGGCCACGTGGGGCCTCTTGTTAATAAATGCGATCATTATGCCAAGAGACAACTTATAAAATCTATTAGCCATTCATCTACGTTTGAAAGCATATTCAAAGAGGTACACACAGCAGAATGTGACTCACTTGAAGTTGGTTGTAGAGCCAGCCAAATTGCAACAAATTTGAGCGAGGCGGCCGATAGTGTTTTTGTGATTGATGACAGTTCAGCTGTTATTGGCCAAGCTCTCGAAAGACTCTCGGACATCAAATCAATAATATTTACATGCAAAACAAACAGAGATATAAATGGACCCCCAAATCCAGCTCTTGCAAAAAATAAACGGTTAGCTCATTTGATGTGTTGATGACCCAAAGCAAAAAAGGGGCCTGCTCTCCGAAAAAATGTCCAGCTCTGGCCAAAAATCAGGCACATTAAACAGAAAGGACGAACTGTATAATGCTGTTTTGCAAATGATGAAACAAGACAAAGTTGATTTCCCTATTTCATTAATACAACAGGTGCTTATATTGCCCAGGTTTTATGTAACGCATTGTGGTATACTACGAATCAACACTCTACATTCCAGGATCAGTCCTTTCACAAAAAAGGTGTCACACCAATACCTGAGAAATTTCATGCTTTCAGTGGGTACAATGAGGTTAAGCGAAAAAACCAAAAAAATGCAGCCAATGAGTGTAAGTGAATTAGAAGGTCATGGGCAAGCATTATATAGCATATGTTTGAAGCAGATAATGACAACAAGCCCAGCATGGGTGGATTTTCGTGACTATATTAAAGGTCTTGCAGATTGCTTACTCTGCTACATTAAAAATTTACAGGAGACGTCCTGCGAAACTGAATTGGCTTGAAGCCGCAATACACCAGCCCGCTGTATGTCAAAAGATATTTCTATTGAACATAGAACATCAAGACCACTTGGAGTACAAGAAAAATATAAAATCTTGGATGCACTCATGTCATCAAAAGCTTTGGGGGACCCCTTGTTTTTTGATGAATCAGAACATTTGCTTACACAGTTCAGTTCCAGTGTACAGCAATATCGATTCTTTGCTGACCTTCAGCTAACAGTCCCAATTGACCTGTATCGATATTCACCCGGTGGATCTGTTGTCACCTCAACGTGTATTGTGCGCGTGGATCCTGAGAGGACAGATGATGATAAGTTAACGCAACCCATTAGATTGTTCCCATTCCTGCAGAACCAATTCCCAGTGTTTCACACCCAGTCTCAGCGAAATCACTTCAAAAGTCAGATCAGAAATGTTGCCAAGATTGGGGGATCCACTGTTGATTTCATCTACAAAGAATTAACTATGGATGCAGCGACATCAAATCACCTGGATACTCAACAAAGACTCCGAGCCATATTTATGGGGGAAGATGGCCTGTTGGCAGATTTGCGTCATCTAAACACTGGGAGACCAACCGATACATTTGATGTATTTTTTGATGAGTTTGGGAAAATTGTGGAAAATGTCACAGCTGCTGATGAAAGACGACATGGAGAAACGCATTTGTCACAATGGATTTCACTTCGAGAACTTATGCAACAAGCTGCTGATAAATGTTCTCCTGAGACAGCAATTCCATCCAAAACATTAGTTAGAATGCAATTTGCACCAACAAATCCATACACTAGAGCTTTGTTAAGGTTCACCTCTAAATTCAACGTCCAGTATAAAATCCAGCGTCGTCAACTGCGTTCATCACACCCAGATGACCATTATTGCACAGCGCAGTTCAAATACATGAAGTCTATGGCTGTTGAGCTACAAGAAAAGTGTGCCATGTATTCAATTGATGAGAAGGCAAAAGTCCCATTCAGAGGCCCAGTTGTGGTAGTTTCTACTGGAGTCCGCTGTAAAAAAAGTCTTGCCCCAAAGGATACTACCTTAGTTGCAAGTGACCATGACATGACCAATTCAAAGTTAACGCCTTCCGTGTTTTTGAAAATAACAGTTCCTAAACATGTAGAGGAATCATTTGTGAGAGGGAAAGTCACCTGTGTTATCAACGATTCTGTGTTTGAACCATCAGACCCATTCCGTCATGCTTGCAGTTTGGCCAAGATACACACAGCAGAAGGGCCAAAGGTCATTCTGAAATTCTCAGATGGTGGAACTGATCAACGAAATAACATAGAATCAGTCAAATGTGCGATGATATGCCTATTTAAGGGACTAAATTTGGACATGATTATCTTGGCGCGCTGTGCACCCGGACACAGCTGGACAAACCCTGTGGAACGTGTCATGTCCATACTTAATCTTGGCATTCAAAACTGTGCTCTTAGCAGAGAAGTGGGCAATCCTGATATTGAGAAGATTCTTAAGTCTTGCAGCAGCATGGCAGAGATCCGTACTGCAGCAGAGAGAAATGCAGATGTCAGAGAGGCATGGCCGAAACTAATTGAATCTATCAAAACCACTCTCCAAAACCGTTTCTCCAGATTATGTCTCAAAGGAGAGCCCATTCTTGTTGAAGAACCCATCACAGATGCAGAGATTGATCACTTAAAACGTCACCTGACATCCTTGTTTCCTAACTTGGACATAAATCATTTGGTGAAGGCAAAGGTGGGGCAGATAGCGGAATAAACACACTGTCGAGAACGAAAATACACATTCGCGATTCGCAAATGCAACAACAAAAAATGTTGTTCACAACCTGTGTTAGAAACTGATCATTTAAAGTGGTTCCCAAACCCAGTTTTGGATACCAATGGTGATCACTTTAAGTCTTATTCAGAAGTGAAGAAAAGGAAATCACTGAAGAGGATTGGCCTACCTATGTCAAGAGGGTTAGAAAAACTGCATGCAGCGCTGGTACATCTTCCAGTAAAGGTGTGAATGTTAGTGTACCACGCTCTAGTACAAATAAACAAACTGTTTCCACCCTGTATCAGTTATATGGAGAAGAGGATTCTGCTGTACCGTTGACTTGCCACATGGCAAGAAGTGCAGTCTCCTGTACTGAATGTCGGAAACCAAGGGTGATCTATGCCCAGGTAGCTCTTTCAGAGAGACAAAATATTGGATTGGCGTGTCTTCTTTCAGACTACAATTATAGTTGTGGGGCTCCTATTTGCCCACCTGATCATACCCTCAAGAAGAAAGTTTGCGTGAGTCTAGCTATTGCCTGTGAAACCCCTATTGAGATACCTTTTTATGGTGCCAAGCTTGGACCTATGGACACCTGCTGCTTTTGTGCTTCATCAAATGCGACTGTTTCAGAAGAACTGAAAACAAAATTTAAAACTGTTTTGCCAATTGCCAGTGTGTGCTAGTTGTTTGGAGAGAGGAATGGAACCAATCTGTCAATGCCCTTATAGGCCATAAATTTCATAAACTTGATATGGGGATGTTCCCGCTTTTTGTTTCTCATTTAATATTTCAATAAGAATCTGATAAGAGTTCCATTATTTCACAATTTGAAATGTGTTTTTCTGGTTATTGTTTAATCGTCTACCTCATTCTTCCAAGAGAAGCATTTCGATTTGATCTTTGGTTCATTTATTTAGTACACATCATTAAACTCAAGAAGAATAATTATCGATATTTATTTGTTTCAACACTGTCATAGGTATGACAGCTTCATAGCATGAAATTTTGTCAACAGATGATGTAGATCCTGCTTGGATTCAAACTCAAATTACTGACAAATCATCCCCTGAGTTCCAGGTTGTCATATGTGCCTACTGGCACATTGGACAACCTGGAACTCAGGGGACGAAATTGGTCAATTCATTGTTTCAAACATTTAAATGAATGGTCTATTTGAAGTGTAAAGTTTTCTGACATCTAAGACCACGAGTTTCCCAGCAAGGTGTACACCATCTGATGAAAGCACGTCGCAGCAAGTGATGTAGACCTTGCTTTAACTTATTAAGTCAAAGCAAGGTCCACATCACCTGCTGTCAATGGATGGTGTAGACCTTGCTGGGAAAGTCATGGTCTTAGGTGTTTGAATACTTTACACTGCAAGTAGATCATTGATTTAAATGTTTGAAGCAATGAATTGACCAATTTGTAAGTAATTTTAGTTTAAAACTAAAATTACTAACACATTGGTCAATTCATTCCTTCAAACATTTAAATGAATGGTCTGTTTGTTGTATAAAGATTTCTGACACAAACAACATTTGACTTTTCAAACAAGGTCTACATCATCTGTTGATAACAAGTGCTGTAGACCTTGTTTGAACTTCAACTAAAATTACAGACAAATTGGTCAGGCCACTGCTTCAAACATTTAAAAGACTACATTATTTGTAGTGCACAATTTTCTGTCAGACACAGAAAAAGGTTGTCTTTTAAGTTTAATATAATATCAATAAATTGCTATCTACAATATTTGAAATCCATTTGGTCAACCAGATTTGTACAAATATATTCTTTCTTGTCTGTCAGGTCGGCAGAAAAATAAGTGATTGATCATTTTGTTCGCATCAACAGAAATATGTTGATCAATTTTTTTTTCATTTACATTAGAAGACCTTGGACAAATAATCGAATTGCTTTCCATGTTCATAGCTTAACTTTTCCAGACCATGATCTATTTCATGATGATGTTTAATGATTAACCGCTAAGGATCTGTGAGTGCCGATATCAGATAGTTCAAGAACTCATAGTATAGGGTTAATTTTACAGTACAGTCCGCTTTTATAGTATAATCAGGTTGATTGGTTCATTGACCTGAAGAGCATGTCACTGTGTGTATCAAAATAAAAATACTACGTCAGCGGAAACAATTTAACATTGTGACATTTTTGATAAATGATCAAAGACTCCACATTGTTAACTTGTTTCTGCTGATGTCGAATTTTCATAGAGTCATCACATGACATGTGGCGGTGTGTCATGAGCAGCTATCAAGGGGAAGATCAGATCAATCAATGAGATTAGACAAATCATGATTGCTGGAAATCATTGTGCAACTTAATAATAACACTTTGGCCATCCGCTTATCAAGCTTGTTACTGCTTGCAGGAGATTGTGTATTAAACATAAATACGAACAGTTTTGATCCTGTGGTGTTCCATAAAACAATCGACATGAACCGATGTTCGAACTCTTCTACCGATGGTGAATCGATGGCTTAAAACTGGCCGAGATCAGATGCAATTGCCAGTAATCAGTTACTCACTATTGACGATATTTCTTGTACTTGGGCTTTAGTCATGTGAGACACTGTTGAAAAGGGTTCTCGACATCATAGCATGTCATCAGCATAATGAATGGAAGTAAAGAAATAGGTATTCCATATTTCTCTGCTCACCTTTATTTTTGATTTTTGCAGTTCTGTCAATGATAGTATTGTTATCCCCCGCCGACGAACTTTGTCTGCTTAACTCCTCCTACAGTTTTCAGTGGATTTTTATGAAACTTTGTCAGAAGTATCATTTTCAAGTGTTGATGTGCATGTGGTCACGAATTTTCGATGCGATAAATTTTGAATGATTACGGTCCTTGGAAATAGAAAAGTTTTCATTTCAAAAGCTTGTCCACATAACTCCTCCTACATTTTTAGCTTAACTTGACAAAGTCAAGATAATTGCCATCACGCGAGCGGAAGTCTGTTCACATTTTCCTTTAGCACAGGATACACCCCGTAGTTCTTATTCGATCATCACGAAATTTCATAGGCAGGTTTGGGGTCATGTCTAGATGAGAACTTCCCCTTTTGATCGCGATCGGTCAACTGTGATGGCTGCGCGAGCCCAAAACCTGCAAACCTTTAGCAGTCTTCAGGTCGTATTTATGAAGGGATTTCATTGTAACTTGGTAGGATGCCTCTGTATAATATCTAGATGAGAACGACCCCTTTTGGTCATGATCTGTCAACCATGACGGCTGGCCAAGCCCGAAACCAAAAAACATTTTTATCACAGTCTGCAGGTCATATTTAATATGGAAGGATTTCATTGTAACTTGGTAGGATGACTCTGTATGATGTCTAGATGAGAACGACCCCTTTTGGTCTCGATCGGCCAACCGTGATGGCTGCCCGAGCCCAAAACCTGAAAACCCTTAGCACAGTCTACAGGTTGTATTTATGAAGGGATTTCTTTGCAACTTGGTAGTATGACTTAGTATAATGTCTAGATGAGGACATCCCCTTTTGGTTGCGATTGGTCAACCATGATGGTTACACATGCCCGAAGCCCAAAAACCCTTAGCATAGTCTACATGCTGTATTTATGAAAGGATTTCATTGTAACTTGATATGATGACTCATTATGGAATAATTTCACTGTAACTTTGTAACTTTCATTGACATACATTAACTGTGAGGGCCATATACATTCACTGTGAGGGCCACATTAACCCACCCCTTAATTCATTAGCACAGTCTACACCTCGTATTATTTTTATTGAAAATGTAGCATACAGAGAACAGAAATGAACATTTCCCAATTATCACAATTCTTGTCTTATTTCATAATCCTTTCATAAACATTGAACATTATCCATTTCATCAAACACAACACACAGACAAGTTAAGCTACAGTGTCATTGACACTTTCATTTTTTTTTTTGCAGGAGTAGGGTGTGTTTTAAAATTGCTGATAAATGGATTGAACATCAAGATGCATGTAATGATTTGCATATTAATCTTAATAAGGGCAACATTTCAGATGATATAAAGATTAGTTGTCTGGAAGAAAAATTCAAATCAAGTAGAAGTCGAGTGCAGTAAGTCGTTTTATTTTTTAAATTTTTTTGTTTCATTTGAAATCTTTGACTGCCTTATTTCATTTGTCTGTCTGCAGTAACACTGAAGCTTGTGATTCACCAAGTCACAAGAATCCAGCAATAATGTGGGGCTTCCATATTCATTTTCTTTTGGCTCCTCTCTGACAAGGTCGGCAACTTTTCTAATACCAACTTATTACCAAGTTGTCTTGTCATCCATCCATCTTCTGTCCATTCTCAACATGTGGTTTATCTGGTCCACAATTTCCCAACTACTTCTCACAACATGATGAAACTTCTAACACCTAAATATCATCAGTACATGGTGTGTCATGCACCATATTTGAATTCCAAACGATCACAAGTGAAATCAAATAACAATATCCCATGGATCCACAGCAAAGTAAAAAAAAAAAAAATATTGGTGTTTAAGGTCACATACTTATGCACAATGGCTAATCATGAACGTGACAGTTTTACGGGTGGAGGAAGGCGGAGTACCCGGAGAGAACCACCGAGCAATGACAAACAGCTGCCAGCTCCCCAACATCGTAACTCAGCACTGCAGCACAGGCAGGGTT
Organism: Pictodentalium vernedei; assembly: GCA_031216915.1. NCBI lineage: Eukaryota > Metazoa > Mollusca > Scaphopoda > Dentaliida > Dentaliidae > Pictodentalium > Pictodentalium vernedei. The sequence goes on from JAUFNR010000028.1 coordinate 329,497, forward strand.
AGATTGGTTGAAGACATGCGCACCATTGACGTGCAGTATGCCTTAGTACACGGCGTCATCGTGCCCCCATGTGGACAATCGGGTTAAGTGCCATTCAGCATGGGAGTCCAATTCCGATTCGATCGCTCAGACTTTCCCCTATCCGAGGACTAACCGGGCTCGACGTTGCTTAACTTTGGTGATCTGGCAAGAACGTATGTGACACAAGTCCACGAAGTAAATCTACTGCAGTTATATGTTACTCTATTACTTGAACCGCCAAACCTTATTTCAAAAGAGTGAATGTATGATTATCATATGTTCCTTTCAACACAGTGGCGAACTTACCATATTTTGCCATCAATTCAGAAATGGTGTTTTACCACACAGTTAGTTCAACTTCGCCATTAACCCTTTACCCTACATAATGCTTAAAGCTGACCAGCACTATTCACAAAAGTGAACAATATTTTTATACTGTACCAATGACCCAGACTTAGCTGGTGCTAAACTCCTTAATTCAGGGCCAAACACAAATTTTGTCCCCTCAATCCCCCAAATTTGCATCAAAAACTGAAAATTACATGTCCTATATGGTCCTCCATACATTTACTCCTCTGCGCATGCGCAGTGTCAAGGAGGTCCTGAAATTGGTGCCAATTATCATTCTTTGTTTGGCCCTCAAACAGTTAACATTTCACTGTCATTTGTGCTTCCAAATCTCAGTTTTCATGATGCCAGACACATTTGATGAGAGAAATGGTGGAAATATAGAGGAAATATGAGGAGGAGAGGAAAAAATAGTGCAAGAAAATGTTCAGGGCTGTAACTTATAATTATTTTACGAAATTATTTCATGTTGCCTATTTTCGAGGCATGGCCCTGTTGTTGTCATTCTTGCTATGAATATACCATTGTTTGATGAGTGTTTCCTCTCTCCCTTTCCTCATTCCCCCTAGCTATTCTCCCATGTTTTGGCTTATATTTTGTAATGTTTATTACTAAAATTTCTTGGGAGTTTTGGCTTGGTAACAGAATTTTTTCTGTTTTTCCCCATGTTTACGTCCTCACCCTAGGGGTGTTTAGGTGTTTTGGTCTGCATCTACCATCTGGTGTTCTACAGTTTCTTCTCTGGAAGCCTCTGTTTTGCATCAGATAGTGTTTAAATTGGTAACTGATTTCGGGCCAGGTTTTTTCAATGCCTGGAGTCATGTTTCCGGTTTGTTGACACTTTTGCTCAGATTGACAACAGTTACTTTTGATAGTGATTCTGCATCCCTTATTTCATAGCAAGATACATTAATATTGTCCGTAAGTGTTACATTAATTTTTCAAAATGATTTAAAATTTTTGTCCACACTTAGGCTTTTTTGGGATCCATTTGGGCTCAGGGTTCCCATTGGGAACTTGGGCTCTTCTGAAAAAAATTTTTCGAAAAATTGTTTCTTTTCGAATCATTTTTTCGTAATGATTATAATGGATTGTTTTATTATGTATCTTTATTTTCAAGGATTAGTACGAGTACTATGATTGTTTACCTTTTTCACAATGAATGATTATTGTTCAAATTGTAAAAGGAGGAAATCTTCCTCTGATTGTCATGATCACTGTATTAATTGTACTCAATGTACTCGCACTGATCTTTGTTCCGTGTGTTTCAATTGGGATGACAAACGTTGGCAACGTGTGTCGCGGTATGTTGTTACTGGGGAGAGGACCATGCTGTTCCTCTCTTCACAGAGTCACGCTAGTCTCTCTCTCTCTTTTTCAGAGGAACAAGAACAGTGTGATGTTTCCGTGATGTCATCCAGAAGTGTGCTTCCGTTGTCACAAACAAGTGAAGAGCTAGCGGCAAAAGTGCTCATGGGGATCCGTCAATTACCCAGGAGTTCGCAAGTTCGATCGAAGGGGTTGACGTCCGCTAGCTCGCCCGGTGTCGCGTCCATTCAACGAATGGGTCAGCACCCGGGTTCATCCGTTGCGGTCCAGGAGAGAGAGTCGGGTGTTGCGAGCACTATAACATTACCACGTGCACACCCAGTGACGACGGAAAGGAGGATGGAGCGGAGGAAGCCTGATAGTCTGGTATTCAGCTTGTCCAGCTCGGCACGAGCTGCAAGCGAGAGGGGTACCTCTCTTATACAGCAACATCGGGGACCTGATGTTGTAGTCTGTAGCATTATGTAGTCGGAGCATACGACTGCCGCTCGGGACGCTCCTGTATATAGGCAGTCTGGCGAGGCTACCTATAAGGCTTCCTCATCCTCATGGCAGCACACACGACCTCACCTTGGCTACGTGACCAGTGAGATTCAGTCAGCTTCGCCGCCCAGGGATTCCACGTCGATCAGTTCACGTCATCCGGTAGCCAGGGATACGAGGCCTTCTACATCTAGACGTTCACACTAAAGATGTATGCAGGATGTAATGTCCAGGGAGCTTCCGGCGGCTAAATCCAGTAAGACCGTGGCTCCCCACGCCTCCGTAATGGACATGCTATCACAGATAGCAAAGAGCATCCCAGCAACCGGCAGAGCCACTGTCGGATAATGATGTTTCAGACGATGCTGGGTCGATGCGTTCCGCCGCAGGATCAGGTGTGGACGACCAGTAATCACAAGAGGTCCGGCAGGGTGGCAAAAGGGATTCTAATGAGCTAGACTTTTCCCTTTCGGAACAACATAAAATTGCTGTAGAGTTCATCTGGCATTACCTTACAGAAGTTGTTCTGCCAGACCAAAATGCTGCGCAGCCAGATAGGAGGGTGATAGTGCCACTGGACACCAACTTTTTTAATCGGTTTAGGGACATTGTCCCGGAATTTCCGTCCTAGTCAAGAAACATCTCACAGATTTTTGATTTATTGGATGGCCCTATCGACAAACTTGCCAACAAGACGGGCAGGTCAGCCTTCCTACAGGCATCTGCTCTACAGCTGCCTTTCATCAATCCAAGGAATAGATTTGAAACGTCGGGTCAGGGCATCCAGAGAGTTCCTCTGTGAAGACCTTAATTTATCAATGCCATCGTCTATGTCTCTTCCTTCGTCTACGTTGGAAACGACGATATCGTCTAACAGGGCTAGTTTAGATGCTCTTTCATACGCAGATCACCTTACCAGAGCGTTGTCATTACGCTTAGAAGGACCAGAATTCCAAGATGTACAGACGTCTTTAAGAGTTCTGTCCAGGGCCGTAGCTTTCTCCATGTATAACTCCGCCCGCAAATCTGGAGTTAGTTAGACGTGATGCGGTCCTAGCTACTTCCACACGCATGGACAGTAAGGTGAAAAACTCTCTTAGAGTCGCTCCGGTCTCCAGAGAGTTTCACTTCAGCGGCAAGCTTTCTGCAGTATATGATAAATTAACTAAGAAAGCTTCAGACTCTCTGCTATTTAGTTCTGCTTCCAAAAAATTGGAACCAGCAGAGAAGAGTAGGTCAGGTACTTCTGGAACGAGTTCATCCAGGGGAAGTTCCTATACAGGTTCCTATGCATCCTCTGGGTCTTACTCAAGAGACCTCCAGAGTAGCGACTCGAGTAGGGGCCGTAATGCTGGCCGAAATACCGGTCAGACGGCCCTAGGCCGACGGGCTGAGGTGCGGGTCATGGAGGACGTAGTTTCTGCTCCCGCAAGCCTCGCAGATCCAGGAGGTGATAGTTTAGACCTCTGTCGCGTTCCAGTGGGCGGAAGACTGTCAAGTTTCTCAAACAACTGGGAATTAATTACGGAGGACCCTTGGGTTCGAGGGGTTATTTTGGAAGGACTAAAACTGTCCTTCAGAGGCAAACCTCCGTTAACTCGATGTCCAAGATGGACTCAGCATGCGTTAAATGTTCAGAAAAGAACCGTTCTTCGATCAGAAGTCCAGTCTCTTTTAAAGAAGAATGCGATAAAGGTCGTAGAAAACCAGGAATCTTCAGGTTTCTACAGCCATCTCTTTCTGATTCCGAAACCAGACGGCTCGTTCCGTCCAGTGATCGATTTAAGCTGGATAAACAAGCTGATCTTGGCTCCAAAGTTCTATATGGAGACCATTCGATCGGTCAAAGCAAGCATGCGAGTGAACGACTATGCTGCGAGCATAGACCTCAAAGATGCGTACTTTCACCTCATGGTACATCCGGCGTTCAGAAAGTCTCTTCGCTGCCCTAGGTGTTGTTTATCAGTTCCGATCGATGTGCTTTGATCTGAATCTAGTGCCCTGGGCTTTCACTCGAGTAATGAACTCGGTAATGACTTATTTCCAAGCTCATTCGTCTGCGGTAACGTCGGCCTACCTGGACGATATTCTTCAGAGATACGGCAACGAGTTAACGCTTCAGAACGATATGCAGAGTCTGCTTCTATTGCTCCGACGTCTCGGTTTCATAGTAAACGAACAGAAGTCGGATCTGGTGCCGTCCAGGTCATTCACCCACCTGGGGATGAGCTTCGAGACGCACAACAATCTCGTTCGTCTGCCGTTAACCAGAGCAAAACGAGTCAGTTGTTACGCTCGCTATTGTCTTCACTCAAAGTTACAGCGAGAGAATTCATGAGACTGATTGGTCTGTGCGGAGCTGCCGCGGACCTCATTCCAATCAGGAGGCTACGCACTCGTCCTCTCCAGGTCTATCTGACTCAGAATTGGAGAGTGAAGATTCATTCGCTCGAGACGGACATCCTCTTGTCAAGCCAAGTGAAACAAGAGATTCAGACTTGGGCAGATATTCAGTGGTTAACTCAGGGAGTTCCTCTGCAATTGCCAGGTTTGAGTTTTACGATCATGACGGATGCCAGTCAAACAGTTTGGGGCGCGACACTGAGCCCATCGGATTTGAAGTGCCAGGGTCTTTGGGATCCACAGTTTTTAAGCAAGCACATCGACATCAAAGAGATGATGTCGATTTGGCTTGCTCCACGTCATTGGATAGACGTTATTCAGAATGCACATGTGCAAATTCTGTCCAACAATACAACGGTAGTTGCGTATATTCGGAACCAAGCTGGCACTCATTCCATTCCGTCACTCAATCTAACAGAAATAATTCTTCTGTTTGTACTAGAACATCGGATTCTCCTATCGGTCCGTCATATTCCGGGTCGTCTGAACGTCTTAGCAGACTCCCTTTCACGGAGGGGTCGCCTGTTGCCGTCGGAATGGACTCTCAACAAGCAACTATTCAATCAGATTTGCTACCAATGGGAATGGCCAATGATAGACTTATTTGCGACACATCTCAACAATCAGTTGCAGATGTATGTGTCACCTTGTCCGGATCCTCGAGCGTTTGCAGTAGACGCTCTCTCGATCTCTTGGGACGGAATGATAGGATATGCGTATCCTCCAGCGCCGTTGATTCAGCAGATATTGCTCAAGATAAAACAATCGCAATGCAAGATTCTGTTGGTAGCATCTCTGTCACCACAGAGACCGTGGATAAATCTGCTCAGGTGTTTGTTGTGGGACATGCCGAGGAAGCTTCCTCAACGGGAAGATCTTCTTTTGCAGGGGTAATCGCGCATCCTCCATCACAATCCGCAAGGTCTAAACCTTCATGTATTTCCGTTGTGCGGTCCTTCTTGCACGGAAAGCATTTTACAGGACGAGCAGTGGACGCGATTTCTAACTGTAGGAGGACCTCCTCTTCGCTAAACTATGCTGCTAAGTGGAAGGTCTTTCGTCAGTGGTGTGGGGATCATTCTGTAGATATTTATGATCCTTCCATTCCAGACATTGCAAACTTTCTAGTTTACTTGTTTGATGAGATCAAATTGCAGCCTATCACCATCAAGGGTTATAGGTCTTTTCGATAAATAGACCTAGAACCCTTAGATTAATTCCCAAGTGGAATTTGGCTTGGGTTCTTCTTAAGCTAAAAGTTGCGCCTTTTGAGCCTCTTGACACAGTGGACTTCAAATTCTTAGCATATAAGACACCTTTTCTCTTAGCCTTTTCTTCTGCTAGAAGAGTTAGTGAGCTTCATGCACTATCTGTGGATGATTCTCACTACCGTAGTGTTGGTAATACTATTACTTTTACCACCAATGTTGGGTTTTTGGCTAAGAATCAGGCTCCTAATAAGTATCCTGAACCTATTGTTATTAAGGCTCTTCCATCTTCTGATGGGCGTAGGCCTTTATTTTGTCCTGTTAGAGCAATACGTATTTATAAACGTAGATCTGAGTTCATCAGAAAGGGACGTAAGCGTTTCTTTCTGTCTTTGATGCCTAGTAGAAAGGATATTATGGTCCATTCTATTGCTAGATGGATTCAATTAACTATCCGTACTGCTTATGAAAAATTATCTTCTTCTCAGCAGTCGGCTCTCAAGATCTCAGCTCATGAAGTAAGAGCTCTTTCTACTTATTGGGCCTATGCTAATTGTATTGCTATTACTGATTTAATGAAGGCTGCCTATTGGTCTCAACCTTCTACATTCACTAATTTTTATCTCAGAAATATTGAGTCCATTTCTGGAGACCTCCATTGTTTAGGTCTGTTATCAGTTGCTCAGAATATCGTCCACTAAACAGTTGCAACTATAGTTATGTAGGCTTTCTGTTCCGGCAGTGACTATGTCCTGCTGCCCTCTTCGCTCTGGGGTATTTGACCCAGGGCAAGGGAAAGGGGGGGGGGGGGGGAGGTGTTCCCTTAGGTCACCTGCTTTATAGTGAAAAGCAAGGGAATACCTCCCCTAGAGTCAGTAATTCCGAGTCGGTACAGGGATGGTTTTAAAGTGTAAAGCTAATGTTTACTTATGTCATGTAATATTTTTAAAGTGTAGCTCGGTGTGAAGCATTTGTATATGTCACATGTCAAACGAGCGTTAATATACAATCCTCGGACACTTTTAATGAGTATAAAGAGTCTCATTTCTCTAGACTTCCTTTATTTATTGGTTAACCTTCAAAAATATTAGTATAAAGGGTTATACTGGATATTAATAGAGATCATTGATGATTATTATGCTAAATTACTGATTGGTATTGTGTCTTTCTTTAGTATAAATAAGAAAGATACATGTAAAGCCTATCTCTCCTTTTCTCCTGGAGGGGATATTCTGTTATAGATAATGGAGCTTATTGGATTTTCCTTTATGTCCTCGGCCGGCCCTCCAGCCTATTTACTATTCAGCTAAGTCTGGGTCATTGGTACAGTATAAAAATGTTAAAAAATTTATAGTAATTTATATATTTTTTATACTTACCAATGACCCAGACAGGGATGGCCCTCCCATGAGTTGGGAACTCTTACCTCCCCGCTGAGTACATAACGCTTACCAGGCACTGGTTGTAAGAATGATAATTGGCGCCAATTTCGGGACCTCCTTGACACTGCACATGCGTAGAGGAGTAAATGTATGGAGGACCATTTTGGATATGTAATTTTCGGTTTTTGATGCAAATTTGGGGGATTGGGGGGACAAAATTTGTGTTTGGCCCTGAATTAAAGAGTTTAGCACCAGCTGAGTATGGGTCATTGGTAAGTATAAAAAATATGTAATTTACTATAAATTTTTTAACTTTCGTTATTTTTTTCATTTTTTGTCTCAAAAACATAGGTTATGACCCCTCATTGGAACAAGCTCGTTATAATGAGGGGTCATAACGTATGTTTTTGAGACAAAAATGGAAAAAAAATTAGTTATGCAAGAATTTTGTTTGCAACTGTCGTCTGCTTTTCAGGTAAGGTAAAGGGTTATATCAAAATCCTCTGGAAAAAAACAAAGGCTATAAGAGCAAAAAGAAAAGTAACCACTGGAAAAACTATAAAGAGCTTCTGAAACTTTGTAAAACAGCATAGAGAAAGCAGAGTGGAATTACAAACTCCCCAATTTTCAAAGCAACAAAAAAATGCTAAACCACTTTGGAAATATGTGAAATCAAGGAAACAAGGTAATTTTGGAGTCACAGTTGGAGTCGCACATCTCAAGGCAAGGGGAACAGTAATCAGTGATAGCAAAACTAAGGCTGAATTACTGGTCCAACAATTCCAGTCTGTATTCGCCAAAGAAAAAATTTCAAGAATGCCAACCACTCAAAAATTCATACAGGAAGATATTGCAGATATTAAGATTGATATTAATGCCACAGAAATACTTATAAAAAAAATTAAATCAAAGGCATCAGGTCCAGATAACATCCCAAATGTAGTTCTCAGAGAATACTCAAAATAACTAGCACCTGGTATCTCGGCAATCTTCCAACTCTCATTAGATACTGGCACACTACCATCAGATTGGCTAACAGCTGAAGTATATACAAAAATGGAGATCAACATCTCCCAGAACACTGCCAACCAGTATCACTTACCTTTGTGCTCTGTAAGCTCCTAGAACATTTGATTACACATTTTAAAACACTTAGAATCACAAACAGTACTACGAAACCTAAACCATGGCTTTAGATCAGGCAATTCATGAGTCAGACCCATCTGCTAACAACTACTCACGGCTGATTAAAATCATACAACAATGGAAAGCAGATTGACATGGCCATTTTAGATTTTCCAAAGGCGTTTGGCAGTGCTGCATCAAAAACTTCACCATAAATTTGACTGTTGTGGAATAAGGGGTAACATCCATAAATGGCTAAACAACTTCTTGACCAAAAGAACAACGAAAGTTATCCTCGATGGAGAATCATTATCGGAAGTGACAGTGGACTTGGGAGAACTCCAAGGGACTTTATTGGGACCGATACTATGCCCGTGCCTTATCAATGATATTCCATCCTGACTGTCAGCTCAACAGTATGACACTTTGCAGATGATTGCCTGTTGTATAGGGAAATTAACACCTTTGAAGACCACTCATAATTACAAAAGACCTATGCAAGCTTGAAAACTGGGCCAATCACTCGGGCATGAGATTCAGTGCAACAGAATACTACATCCTATAAATCAAAAAGAAAAGTCAGTCGTTTTATATCTTTAACAGTTATACTCTATGGGAGTGGTGCCGTTCAAAATGAATGTCACTACAATAATACCCATATTCAAAAGTGGGGACCCTCACAAATGTAACAATTGCAGGCCATTGAATCGGTATTCTTCCTACATTTTCAAAAATACTTGAAAAACTAATGCAATCTATGTTCGTATTCAGGTTTATGAAAAATGCACATTCTTTTCCCAGTTGCTGACAGAAATCTACTGAAAGATTTTGTTTTTCAGAGGTTCGAGAAGGCAGAACACAACATTTACCAACAGTGCGGTTCCCAGATGTAACTCCCAAGTTTCCCAGCTCCATCATGTTAACTCGTTCTGATAGAGTAACTTTTTGATTCTGATTGCTTTCTAAAGTGGGCAAGAAGTTATCAACTCTATTTTTGGACTCCCAACCCTCCCTGAAAAAAATAACCCTTGGGCATCTTCCCTCACAGTCGTTCAGACAGGGGCAGCGGAAGCTCGATAAAAGTGGAGGGGCACAAATTTACAATGCAACCATGGTTTGACCTACTGTGAGAAATGTACCAAAATTAGTGCAATCAGTTTTTTGTACAGAACTTCTGTATGAAAGTTCTGATTTGAATAATTTTTTGTGTGAATGTTTAGTACCAAGGGATATATCACATATAATACAGCTTTTTTTTCTCGTGCATAAATTATGCCAATTAGACTAGCTTTGATCTATTTAATGTTACTTTCAGCACTGTAACTGCAAATGCCAATATGGCTCGGGCTAGAGGTTGTATTTATGAACCGATCTTTATGAAACTTCTTGGGTACCTTTGTTATCACCATGGGACGAGAACGAGTGTTTTGGGGTGCGGTCCAAAATTCAAGATGGTTGCCGCAGGCCATTTTGTACCAAAATTAGTGCAATCAGTTTTTAGCTCAACTTTGACGAAGTCAAATTTGAGCTATTGTCATGGCCCGTCATCCGTCTGTCCGTCCGTCTGTCTGTCCATCTGTCTGTCCGTACATCAACAATTGGCTATGGCTCGGGCTAGAGGTCGTATTTATGAACCGATCTTTACGAAACTTCTTGTGTACCTTTGTTATGACCCTGGGACGGGAACGAGTGTTTTTAGGTGTGGTCCGAAATTCAAGATGGCTGCCAGCAGCCATTTTGTACCGATGATGCAAAAATCAGTTTTTTGTACAGAACTTCTGTATGAAAGTTCTGATTTGAATAAAGTTTTGTATAAATGTTTAGTACCATGGGATACATCACATATAATACAGGTTTTTTTCTCGTGCGTAAATTATGCAAATTAGACTGACTTTGATTTATTTAGTGTTACTTTCAGAGCTGTAAGTGCCAAGCTGCTATGGCTCGGGCTAGAGGCCGTATTTTTGAACCGATCTTTATGAAACTTCTTGGGTACCTTTGTTATGACCGTGGGACGAGAACGAGTGTTTTTGGGTGCGGTCCGAAATTAAAGATGGCTGCCAGCCGCCATTTTGTACCGATGATGCAGAAATCTGTTTTTTGTACAGAACTTCCCTATGAAAGCTCTGATTTGAATAATTTTTTGTATGAATGTTTAGTACCATGGGATACATCACATATAATACGGGTTTTTTTCTCGTGCGTAAATTGTGCAAATTAGACTAATTTTGATGTTTTTGGTGTTACTTTCAGCACTGTAAGTGCAAATGCCAATACGGCTCGGGCTAGAGGCCGTATTTATGAACCGATCTTTACGAAACTTCTTGGGTACCTTTGGTATCTCCGTGGGACGAGAACGAGTGTTTTTGGGTCCGGTCCGAAATTCAAGATGGCCGATGGCAGCCATTTTGTACAAAATTAGGTGCAATCAGATTTTTGCACAGAACTTCCATATGAAAGTGCTGATTTGAATAATTTTTTGTGTGAATGTTTAGTACCATGGGATACATCACATATAATACGGGTTTTTTTCTCGTGCAGAAATTATGCAAATTAGATGAACTTTGATTTTTTCAGTGCGACTTACACACAGTAAGTACACATGTCAATATGGCTCAGACTAGAGTCTGTATTTATGAACTCATCTTCACGAAATGTCTTGGGTACCTTTGTTATCACCTTGGGACGAGAACGAGTGTTTCTGAGTGCAGTCCAAAATTCAAGATGGCTGCCAGTGGCCATTTCGTACCCAAATTAGGTCTAATCAGTTTTTTGTACACAACTTCTATACGGCTCAGGCTAGAGGTCGTATTTATGAACCGATCTTTACGAAATGTCTTGGGTACCTTCGTTATCACGAACGAGTGTTTTTGGGTGTGGTCAAAAACACTCGTTCTCATCCCACGGTGATACAACTCTGACGCCATCTTTAATCAACCGATAACACTTTTGAAGTTTCCACAAATTTGATTCTCAATGCACGATTATGATTTTACACACGTGAATATGAAACCACCGAGATTCGTTTGTATCATACACTGGGTACCGCGACTGCACATTCGCATTTTTCGATTGATTTAATCGCTATTTCACTCTCGCGTTTTACACTATTGTATTTATTTATTTATGTTCAGTGTGTTGGCTATAACAGGTTTTGCTACCACAAGCCCGTGCAATACACATTTATGTGACATTACCTGCCAGCTTCGAAACCGTAAAGTCTCACTACCACAAGCCAGTGTTGTATATAGAATTTTCTGTATACTCCCAGCCTGCTTGCAGACTTTACACATAGCCAACAGGGGTTTGCCTACCACAAGCCAGTGCTAACGCATTAATGTGTGTTATTGCCCGCCAGCTTGCCAAACCCTGAAGCTTCCACCACAAGCCTGTGTCGTACACAGCCTGTGTACCTCCAGCCTGCTTGCAAACTTCATCGCTCGACGGTTTCTATCCCAGACAGCAGAGCCTGTTGGTCGATTTATAAACTGAATCGGAGTTTCACACCACAAGCCCGTGTTATACACAGTTTTCTGTGTATTTCCTGCCAGCTTTGAAACTTCTGAGAGCGACATACAAGTCACTGAGCGTCTCAGACAGTCGACCTAAAAGACTGCTAGAATGGCTATAGTTCTCCAATTAGAACGAACTCAAATAAGCCACGAATGCACAAACACTAAAGTGCAAACATAAGCGACAGTCAAATCAATAAACTGCGAGTCACTTCAGTTCTCCAATTAGAGCTGTTTCAAACAAGCCATAAAAAAGGCATAAACAATAGAGTGCAAACAAAACACACTCAGTCCTGTACAAACACCTGGTCCTCAGACACAAACAGAATAAGGTGTGAAACATAATTGACGGTCGAGCCAACGCCTCCTGAAAATCAATCATATTTCCTTAAAATAGCAATATATGAAATTACAATTAACAGTTGATAATATATTGCTCAGAACCTGAAAAACAGCAGTGTTCAAATTCAAGTCTCAGCCATATCTGAAAGCTGTAACATTCAGCAAATTGGTATCAAGTGGCGCTCACCCATAGCGACCTATATTTCCTACATACCACAATACATTACCGACCAAGAATCGGTAGTCTCAGACTTACACAAATTGAAGTCTTGAGGTTTTTGTTTCTTTGAAAAAACCGTAAAGGTTGAAACGAGTTAGGCATAGCGGATTAAATTCCGGGCAAGTACCAATAGGCCTCAGGCTAAACAAATGTTATACCGAAGCACATACGAATTTCAATGTTCTATACTGAAATCAGCTCTTTTATCGCGAGCTCCAAGCTCCACAAGCTCAGAAAGCACAAATGTATAGAAAAGTTTAGTCACTTTCCGTCAGGGGACAATATCCCCCTGTTGATGACAGTTACTTACTCAAACAATGGTATGAGCCTAATAATTCAAAAGCGCATTTTTCCAATGATGCAGCTAGCTCATTATGATAGGCCGTTTAAAAGGTCCTAGTCCATGTTGAAAACTGGTACGATTTTATATACAAAACATTGTATCGGCCCAATAATAGGGCAGCATCAATTTATTGGAAACAATAACAATCCAGGCTAGAATGGTCATATGCTATACTGGAAACTGATACGATCTTATCAGGGACCGACCAGACCTCCAAAATTATGGAGCCAATCTAGGCGCCTATTTCACAAAACTTGGGGCCAGATTTACAATCTTGGAGCCAGGATACCGTTAAGTTATATTTTTGACTGTTATATTTATTTATTGATGTTTAATGTCACTTAGCAGCTACAGCTATAAAATCGTGACATGAAGAATAAAGTCCAGCTTTGCCAATTGTTTATATCCATCGTTTTCTTTATAGGACTTCCACCCAGGGCAGGCATTGGCCACAAGGTCCTATTTTACCAGTAAGGCAGCTTGTTTACCGCAATGAACAAATGCTGCCCCAATCCAGGTTAGTCAGGGGACTCCTATAGTTATTATAGTCATAGAACTCATTTTTCCCAGATTCGTTATCACTGCATCTAAAATTAAATTACATGTCTGTGGAGATGTTTTTTTCCATTGATTATAATTGGCTGGCCTTGGCTTTATACCCATGTTGTGGTCATGATTAGCCATTGTGCACACTGGCAAATATGTGACCTTAAACACCAATAAATAAATAAATACATATATAATATTCCTTTGACCATCACTAACTTATAATAAATATAATTGTGATAAGTGACTACTACGTAAATGTGAACAGTATCACTGCAGACAATATCTTGGAATGGATGAAGGATTCTCTTCAACAAAATCCAGAGGGTCATCTTTGGAGACTAGTTCTCTAATCAGCAGACCTCACAATAGGAGTACCCCAAGGAACTGTCATGGGACCTTTGCTGTTCTACGAATACACTAATGACCTTCCCTAATATATGAGAGCAACACCACAACTGTTCAAATATGACTGCTTGGAGTGCTTGCTGTTTAACCATAACAAAATTGAAAAACCACTCTGAACGGCTTCGGGAAGATCTCAACAAACTTCAAACTGGGAAGAGAGCTGCCAAATAACATTTAATGCAGAAAAGTAGGAGGTTATGACAATAATGACAACAACCAACAAACAGGAACAGAATGTTTTAGAGTGTCAATAAACCATTCATGACCAGACACTGCGATGAGTGAACTCCACGAGATAGTTGAGTTTTAACACACATCTCAAAAATATCCTTGAAGACAAAATTTACGCAACGCCAGCCTTCGTGGGGAGGAACCTCTCAGATTGCAGCTCAGACATCAGGAGCAAGACTTCCAGGGGAAACTGCAGACGTCAGCTGAGGAAACAGCCGAGTCCGAGATTTTAACCAATGTTTTAACAACCTGATTGTAGTGATTGTTCTTTTAACCAACATCCAAATTTGAACTCCATCTGCTTTTAACGACATCCTTATCAGACAGTTAGGACATGAGCAATGATATCCCAAAAGAAATTCTGCAGATTATCCACTTTAACGGAGAAAAGAATAAGAATTACCTTTAAGTTCTGCCAATCTGGTATCCATGTATGCTGTCCGTGATCCATGCATGAATGATGGTGGTTTTAAAAGTATGGTAGCCTGTTGGGCTGGTGGTAGGGGGGTGTCATGTCAGGCCAGTTTTCTTAAAAAATCCAGAACGGCAGCCCTCTTCAAAATTAGTTCAGGCGTGCAGTGCCCTCTCTGCATACTTTTAACTTTACTAATAATTAGGACAGTTAATGCCCGTCCCCCATTAATATGAGACTGGGGGTCAGTGCTGTGATGCTGTCATGTCCAACTAGATCTAAAAGGACTCGCGGGTCGCTGTATCTCACTCTGGTATGTAGTCTCCGTAAGACACCACCGTACCCCAGACTTACCTTGGCACCCAGGTACTGAGGTAGGCCTGTGGCACGGAGGGGGTCTTACGGTGCAGGATTTATGGGTTTCCTTTCTATTGGGTTTTGTTGGGTTAATCATCGTGCCACTTCCTTGACCATGGTGTAATTTTGTGGCTTGTAATGTCGTCTGGCTTGTGCCCAAAACTCCTAACACACCCAACCCGTCCTCTGGCCGAACCATCCTCTAACCCTCTGACCCAAAACGTTCTCTAAATAAATAGCAATCTAATGTGAACCGCACTCTACACTGACCGATCCGTATTCTAAACAATTTCCCCTGAAACGCCCTCCAGAGAAAGGTGGTGGTGTGGGGGGGGGCTTGTTTCTGCATACTATTTTTAATCTTATCAAGTGTTGAATTTCAATACGTAATAAGAAAATAATATTTGTGAACAGCCACAGGCATTATTTCAGTACGTGAGGGGACAGGGGGGCTGGGAGAGAAGCTTTTGAAGCATACTATTTTTTATAGAGTGTTGAAATTTACGGGCAGCGGTAAGTTTCTATACATACCGGTCGGTAATAACAAAATAATATGTGTGAACATCATTACTTCTTTTCGGGGGGAGGGGCTGTTCAACAGTTTGGGACAAAATGTAGCGGACGGTTTGGGTCAGATTGCAGAGGATGGTTCAGACAGAAGACGGTTTGGGTCTAATTAATTTCGACAAAAGAATGATTTGTGAAGAAGATTTTTTGAAGGGGGGTGAAACCATATTGTGAATCGCACCACTCCAGATTGTTTTCTGCGAGACAATAAATCGTTTTGAAGAAATAACGGACGGGTCCTCCTCACTGTTTTCCACAATGGCGTTCTTAAATTAGCTCCCTTGATATGCATGAATCATTTTTGTTTAGTTTGGTCGCCTTCAGACCTGTGCCGGTCTCTAGTTTTGCGTTTAATTTTTGGGGAGTTGGGCCGATACACGGGCCGGGAGGGGTGCAGATTAAATATCACAACCAGAACACCATTAGTGTATCGAATCGTTATGCAGACCTTCCCTTCCCACCACTGCAAAGGAAATTATCCAAATGAACAGCTGAAGTGATCTCAACATTATCCCGACTAATATTCCGATATATCACGTAGTTTGTGGTCCCGACGCGACAAGGACAGGACGATCAAGCTACCTTATACTATCGGAATATTAGTCAGTCAGCACTCGAATAAGGGACCATTCCTGTCATTGTGTCGACTGTCATTTGTCACTACCCCCACCACCAGTGACCACCACATAACCAGTTTCTTAACCCTTACCTAACGCTACTAGTTGCAGACGACGAACACTTGTACAAAAAATTCTTGTATAACTAAAAAAAAAATTCATTTTTTGCTTCCAAAACATAGGTTATGACCCCGCATTGGACCGAGCGCAACGTGCTCGTTCCAATGAGGGGTCATAATCTGTGTTTTGGAAGCAAATGAAAATATAACATAAATTGAATAGCGATTTTCGTATGTAGCACTGGCCGTTTTTGGCCGTTACGTTAGGTAAAGGGTTAACGATGCCACACATATTGAATAATTGTAACCAGAATGTGCTACCCCAACAATGTTAATAAAAAAATATGTATTATATGTAAGGCATGGTTTTTATTATTTTCATAGAAGAAACACAGAATTCAATTGCCGTAACAGTCTTATTCAATGCCCCACCCCTTCTTTCACACACACTTGGCTGAATTCGGGTTTTTATAGATCAAGTAAACATCTGGAAAATGCAGCATTGCTGTAGCTTTTACACAGGAAAGTAATTCTATATTTCTTCATATTCCGCCTCTTATGGAAGGGTGTGGGGGGGGGGGGGGGGCTAACTTGGGGGGGGGGGCTAACATGATATTTTGAAGGTTGTTGTGGGGTTTCAGGGTTTCTCCCCTAGTCCTAACAGGACCCTCCCATCATTATGGTTACCCCCCTCCTCCAACTTCCCCTCAGAGAAGTGGGAATAGGAGCTAACGACGGAAGGGTCCAAGCTAAGACAAGGAACTTATTCAAATTGGAGGAGTCCGAGAGGGTAATGACCAAATGGTTCTTGTTAGGACAAGGCCTCTCCCGAAAGAATATTGCAAACGTTCCTGTTCCAAGGTCAAATTTGCATGTGTAGCCTTTTATTGGCTTAGTCAGGATTCTGTAATTTGGGAGGGGGAGGCTAACTTTTTAGGGGTGTTGCTACCATGATATTTTGAAGATTGTGGGGTTCCTGCTTACTGGGGTCATCTCCTGGTTCTAACTAAGACCCACCCTTCGTTACCCTCCTCTTCCACTTCTCTTCAGAGAAGTGGGAGGAGGTGGAACGGCGGGAGGGTCCTAGTTAGAACATGGAAATTAGGGAAGAGGGGAAAGACCAGGGGCTCCTGGTTATGACATGGCCTACCCCCGAGAACATTTCGCAAACTTCGGTGTTCCAAGATCGAATCTGGGGTAATTGTTGCATGTGTTGCCCTTTGTTGGAGAGCCAGCCCCCTCATCAATAAATGAGTCAAGTGTATTGAAATTGTCAAAAAGGGAATAATTGGACAGGCATTTGTTTTGTGTATACTATACTCAAAATATTTCTGTTGAAATTGCATTTCCTTGTACATACTGAACAAAACAAGTCATGTTACACATGACAACATCATAGTCATTGTTTTAATTTTAAGATTTGGTTTTTGCAAGGATCCCGGGAAGGAAAATTTTCCTATTTTTTGCGAGCACCCACTTGCTGAATGCCTGGTCAAAGTTAAAGTCGTGAATATCTGGACCCTCTATTTTGATGACCATTAAATCATTCAGACTGTTCAGTGAAAGATTTGACCTGTTGTCTGACTTGATGAGGTTCTGCCTACTGAAACACCGTTCTGCATCGACAGATGTTGGCGGAATGACGAGGTATATTTCTGCCAGAGATGTGACATTTGGTAATTGTGAACTGTACTTGACAATGATTTCTCTCCAGAACTCTTCGTTTGACAGTTTCCCCGTGTTGTATTTACCCCTTATTTGTCTGAAAACACTCCACTCGGAGAGTAGGGTTTCTTTTTCCACAATAGGATCCCCATCCCCCCCTGAAAAATGATCACCCAAAATATTCAGATCCTCAAGTTCTCTTTCTGGTTTCAAAAAATCAGCTGCGGGGTCAAATAGTTCAAAAGCTTTTAAAATTTTGTCTTGTTCACCAAACCGAGAACCAAGATTCTCAATGACATTGTCTATGAATGTCTCTCATTTTGAGGAATTTTGACACAGAATAGGGGTTAATGTTAATTGTCTGGGACTTGAAGCTGAAAGACTTTCCTGATCCAGAGATTTCCCAATCCTGTGGCAACATTTTGAGAAATGTATTCCACTCCGGCCCATTGTCTTCTATTTTCAGTTCAGTTAAGCTGAGAATGGCCCCTTCTAATAATTCTTATCATTTTGTGGTGAGTAAGATTGGCAGTTTGAAAACCCAAACACAGAATATTGAGAATCTGAAGCACATCAATTAAATAATATGTGGCTGCTATGAAGCCAAAAGATGTGACTCTCTTCAAAAGGCCAGATGCACGTGCTTTTTGGTTGGTTGTACCATTTTCAGATGACATAAAAAGTAGGGTAATCAAACTGTCAATCGATCTTGTTATTGATCTGACAGAATTATAAAAAGATAACCATCTGGTTCCGAAGGTCTGTACAAATTTAAGGGTTTTCTCCCCGAGGCATTGTTGGGTTCTATTTAACTCTGTAACATTTTTGCTTGAGTTATTACAATACGTGTAAATGGAATTGATAGTCTCTTGATATTTTTATACTGTACCAATGACCCAGACATAGCTGGTGCTAACTCTTAAAATATAGGGCCAAACACAAATTTTGCCCCCCAATCCCCAAAATTTGCATCTAAAACTAAAGAAAACATGTCCTGAAAGGCCCTCCACACTTCGCCCCTACTGCGCATGCGCAGTGTCAAGGACGTTCCGAAATTGGCGCCATTTATCATTCTAAGTTTGGCCCTTCATCAGTTAACATCTGACTGATCTTTGTGCTTTTAAATCTCAGTTTAAATGATGCCAGACACATAAATATTAGTGAAATGGTGATTCTAAGGAGGATAGAAAAGGAGGAGAGGAAAAGAATGTGTGACAGAATATTATCAGGGCTGTAACTTAAAATTTTTTAATGAAATTATGTTAAGTTACCTATTTTCAAGGCAGCAGCCATTTTGTTGTCATTCTGATTATTTAGTTACACTGTTTTTTCAAGTGTTTTTCCTCTCTCCCTGTCCTTTAAGTTCCCCCTTGCTATTCTCCCATGCTTTTGGCATAGTTTCTGTAATTATTATTACTAAAATTTCTTGGGAGTTTTAGCTGTATAACAGAATGAATTCTGTTCTTTCCCCATGTTTACGTCTTCACCTACGGGTGGTTAGGCGTTGTGTTCTGCATCTACCATCTGATGTTCTGCAGTTTCTTCCCTGGAAGTCTCTGTTTTGCATCAGATGGTGTATTTTTGGTAACTGATTTCGGGCCTGGGTGCCTGGAGTCTTATTTTAGTGTTTTTACACTCATTGTTTACATTTACAACAGCCCTCTGTGTGAGGGGGGGATTTCTAAATAATAATATCTTTATGTTATTTTAATCATAACTAGATACATTATTATTGTTCGTAAGTGTTGAATAAATTGTTTAAAATATTTTTAAAATTTTTGTCCACACTTAGGCTTGGGATCCATTGGGGCTCAACGTTACTTTTCAGAAACTTGGGCTGTTCTGAAAAAATATTTTTTCAAAATATTTTGATTTCAATTATTTTTTCTATATTAATGGATCATATTATTATTATGTATTTTGATTGCCAGGGGTTAGTGCGAGTACCAGGACTTGTTTTCTTTTCACATTGAAAGGATATTGATCAATTGTTTTAAGAGGAAGTCTTCCTCTGACCTTATTATCATTCTATATGTGGTCAGTGTACTCGCATTAACTCCTGTTCTGTATCGTATGATTTCGATGACAATATGGGAAGCGTGTGTCACGGTATGTTGTTGGGGATTTGGACACTCCGGTCCTTTCCCCGCAGGGTCACTCTACTTTATCAATTTCTATTTCAGACGATCAAGATTAGGGTGATGTATCTGTGATGTCTTCCAACAGTGTGCCTCCGTCGTCACAATTAATGAAGGGCTAGCGGAATAGTGCTCATGTAATACGCCAATTGCCTAAGAGGACCCTAGTAGGTTCGACGGCCTTTGACGTCCGCTAGCTCGCCCGGTGTAGCGTCCATTCACCGAATGGTTCGGCAGCCGGGTTCGTCCGTTGCGGTCTAGAAGGAATTTTGGGGTGATGCGAGCACTATAAAATTAACTTAATGCACACCCAGTGACGGCGGATCGGAGGGAGAACGGAGGAAGCCTTTTAGTCCGGTTCATAGCTCGTTCCGGTACATCCGGACGGCAAGCGAGAGAGGCCCCTCTCTCGTTCAACAACATCTGGCCCCAGATGTTGTGGTACAATGTGTCGTTAGCGGAGCATACGTCCGTCGCTCGGGACGCTCCGTTGTATAGGCAGTCCGCTGAGACTGCTAAGGCTTCCTCTTCTCGTCAGCGCACACGACCGCACCTTGGCTGCGTGACCGCCGATATATTACCAGCTTCGCCGATCAAGGATTCTTCGGCGACCAGGTCACACCATCCGGCAGCCAGGGATTCAAGACCGATGGACTCCGGACGTTCGCATAGGAAAAGTATGCGGGAGCCATCTGATGCGGAGCTGCCCTCGGCGAAGCAGCGATAGACTGCGCCTCCGCAGGTCTCGACGCCGGACATTCTTGTGCACATAGCACAGCTTATCGCAGCATCCCAGCAGCCGACAGAAACGGTGTCGGATCGAGAATTATCCGACAGCGCTGGGGCGGTAGCCGGGGACTCGAGGCCTGCAGACTCCGGACGTTCGCATAGGAAGTGTGCGGGAGTCAACGTTCACGGAGCTTCCAGCGGCAATGCATCGTAAGTCCGCTACTGCACAGGCCTCGGGAACGGACGTGCTTTCCTTAATAGCACAGTTTATCGCAGCATCCCAGCATCAACTGAATCTGTCGCATATATTTTATCCGACGATGCTGGGTCGGGACGCTCCGCGGAAGCGGGTACGGACGTCCGAAAGTTTCATCCGGTCCGACGGGATACCGAAAGGGATTCGGTGGATTTCAAGCTTTCCCTTTTGGAACAACATATGCTGCGATGCCGGATAAGAAACTGATAGCGTCGGTGGACTTAGAAATTTTTGGTTCGGTTCAGGGACATCGTCCCTCAGTTCCGACATAGTCCAATAATGTCACACAAACTTTCGAATTATTGAACGACGCTATATATATTATTATTTTATGCTTGCTATCCAAGCATTTCTGGTTTCTTGTTCGAAGAGTTATGGAGATGTCTTTCAAAAGTGTGCCTCTGTCGTCATAGTTAATGAAGAGTTAGCGGCAATAAGTGCTCATGGAATATGTCTATCGCTTACGGAGTGACATTCGCTAGCTCACCCGGTGTAGCGTACATTCATCGAATGGTTCGGCTGCCGGGTTCGTCCGTTGCGGTCTAGGAAGGAGATTTGGGTGATGCGAGCACTTTAATTACTTTAGTACTCACCCAGTGACGGCAGATTGAGGACAGATCGGAGGAAGCCAACAACATAGGGGACCGCATGTTGTGGTTCAGATATTTTACATTCGGAGCATATGTCCGTTGCTCGGGACGCTCCGTTATATTGACAGTCCGAGAGACTGTCTTTAATGCTTCCTCATCCTCACAGCAGGGCACACGACCGCACATTGGCTACGTGACCTCGAGTATCCGATCAGTTTCGGCATTCAGTGATTCCACAGCGAATAGGTCGCGCCATCCGGTAGCCAAGGGACACGAGGCCTATACACTCCGTTCGCTCGCATATTGGAAGTATGCACGGGGTAACGATCTCGGAGCTTCCTGCGGCAATGCATCGTAAGACCGCTGCTCCTCAGGCCTCAGTGACGGACGTGCTATCCGAGTTAGCACAGTTGTTTCGCAGCATCCCAGCAATTGACGGTTTCTCGGTCGAATCAGGAATTATCCGACGGTGCTGGGTCGGTGCGGTCCGCGGTTGCATCAAGCTACGGACGACCGAACGCTTTATAGGGTCCGACAGGATGGCGAAAGGGATTCGAAAGATTTCGAGTTTTCCCTTTAGTAGTATCGGAAGATGCCTTTCATATCTTCTGGCATTTCTTCCAGTGATTATTTTTCGGACTTCATTGCTGCGATCTTGGATAAGAGACTTATAGCGTCATTGGACTCGGATTTTTCGATCGGTACAGGGACTTTGTCCCTGACTTACCGACGCAGTCCAATATTGTCATTACAACATGTGTTTTATTTTTCGACGCTATATATTTATATATATATACAAGCCTGCTACTAAGCATGATAGTTTAGTTTCTTGTCCGCGTGGCTCATTTCTGCCATTTTATCTTTTTTTACATATAGTTTATTTTGGCAGATCAGGGCATACCGAGAGTTCATATGCGTCTAGACGGTGTGATTAAAGACTGCATATATTCTTTTTCGCCGTTTATGTCTTTTCCAATTTCAATGTTGGGAACGACATTATGTATAGTAGACTTAACTTAGACGCTTTATTATACGTAATCCGCCTTACTGAGGCGTTATCATTACGTCTTCAAGAAAAGATTTACGAGATATTATTCTCAATGTAATTTCTTTTGAGGGCAGTAGTTTGTTCACGTATAACTCCGCCTTTCAGTGGCTGATTGGAGTTGGTTAGACGTGATGCAGCCCTGGCTACATCCACGCGTGGATAGTAGGTTAAGAACTCTCTCAGAGTCGCTTCGTTCTCGGAGGAGCTTCTCTTCGACGGCAACTTTCCGGCAATCCATGAATTGCTTGATTTATACATTCTCTTGTCTATCTAGTGTTACAAGAGATTCAGACTGGGGCAAACTTTCGGTGGTTGACTCAGAGAGTGCCGCCGCAGTTGCCGGACCCGAGTGTGGCTGTTATGACGGTTGCCAGTCAAACAGATTGGGATATATTCTGATCCCTACGGATTCGAAGTGCCAGGGTCTTTGGGTTCCGCAGTCTTTTAGCTAGCAGTTCAACTTCCGCGGAATAATGTTTTTTAGGCTTGCTTTATGTCATTGCATGAACATTATTCAGAAACGCATGCCCAAATTCCTGTCCTTTAATTCGACAGTAGTGGCGTATCTCCGGAACCAGGGAGGCACTCTTTCGTTTCCGTTATTCAATTTAATGGAAAGAATCCGTCTGTTGGTTATAGTACACCAAGTTCAGTTTTGGTCCGTCATATTCTGGGTCGTCTGATTGTTTTATCGCACTCCCGTTCTCTTACGGGTCGCTTGTTGCTGTCAGAATGGACTCTCAACAAACAAGTATTTAATCAGATTTGCTATCTATGGGAGCGCCCAATGATGTTTTATTTATGACACAGCTTGCTAATCAATTGCAGACGTATGTGTTGGCTTGTCCAGATCTCTGAGCTAATACTGTTAACGCCCTATTGATCTATAGGACGGAATGATAGGATACGCGTATCCTCCGGTGCTGTTGTTTTAGCAGGTATTGCTAAGATAAACAACCACAATACATTTCTGTTGATAGCATCTCTATCTTCACAGAGATCATGAGTAATTTACTCTCTTGTCTACTGTGGATCTTAACGTGAAATCTTCCTCTATGTGAGGATCTTTTTTCACTGGGTAAATCGTGTCATCTTTATCACAACCAGCAAGGTCGCAACCTTCATGTATTCCGTTGTGTGGTCCGTATTGCATTGTAAGCACTGTACTGGACGAGCTTTGGACGCGATTTCTTCTATGCGACTAAAGTGGAGGCTCTTCCGTCGTGGTGTAGGGATCATTATGTTCATATGTTGATCCCTCCATACTACTCATTGCTATTTTTTAGTATACTTGTTTCACAAGATCTACTGCAGCCTGTTGTTATTTAGGTTATAGGTTTATGTTACCTCATACCTATGCACTCTACGATAGTTTACAATTGAGTCTTTTGTCTCTTTATCTAAGTCAGTTAGTAACTTTTTGATAAATAGACTTAGAATCTTTAGATTAAATTCCTATACGGATTTTAACTTCGGTTCTTATTTAGCTAAGTAATCATTTGAGCCTCTGGAAACAGTAGTTTTCAAATTCTGACCTTTTAGACAGTAATTCTGTTGGTTTCTCTTTTACTGTAGAGTCAGTGAGTTTCATGCACTATCGATGGATGATTTTCACTTTCATAGTTTCGGAATCAATACTTCCGTTACTATTTAGGTTGGATTGTTGCATAAGAGTTAGGCTCCTATTATCCGGAACCTATTATTTTAAGGTCCTTCCGTCTTCGTATGGGCATAGGCCTTTACTCTTTCCGGGTACAGTTTATGTATTTATAAACAGATATCTGTTTATTACAAGGGCGTAAGCTTCTTCTGTCTTTGATGTCTAGTAGAAGGACGTTACGCTACATTTTATTGTTAATGGATTCTATTAACTAGCGTACTGCTTATGGTATATCATTGGCTTAGCAGTTGTGCTTAAGATTTCGGCTCATGAAGTAAGAGTTCTTCTACTTCTTGGGCTTACATTAATAGTGTTCCTATTATAGATTTTTGAAGGCTGCTCATTGCGCTCAGCCATCCATTCATGAATTTTATCTCAGAAATATCGAGTCCATTTCTGGAGGCCTCTATTGTTAGGTCTATTATCTACTGCTCAGAATGTCATTCACTTAACAGTTGCTACTATAGCTAGGTAGGCTGTCTGTTTCGGCAGTGTCTCCGTTTGGCTGCCCTCTTCGCTCTGGGCTATTTGACCCAGGGCAAGAAAAAGGGGGGGGGGGGAGGGTGTTCCCTTGGGTCACCTGTTTTTTACTATGAAAACAAGGGGATACCTCCTCCGGAGTTAGTAATTCTGAGCTGTTATTGGGATGGTTGTTTAGTGAGAAGTTTAAGTTTATAAAATTCATTCAAGTCTTAGTTTTTAAAGTATAGCTTTTGAATATTGCATATGTCAACGGACATGATTATGCAATTCTCACACACTTTTAGGAGTATAAGAGTCTCTATTCTCTAGACTTACTTTATTATTGGCTTACTTTAAAAATTATTAGTATAAGGATTATTGGATATTTATAGAGTACATGGATGTATGAAGCTCAATTTTTGGAAGGTGTTGTATCTTTCTAATTTATCATAAATAAGAAAGATACATGTAAGGCCTATTACTTCTTTTCCCTACAGGGGATGACTCTATTTTATTTTATTGAGCGTATTCCATTTTGCTTTATGTCCTTGGCCCTCCAGCCTTTTTACTATTCAGCTATGTCTGGGTCATTGGTACAGTATAAAAATGTTAAAAAATTTATAGTAATTTATATATTTTTTATACTTACCAATGACCCAGACGGGGATGGCCCTCCCAGGAGTTGGGAACTCTTGCCTCCCCGCTGAGTACATAGCGCTTACCAGGCACTGGTTATTAGAATGATAAATGGCGCCAATTTCGGAACGTCCTTGACACTGCGCATGCGCAGTAGGGGCGAAGTGTGGAGGGCCTTTCAGGACATGTTTTCTTTAGTTTTAGATGCAAATTTTGGGGATTGGGGGGCAAAATTTGTGTTTGGCCCTATATTTTAAGAGTTAGCACCAGCTATGTCTGGGTCATTGGTAAGTATAAAAATATATAAATTACTATAAATTTTTTAACATTCTACGAGGAGGGGGATTTTTTTCGCAGCCTGAGAACTTGCTAATGCGAGTCTGTGTGCGGCACAGTGGACCAATATGACATAAGCATTCTCTTTTGTGAATCGTGTTGTCACACCTGAGCGACTACCAGTCATGGTTGAACACCCGTCGGTTCCCAGGGCAATGAGGTTCTGTTTATTTATACCTTTGTCGTTCAAAATTTCACGCAAAGTGTCAAATATTTCAGAAGCAGTCCCCCCGGGCAGATTTTTGACAGAAAATTTGTGTACAGCTTTCCCTCTTTTGTGTAACGAACGTACACCACAATGTTACTGGACACTGATGAATCGGTAGACTCGTCAAAAATTAAGGAATAAAATTTTGCAGACTTTATAGCGTCTAAGTTGGCTGATTCGATAGTGGCTGAAATAGCTGTTATAAAGTCATCCAGGGCTTTGTGACTCCTGCATGTCACGGCATCGTCATTTGTTAAATTTTTTGTCAGGGGTGAGTTCATGAAGTCACAAAAGTTTACAAGACTTGAAAATTTTTCTTTGGGTAGGTCTTCTTTGCAAATATAATAAGCTACTTTCATAAGAGATATTATTGAGTCTTATGCTCTCACACTGATTTGTAACGGCAGTGTCTAACTCTTTTTTCGAGCTCGACTCCCTCGCAGCTTCAGCAAATTTGTGGTCTTTATAACACTCATGTCTTTTCAAATCATTAATCTTGGGGTTGTCTGCTGACTTGCCCGAAGTGAATGTATTTGACCTCCCTGCATCTACACAATATGAACAGAACATCAGCCCATTCCTTACTTCTAACCAGGGAAACTCATCAAACCACTTTTTTTTCATATTGCGTTTAAAATTCCAGTTCATTTTCTGTTTTTTCACAGGGGGCCTGTCTTCGCTTGCATTCTGATTCATAACATTAGCATCAGGGTCGACATGAATAATGTCACTAGTGCTAGCTTCTGGTTCTCTTTCTTTGCCTTTGGGCTTGTCACTTTTGAAAAATTGTAGGATTTCCTTTGTCCCTCCTGTAGGCTTTAATGGCTTAGACAGCGACATTTTGAATGTTTATTTTTTCAACAAGTTTGTATTCTCCCAGGTGTAGAAGATAAATATAGGACTAGTGCCAGTAATGGGTCGCGAATGGATACAATTGAATCAAATAGTGGAAGCTTAAGGTCGCATCAATGTCACACGCCCCCATTCCCCATGTGTTTTCAAAATGGAAGGCCAAACATGATTTTGCATGGTTTTGTATCAATGTATGATTACCTCTAGATTTCATCTTGGGAATCCCGGGATGTGAAGCAGTGCTTGTTTACCGAGGTAAACACGTTCTGCTTTACTGGTTAACTTTAAAGGCATATTTCCGACTATAGTATTACGACTTCAGAACAGGTACCCTCAACATGACATTATCGGCAGGTCCTGCTGTCT